>JBBPDA010000025.1:13352882-13398383 GCA_037974385.1 Arnoldichthys spilopterus
GGACCCGGTTTCTGTAAAGCTGCTTTGTGACAACGTCAGTTGTAAAAAGCGCTATACAAATAAACTTGACTTGACATGTAGAACTGTCCTCCTATTCAGCCTATAGGATTTTAGCCCCACCTTTGGTCATGTTATGAAGACTTCTTAAGCCAAGGCTTATTTTTGAATGAGGCACAATTAAGTGCAACCAATCAAAACAGCTCATTTACATACATCAGGTACAGTAATAAAATCAGCAGGTTTAATTCTAAAAGATAAAAAGAGACTGGAAAATAAACAGTCAGGTGAATGGTCAAAATGAATGTATCGCTGATTTTGGAACATAAACCTACACAAAATTCATGCATAGACCTCAGTTTAAAAAGAAAAAAAAAAGAAGAAAACTGTAGGATGAAAAGCAAATGTGTCAGAGATGTGTCTAATGTGCATTAACTTTTACCTGCAGAAGGGTTTCAGATCTCCAAATCTCCTGAGCAGCAGGGTCAGCATTGACAGAGGGTTGATGAGATATGTGACGCTTCAGTAGGCTGGTGCTATGTACACCATAACCAACATAAGGCACACTGGGAGACCTGAGACAACAATCAATCAATCAATCCATATTAAGTCTGTTGATATGAGGTCACTTGTGTTTAACTTAGAGGTGTGTGTTAGTATTTCAACAGAAGAAATAAATACCTTGGAGCAGGAGGGGCCACAGATCCTCTGGGATCAGAAAAAGGAGATGGAGGGACATTTCCCTCTGTGGGTAGGAAGTGCTTGAGGTAGGCGTCAACAAGCACAAAGTAAGCACTATCTGAACAGCTCACATGCTGGCCAGGGGGATAGGTCTGAAATGTTACAATTAAATCTTTTTAGACAGCAAATATAATCCTGTTTAATTGAGAGACTGATACATTGCATTAAACCAGCTCTCAGAATTCAGACCAACTTACTTTTGGTACAATGAGACTGGAGGCAAAACTGAACATGTAGTATTCAAAAGGATCTTTAAAAAAACCAACAACAACCATGTGTTAGAATAATGATCCAGTACGTAAACAATGAAGAAAAAATATTTGTGTAAAGAATAGTAAAATACATACTGAGCGCTAGCAAGCCTGACATAGGGAACTGAAGTTTGTTGTGAAATAGGGGGCAATCTGGGAGAACACCCTCCTGAATGGATGCCTTCACAGGACTCTGTAGATAACAGCACCAACAGTATGGCATCATTGTAGATGCATTGAGTATTGTAACCCAGTACCATGAAAGCTGCTGCCTAACATGGATATGCTGAGTACTTACTGGAAGATAACTGATGGGGATCTCATATTTGTAGTCCTCAGCTTGAAGCTTGTACACAAGCTTCATCATGGGGCCACTGTTGCAAACACATTACAAACCCGGTCATGTAAGCCCTATTCTTTAGATTAGTTTCCAGAAATCACACAAAAACACCAAAAAATAATCATGCAGGTATGTACAGCTAACCTTGGGTCAAGGAAGTCCATGACAATGTTATACTCATTCATACGGCTGTGCAGAAATCTCAGGTTCCAGCCCAAAATGACACCATCCAAGCTACCAAAGATGCTCTCAACCAGCCAATGGAAGATGAGATGCAGCTCCTGATTGGATGAAGGTCACATTTAAATCACTGATGGTTGACCACTGATTCCACAAAAAAGTAAATTATGGAGATCGAGGGACACATTGGTGGGTAAGCTCTTAATGTTGTAACATTGTTTCAAAAGTTAATTTTAAGCTTTTTCAAATGTTAATTCAAACATCTTTAATTGACATCCATAACTCTACGCTTAATTTAGGCTTTAAAAAGACTGAGGTTAAGGGACAGCTGCACCGCAATCACAGCAGTACAGTGTAACTTACCTTGGCAGGATAGTCATCAATAACCTTCACCAACTCCTGGCACCGCTGAAGAAGTGGCTTGGTAGTCCAGTCTGCCTTTAGATTTGCCTGCTCGAAACGTAATTCGGATCATAAATGAATGGATCAGGGAATCTGGATTTCACCAGGGCAGACAAACGCGAAGTTCATGCTTACCAAGAGATAACTAGGTTGCTGTATAGCCGGTGCAGCCATTGCTGCAGGTAAAGCGACGTTGATCTCAACCAGCAACCCAACAGCCCTGAAAACAAACCATCAGAAAACGGTAAACAATCAAGACTCCAAGTTATTGGGCATTAACGCGGCTCCTGTCAGCTCCTCTAACCTAAATTTTAAAACATCGGTCGTTTAATGTGCACAGAAAAGTGTCCCAATTTTTCGTCCACTTTTATCCTGCCAGTGACCGAGAAAGTGTAAATACTGCTACACCGTTAGCGGAGTTAACTAGCGGAGCAGCTAAGCTGCACTCAGCACGAGTACTGTTACTATTAGCCGGAGTTAGCTAACCAACGTTATCTTAGCCCAACACGCAGGCTTGAGCTTAAAAAAACAACGGCAAACCCAATTTATACGGAAAGTAAAGAGGGAACAAATAGACTGTTATAAACATGTATTACCCAGACAAACTAACGGGGTAAAGGTAAACTGAACTCCAGAAAGTGCGTTCACCTACACACTTTTTGAAACGGGGGTCTCTACTGTGACGCCACTTCCCGTAAAAGACGACAAAGCATCCGGTTCTGTGTAACAGCGCCGACAACCGGCAGCACGTGAGAGTAACAAGACGGACAAGTAAGTTATCCCGCTGTTCACCCTGTTCCTGATGGGAAGCCATTTGACTTTTTTGATCCAAACTTTCTTGATATCTTAAAATATTAAATCAGCTTAAATTGTCAGTAAAACTAGCTATGAAAAATGGCATGTATAATTTACATAAACAAAATTATTTCAGTTAAACAAAAATAAATTAACTATTAATGCGTTATAGTTAATTTTGCATGTGTGCATTACCAAACGTTAAATAATAGCTACATGCTACAAATAAAATCTGTTTACATGTAAGAGCTGAATTTGCATATGAAACAATTTGAACATGTGATGAACCGAAATTCGAACGTCTAAATTTAACATTTTAACTTGTTCAAACCGAATTTCTAATATTAAAAAAGCATTTCCCTTTACTATATTGTGATTTGTGGTAAATTTGTGACAACCGCACTTTGGGGGGTAACGTGCACGGTACGGGTCCCGCATTAGTCAGTGCGGAGTCGTGTTGTGGAGCTGAGTGGCGTGAGCGTGAGCCTGTAACCTTTCGTCATTCTGTGCATTAGTTTGGCGCAATATATGTTTAACAGTTGCGTTTTGCGATAATTAAAGAACATATCTTTAACATAACATTAGCGTGCGACGCTCTCCCTTTCTGTGAGGCCATCTAGCTCTAAATTTTCACGAGGAGCGATTTCATGATGGCGTCTTTGGACGACTACCGCTTTTTCGAGAGCTTTAAGAGGAAACGTGTAAAGCTTACCACAAAGGACAGCACGTTCTGTGGCGTCGTTCAGCGCATCAGTCTGAACAAGACCGTCATTTTAGAGGACGTGGTCGAAGTTAAGAGTGGTCTGAAGCTTCTCGGAGCGAAACTGTTTTTTGGACACGAAATCCTGAATGTAGAGTTTCCCCTCAGTGTTTCTGGACAACACAGCGTGGATAACAGTGGAGACCACCACCATAAGCTGGGCCAGCTCCCCGTGGTAGAGTTCCAGCCGTATCGGCACAGGTTAATCCCAGATGATGATGAGCAGCATGTAAACTATGTTGTCATAGACGAGTTCCAGGAGAAGTTTGGTCCAGCAGTGATGCATATTAAGAAGCAACAAGTGATTGGGATTGGAACAGATGGGGTTGGTGTGTTCCAGCACGAGCGACTCTGCTGGCTGCAGATTGCCACCAAAAGCAGGGTTTACCTCTTTGACATCCTGTTGCTTGGGGGCAGAGCTTTCAAAAATGGCCTGTCCATGATCCTAGAGAGTCGCCAAATCCTGAAGGTCACTCATGACTGCCGTGCTATCGCAGGGTGTCTAATGGCTCAGTTTGGAGTGAATCTTGCCAATGTGTTTGACACGCAAGTTGCTGACATCATGCACTTCTATGCACAGACCGGAGGGTTCCTGCCAGAAAGCGTCAGCACGCTCCAAGAGGTGGTCATCTTTCATCTGAAAATGCCCGTAAGCCAACTGTGCTCACTCGATATCAAGAACCAGCTCATAAGGGAGGACAAAAAGGTTTGGTATGTGCGCCCTTGCCCTGCTCCACTGTTGAAGGTCATGGCCTTGTCAGTGATCCACCTGCTGCCTCTGCGTCTTGTGCTGCTGGATGCTCTCATGTCTGACTATACCAGCCTGGTGGACTCTTACCTGAAGAGCAGCCAAGACGAACCTGTGCACACACAGTACATTGGTAAAAGTGGGCTAGAGCTCCCCAAAGAGTTGCGAGAGCTTCTAGTGATTAGGCAGGACCGGCAGATGTGGGCTTTAAACCACTACCCTGTTACTGAGGATGGCCTTCTGGGGCGCTACACCGTCAAGCCTTCCTCAGAAGCACCAGATCCACAGAGTCTGGAGCACCCTGGTCCTGAAAAGTCCGCTTGCTGTGATCCGTTGCTGCCAGTAGGAGGGTCGGCCTCTCCAGAAACATCTCCAGCCCATCTCTTTACAGCCAGGTCAGCACAGGATTTCACTGATTTCACCATGCTGGGGAGAGGGAGGCCACAAGATAAAGAGTGTGCTCCTATCACTACAGCTGTCCCTGCATTAGGTAGAGGGTTCACCAAATCTGCACTAACCAAGGCCTCCAGGGAAGGTCTGCTGTCCAAGGAAAGTGTTGGAAAAAACAGCTCAGCAGCAGGCGTTCCTGATGATCTGGATTCAGTCTTTCAACCCAACTCCATCATGGCAGGTGTGACCCAGAGGGAGCCTTGTCCACCTGTTGCACTGTCTTTGGGCAGAGGGATCTTCAGTACACCACTTGAAAGCAAAGCCTTTCCTCTCAGTCTCTCCCTCACCTCCTCTGGGAAGCTTGGCTAAAAAAGAGGTCTGGACAGTTATGAAAAATAATAGCAAATAGTATGTCTGAAGCTAGTTTAAGCTCTCAATGTTCTGGAATCTTTAGTTGGTTTTGTTAAAATGATACCTGGAGGTTTGACATATTTTCAAAACATGTAATCATTTTGGTTTATTATATTTAATCGCTGTCACAGTTTAACTGCAGTGTTAGTAATTCTTGGAGTTCTAACAAAATGCAAATTGAAAAAAATGCACTTAAAGGGAGAAAAGAGAATTCGTTGTCTTCTAATAGACAAGAGTGGATCTAATTAAACTACAATGCCTTTTTGTGTTGGCAGGTGGCAGTGTTGCCCACAAAGTGGAAAAAAGCAGTTCATTTTCTAAAGTTGCATCAGTTCAGTTTAATCAGTAATGAACAGTCAGACTAATAATTTGCTTTGAATGTGCTGTGTATGTGCTTCCATTTGAACATATTACAGCTTCTTGTGAATGTTGTCAGGGCTGATTTCATCATGATGTTTCATTACAATAAACGTTTGACTTCACATTCAATGATGTGCCATTCAGTCATACTACAGACAGCCAGTGGTCTGCAGCTGCCAACAGAAGAAATAACTTTGATGTTCTCCCATCCTCTCAGAGAGGGAGCTCGGGTTTGTCGCTGTAAAAAAAGATTCCATTATAAACTGATCCCTGAGGCATGGTCACTTCACAGCCGGACTTCTTTTCATCAAAAAAAAAAAGAAGAAATGTCCGTGCACTTACGATTCGCTAAGTCTTTATGCCATAAAAGATTTTCATGAACATGCACTTTACTGCCCTCAGCACAGCCATGTTTAATTCAAGTGTATTCATCCTTCACAAATGTCCTCAGAGCATATTGTTCAGCTGAAAAATTACACAATATGTCAGAGTGATTAATCAATGACTAGTTCATTCCATTACATTAAACTTCACTTTGGTAATACCACTTTATTGCTGTGATATTCTAGTTCAATTGGTCGGTGTAGTCGGGTGGACATTTAAAATCTGCTGCTTTGTTAAGTCTCTTGGAATTCTCTGTTTGTAATAAGCCGACTGCTTGAGGAAGAACCAGAACAAACGTTCCAAGTGTAATGATAAAGCAGAGACAATGCAATACATGTATACAGTATAGTACATTAACCTTGGTCCTGAGCTGTAAATTCTTTGCTGCTGTCGCAGTGCCTTTGCTTCATTTACAGAAGTATGGTGTGTGAATTATGCATCTCATGGAGAGACATGTTTAACCGCGAGTTTGTAGACGCGTAAATCTGTCAGGTTTGTTTCCGTTGAGTGTTGTGAGGTGTGAAAAATTGTCATGAGTTATTTTTATGACCACAGGTGGGGCAGAAGACACTTCTCCTGTCAGGAAAGCATGTTATGCCCACAGCGACCACTCTGTATAGTCCATTAAGAATGGGGGAGGAGAGAAACCCCCAGCAAAACAAAGCGTGATGCAAATGAGCATCGTACAGCGTCTAATCTCAAGCAAATTAAAAAATGGAATGAGCGAAAGATTTTGTCAGCATAATAACAGCCTTTATTGCGAGCTTGATGCAGCGTCAGTCAAGCTGATGTCATCCACAAAGCCACTGTCAACAGCACACACGCCTGTCAGATCATACAAAGCGCCAAAAATTTTGGTAATTAAACATAAAGAGGGTAAAAGTGGGACAAATTTATTACACAAATTATGACTTCACCTGCTAATACCCACATGAAAGACAACAATATGAAAAATGAACATGGGCGCTATAAGTTTAAAGGTTCATATTTTAAATCAAATTAGAAGGTGCTATGTAATTGGCAACTATGAAGACCTCATTTATCTAGCCATAAGTCATTAGTATTGAATAATAAGTAATCATTTTTTTTTCACAAAAGACTGAGTATTAGTGTGTTTCCATCAAAGCATGTGAAAAAGTGCTGCAATTATATCTGAAAAGAGCGAACACCTATAGTTCACATTAATGTATGGTGACTAATGACCATTATATAAGGCACTACATCAATTTGAAATGCAACATTATATAAAAAACATGCATTGAAAGGTTGCCAGTGAAGTGAAAAATAAATATCTGCTCATTCTGTTCTTAGCAATTATTTGAGAATAACCCCCTAGTAATTTCAGGAAAGAGCTGCTCTGAGAATCAGAATTAATGCTCACAAAAAGGACACGTCTGGTTACAAAGAGAAACATAGAGTTGCTCTTTTATTCCTTCTCTCTTTGTTGCCCGGCACATACAGTAGCCACATATTCAGCTCCTTTCATGGCATCATAATCAGCTATTGTAAATGCAGCATGCTGTATGAAAATATATTCTGTAAATGCAGCGTAACGAGACAGTAAAGGACACATTGACAATCTCTTGCCCACTTTGCTTTCAAAGCTTGCATTGCAATAATGTTTAATGTCCATAGATGGCCTTCTCCTCCCTTATGATCTAATTAGGAAGATAGGAAATTACATACCTCTGCGCTGTCATGTTTACTCCGGCAAGACTTTCTACCACAGCACGATCCCCAAAGATTTCCACTGAGCTGCGTTATCGCATGGTCTCACTTGCACAACGCTCTGTTATTTGTTTGCCACGCTTTGCTGTTCTGAGGGTTAAACGTCTGCAGAACTCCAGACAAACAAGACATTTAAGTAATGAAAAGATAGCTTTCTCTTCAGCTCTGATAAGAAGACAATTGTAATTTAAGTTCCCCTTCACTCTGGCTTTGTGTTATTTTCTCTCTGTTTTTCACCTCTACTTCTTTCTGAAGTGTGGAGCAGACAAAATACAGACGTCTGCTGCAATTCCATCCCCATTGCCCCCATGGCAAATTGGCCCTTTATCAAAGGCAGGCCTCATCTATCAGCGCAAAGACGGGTATTGAAATTGCTCTGCTGCCCACAAATCAGGCCAATGGATCGGCCCTTAACGGGAACAAGGCCGTCATCACTCTGATGCTGGGCAGAGCACAAGAGGGAGAGAGTAGGATGGCGTGGAGACCTTTTACACTGCTGATGGATGTGACCTTCCCTTGACCCTTGGACGGCCCGATTGCTTGATGTGGAAGCTAACCTTTGGTTAGTAATGAGACCTGTTCACTCTTTCTTTCTGCTTTGTCTTTTTGTCGATCGAGAAAGATAAAAAAGACATTTGGCAAAGAGGGCAGGGGAAGGGAGGATAGATCACTGTAAAGGAGAATACATTCTTGTTTAATCAAATAGTTTTCACTTTATTTATCTTTTTGCACAAAGAAAAAATGGTTGCACATCTATCTGTGTAAAGCACGTATGGCTTTGCCAGACTTTGCAGTGCACAGGGAGTTAAGACATGACTTAAAACACAACCATCTACTTGGAGTACTTCTTATCTTTAAAGTAATAAAACCTCAAACAGGCCCAGGTGCACTGTGACTGCCATGCTCAAGTCACATTTCTCAAATCTTCATATTGAATCTACATATAATGAGTAATGATCATGTGACTTATCACCTCAAACACAACAAGTCCCACATTGGGTCTTAAGTTTTGTGCAGTGGTAGCCTAGTGGCTAGGACCTTGCCTTTGGAAACAGAAGGTTGCAGGTTCAAGTCCCAGAAACATCCTTATTGGTCATCCTTGTGACATCCTTCTTATTGGTTAATACTACAAACCCCATTTCCATAAGGCATCTCACCTGACCTCCTCTCACTCTTATACCTTGGTTGTACTATCTCAAGTATACACTTCCTTTAATGAACATTTAAGATGTGGTTTTGGATCCAACTGTTCAGTATTTTCAAGTATTTGCACCTACGTTAACTAGAAGTGATCTCTCTTTTGAAGAGTTCCTATAATGCACTGTGGAATACTAAGGTGATTTTGAAAACAGCAATACCTTTCTACTTGGAGTAAGTCGCCGAGGCATTTTCACACCCCACATTCCGAAGTCCATTTTGCTAGGCCGCAGTTGTCGTCTACTTGAACTAAAGCAGCAAAGCGTGGCAGGTCCCTCACTTGCCCTTGGTGCTCACAGATCACTGGAATTATAATGGAAATTCAAACAGGCCATTCTAGGAAGCTGTAGCCATTTCCCCACTTTGTGTGAGGTGTTATCAGTCTCATGGGAGTGGATAGGGACCTTCCCACAGTTCAACGTGAATATGGCTGGCAGGAAAATGTGTGGGGTAGAGTTTGACTGGCAGCGGGTGCCTGAGGAGAGTTAAGCGGGTTGCGACTCAAACTGGCTGATAAGAGGTGGGATTCATAAATGGGAGCAGGGACCAAAATACATCTATTTTCCCTTTCTATTCTCTTATCGGTGCTATGGGCTGCCATTGAAATTATCTGCTGGAGAGCTGATAGTAGTCCATCAGGAACTCGCTTCACCAGAAGTAAATGAAAAAGGGCATAAGGGCAAAGAAACTGTGGCCCATTTGCATCGCTCTAATGCAATGTATAGAGGCAATTACATTATGTTGAAATGTAAGATATTTTAATTTCTGCATTTTATCCAGATTATAGTAACTTTTTCATCCAGTTAATTTAATACAGTGAGTGGACATTTACTGCACATGGTTGATGTTCTAACAAAATTTTGTATCTACAAAGTGATACAATTATAAGAGCTGGAAAAACCTTTAATTCATTGTACATTAGTGTAACAAGATTCAATTCCAGTTGTAAAAGGCACATGGAGTTTTTAAATGGTGTGAGGTAAAGAAAGTAAGTTGCAAGGCTCTTATATGTAAGCAAGGATATGCAACAGATCATACAGTACATGAAGGTGTAAGCCAGTTGAACATCTGAGAAGATATTTACTATTAATTATGCATTAAATACAACCTTTGCTTTAAGAGTCATTTTCAGTAAAAATGTGTTTCAATGCAATATTATGATTGAAACACGAACACAAAGCATCTTATTCCCTCTAGTTCTGTAGGCATGAATCTGAATAAATGAACACATGTTTTATGTCATGCCAACTCAGGAGCGAGAATGTGAGGAGGACCTGTGTGTAATCTTCATTAGTGATACGTGAGGCTGCATGCAAGTTTCATTACACAGATACAAATCCCAAATGAACCACATCACAGAATGAATTAAATGCTGCAACTTCATTTACTGCTTCTTTGTGGGAAAATGGAGATCTTTGGTTCATCTCCTTTCAGCCAATGGGGAGGTGCAAGACTGATAATGCAGTCTTAATGGGACAGAAGGGGGCCGTCACAGAGCAGGCGGTTCATCTTCCGGTTCTAATGATTATTTTAGATGAGTGCTCTAATTGGGTCACACATTGCAGTCAGCTTGATCTGGAAGTGTGTCGCCCTTTGAATGTTAGAGAGCAGAGCAGTTGTGCTTAATATTAACAAATTCAGACCACAAATCCACTCCACCTTTAAATGTAGCAACAAAGATGAGACTGAATAATTGCTGACCATCAATAATTTAGGTAATTCTGGCCAATGTGCTTTGAGGCTCTTTTCTATAGAGGACTACTTGTTTTAATGTCCATAAGAATATTAGATACTGCATGTCATAATTTACAAATTTGTCACTGCACTTATTTTCTGTTCCCCACAGTTAGTAAATAATCCCATTTCCTAAAGGACAAAACAAGGCCACAATGACCAGCAGACCTTTCACTCTCATGTCATTGTTAATGTAAACATTTGAATATTTGATTCTCTCCTTCAAGTACGCAACTCCCCAAAGGCCAGACATGTCAGTGGACGATGCTGCAAGCATTGATCAGTATTTCCATATAGGACAAAAAGGTTAATGAATGATGCTGTAAACAAGGACTCTCATTGCATTCTGCAACATATAGTTTCTAGATGAAAGTATGCTTCAGGTCTGTGTTAACAACATGTCATCATGATATCAAAATGTAAGTAAGTACAAACCCAGTTTGGGTATCCCAAATTGGGATATTTTGTAAACATTCCATAAAAACAAAACTCTACAGCTTGTACATCCTCTTAACTTTATTTAACCAAGAAAATTATGCAGAAAAAATATTCTTTAATATTTTCGTGAACCAAGCATTGTATTTTGCAAGGAAAAAGTAATAATTTATGGCCTGGAACACACTCAAACAAGTCGGATGGAGTAAAATAAGTTTTAAGAATATTTAAATTACACTGTTTGAATTCCACAATAATCAGGTGCACTTGTAACAAGTGAGGGGATCATTATTGGGTGTATAAAGAGCATCCACCAAAGTGAAGTGAACGTGACTATTTGTCATTGTGAACGTACTCAAGCACCACAACGAAATGTGAACTGCATTTAACTCATCACACGAACATGGGCAGCTATCAATAAGCACTGGAGAGCAGTGTAGTGGGACAGTACCTTGCTCAAGGGTACCTCAGTGGTACCTGGAATCTTAAGTTCACAAGGGCAATGTCCTAACCGCTAGGCCACCACTGCCCAAAATGTAAGACTGAATGTGAGTTATGCAATTAAGTTGACATTTGCAAAGTAGATGTGAGGTTTGAGAGCTGCTCTTGAAAAGAAACGGTTATGCAGTCTTGTTCATTTTTACATCCTTATATCTGCAAGTTATACTGCAGTAAGTACTCATTACAGCAGAAGTGTCTTCCAGTTGAAAAACTCCTTCTAACCACTGTGTGATTAATCTTTTGGAACCAGATGGTTCATTACATTTTCTCAATTAAATGTTTATATTTTACACACATGTTTACAGTACATTTGTGAGAAATCTGCTTTTTGCTCTGTTCCATTTAGCTGTTCTCAGTTGGTTTCTCCTTTCATGTTTGATTTCATTCTGTTCTGTTCTGTTCATTCAGCCCCTGCAGTGCTTCACATCTCACCCTTTCGAACTTAAGTTTTACATTTTAAATATAAAATATATTTATATTTTAATTATATTATTTTAGAGCCTAACCAAATTTAAATCTTATGTTCATAGACCTTAGATGTACTAAGATGTTCAGTCGTCAAAGTTTTTAGGTCTGATATTTTTGCACTTCTGCTTTTGCTAGACTACCATTACTTTTACTTGAATAATTACTTTAATTAAATGATAATTCAACCCACACCTATACCAAAATATGATTTTACTCCACTTTTCACTCATCCTGGCAACAGCTTAAATCAGGTCAAGTAAAGTATTCTTTTATTGTCATTTCATCCATACACAGTTAGCACAGTGTACGGTGAAACAAAACAATGTTGCTCTAGGACCATGGTGCTACATGAAAACACAGGACCACACAGACTACAGATATGACAGCAAAGTACATTGTGTGCAAACATTGCAAAGAAAGATGGGTACAAATGAAGAGACCTGTACACAGTTATGGAATCTACCAGATGCAAAGTAGCAGGTTGTGCAAAGATGCAACAGTGTTACTGAAAAGAGCAGATGTAAACATGATACAGGGAGTAAGAAGAAGGGAGCAACATAATGCTAAATAATCAGTTATATAATAATTAATAATTGCAGGCACTGGCCTAGTGGTTAGGGCCTTGCTGTTTTGAACTGAAGGTCACAGGTTCAAGTCCTGATCTAAGTACCACTGAGGTAACTTTAAACAAGGTCCTGCTTACCTGCTTCCTGGGCACTGCTAATAGCTGCCCGCTGCTCCACATTTGCACATGTGATGGGTTAAATGCAGAGGTCACGTTTCCTTGTGGTGCACTTCGTATGACTTTGTGTGTTCATAATGACATAAGTCACTTTCACTAAATAAAAATAATAAATATAAAGATGAGTTAAGTGGGAATGTGTGTATGTGTGTTATCATTTAGTCCCTAAGTGTTTGAGTCCTCATGCCTGAGGGATGAAACTGCTGCACATTCTGGTAGTGAAAGCCTGATTACTATAATTTTTTATTGTATTTATTGGCATGTGTCCACTGTCATTTTGTAATACTGTTAATTGTGTAGTCTATGAAGGAGGCATTTAAGTAAGAATTTCACTGTAATCTGTGCACCGTACTTTTTACATATGACAATAAAACTTAGACAAAGTAGAAAAGTATTGTGTGAATGAAAGAGAGATTAAATTTTGGAGTTTTAGAAGGTCATCTCACTGACTTTGGTTCCCTTGATGGACAAACAAAGCAGGCCCAGGCCTGAGGGACATTATGAGTAAACAGCCTTTGTAATGGGCTCTTAATCGGACCAGGCAATCTGGAGAGAAGGGCCCCAAGCTGTGCGGCACCAGCGGCAAGCTGGAGGTGACTGTGTGGCGGTTATTATTAGTGCTATCATTGATCAGACAGGGGGAGCGCTGTGGATGAAGTGGAATGATGGATTTCATGGCTGCAGCCAAGTCACGGCAGCTGTCAGGGCCCAGCGAGGGTGGGTGTGGGGGATGAGGGAAGTTGGGAAGGAAGGTAAGAGTGCAGGCCTAGGAGATGCCCTCCATAGAAAACAATGGCAAACAGTTTTCTCAAGACTCTCAGTTGAGCGATTTTGAATCCGCATCCTTAGCTTTTTTGTACTTTACTTGCACTTGGTGCATTCCTGCTATTTTTTTCTTACACCCCCAGCCATTTTTTCAGTGTTGAACACAGTGAGCCATTTTCAGCACTATCCGAGAGCTTAAGACAATGTCAAATCTTGTAGTGATGTCTCGCAATCTTTAGAATTTGTTGACATGGATGTCATGGACAGAATTATGTTGTGACAAGCCTTTCTTAACTTATCTGTGTGACTAGTTCATCTCAGGCAGCTCCCTCAATCACTTCATGTCTCAATGTCACCTTCAAACTCTAGCTATGATCACACAACTGTCAAACTCAGCAGAGTCCTTTTGCAGGATTTATGAAGCAACAAACGATAAACATGATAGCTGTACCCTATTTAACTGCATTGTTTTGAGGCCTAAATGTATGATAAATGATGACAGTATGAAATGCACAGGGGAAAAAAAAACAAGAAACAAAGAACAAAAAAATAAGCTATTATTATTTCAAAACGGGTAAAACTTCCAAAACCATAGATATGCATATATTTCAAACATTTAATAATCACACAGATACCATTACTATGACCATCGATTTTCTTAGAAATGTAGGCCTCTCAAAGAAAAGAGTGCCCTGCCTATTAAACATTTATGACCGAAAAGTCCTCATCCACATCAGATTCACTGGAGTGAGCAGGGCTTAATTCATATTAAACCAACTCAGCAGTTCGATCACAAAAGACCAATGTCTTGGATTTCAAACAGTTACAGAGCTTCAGGTTTGAGATTCAGGCCCATGGGTTTAGCTTTTACTAATCCCAGTCAAACATATAGGAGCCTCTTGGAATAGCAGTTAACATGAATATTAAACTAATATTAGTGTTTTTATTAGAAAACAAACAGCATCTATCAAAGTCTGAGCTTCAAAACATGTTTGTTGAAGTGTATCAGGCCACAAACAAAGGAGATTTCTGAGGACCACAGAAAAAGAGTTGTTCATGCTCATCAGTCACATCAGTCTCATGGTGTAGAATTGTTCATGAGGTCACAAAGAAACCTATGGTAACTTCAAAGCAACTTAAGGCCTCTCTTACATTGACCAATGTCCACCATAAGAAAAAACTCAACAACAGTGGTTAACATGGCAGGGTTAAAAGCAGAAAGTCACTGTTCTCCAAAAAAAGAACATTTTTGCCCAGGCATAGTTTGCTAAAGATCACATGAACAAGACAAAATGATATTGGCAAAATGTTTTGTGGACATGATGCAACCAAATTAAAACATATGGATTTAATATGTCTAATATTTGGAGAAAGCACTACATTCCAATATAAGAAAGTTATCCCATTTGTAAAACTTGGGAATGTAGTGTAATTGGCACTCTTATGCTGCATGTGGGATGGGACAGCCTACCATCCTTGATGGAAGAATGAATTCTGAACTACCTGCATTTTATGAGTACTGTGTGAAGGGATTAATCACTGTAAAGCCTGTCCTAGTATTCCTAATCATTATTGGTTCAATTCCTTACAACATTGACAATATTTTGCATGTCCTCTTGGTCATCTACACTAAACTCAAATTGGTTTAATGTGCAACAAGTGGAACAAACTAAAGAAGCAGTTTGTGCCAGTCCTTCAGTAATGTTTAAGTATAGTAAGTGCCCAGTTTCAAAAGACCTTTTGAACATCACATATGCATTGGTGTAGTTAATATAGAATGCAATTAGACCCATTGCCACTGAAAGAAACATCAAAGGGAAAGATGAACAAGTTCAAAAGGAGGAGTCCATTCAGGGTTTAAAAAAGAGAAAGAGCTGTTTTTATTTGCATGCAATCTCCATTTTGAAGGCCACTTCATTATTTCTTCCAAGTGTCTCCTCTTGTCGTTCAGAAGCATGGTTGTGCACTTTAATGAATTAGGAACCTAATAACATGACAACTTATGAACCAAATTAATCATAAGATACACAGACGCACGTGTTAAGGTGTCATCTATGGGTGAATGAACAATAGGCATGATTGCCCGGTTATTTGTAATGGTGATCAGGCTATTTGTGCATATAAATGTGGTGTCGGATAGAACTAATGCAATGCTGCTTGGACCTCTAGATATGATGTCAGCCCTGATTAGCCGAAATGTTTTTAGCTTTTGAAAGAGAGCAAGAAAGCGAGAGCAATCATATGCTCATGAGCTGTGGTTGTCACACATGGACCAATCTTCTGCTAACACTTGGGCTAACCCGTGCTGTTAATTGAGCTTCTGCTAACCCGTGCTGTTAATTGAGCTTCTGCTAACCCGTGTTGTTAATTGAGCGAAAAATCAAAAAGTGAGAAGCAAAACACTTGTTAAATAATCCATGCTGATGTTTTAGCCTAACTACATTTTCTTCCAAGGCCTTTATATGTTGTCTGTATGCCAGTAATGCAGCCTTTCTTTCCCAACGCATCAACATGCCACATTGAGGAATATCTGCAGAACTTTTTCTTATTAAGATACGTTAGAATGTGTGCATTTTGTAATCAGGTAAATGGGTTTTGGCTATGATTATCAATAAAATGCCCTCAAAGAAAAAGAGCGGAGAATGGGATCTTGGTCTCCTGAAGGCTTGAAGGATGATATTTTCTCTGTGAATTTGATTAGCCAGGCAGGAGTTTATTACCCTCTGTAAAACATTCAGCCGCTTAATGTGCAATAGACTCTCTTCTTTATGTTCTGCAGCAGTTCGCTCCCCTCATTATAAACATGCAAGCCCTGCAGTTCAACACCCATTGGATTCCCTGCAGTTCCTTCAGCTCACCGAGGTTAAACGCTTTCATATTTCACCCTGACAGCAGCTCAGACCGATGGGTAAACACTTCATCTATGCTCGACTCTGCATGTAGGATCCAAACTTTTAATGAAATTGTTTGATTGTTGAAGACAAGGGAGAAAACAAAATGCCAATGCAGAATTTACCATGTAAAAGCTCTTGTCATGTACTGGAGATTCCCTCAGGAATATTGGGATACAGGCGCAGGTAAAAAGGATGATTTATTAAAGAGTCACAAACTTCAGAAAAGGGTCAAGAACACGGCAAACACGAATATCCAAGATAGGCAAAAATCAAGGTCAAAGTCCAGGCAAAAGATCAGGGTACACGGCGAACAGGAATAACTAGGCTAGGCAAAGACAAGGTCGAAAATACAAGCAAAGGTCAAAAACACGACACAACAGGGATGTCAGAGGAAGAGCAAAAACAGAATCCAAAAGACAAAAACGGGTCAAATCCAGAAAATCCAAAATACATACAAACGCTCAGAATCGTAGATAATACTGACGAGACCTCGCAACTAGCTGCGGGTCTCTCTCTCCTATATGAGGAGGACCTGCCCTGATGTCTCCGAATGAGCCTCAGCTGGAAGGGGCGTGGCCAGACTAGTATTCGGGAGACTCTGACCGCTTATGGCCTCTAGAGGGAGCCACAGCTCCTCTGACAGCTCTCTTTGGGGGTGGAAATGTTATGATATTGCTTAAAGTGAAAAAAGGTCACAGTCATGTAAAAAAAAAAAAAACATGATATCTAAAAAATATCTAAAATATATTTAATAAATATTGCATCTGCACTGAGGAAAAGAAACTTAATGTTTGTAGCTGGACACCTGTTTCCTTTTTGGGCTTTATTCCTCTATTTTACCTTTCCAGTTCCTTTCTCTAAAGTGCTCAACTCTTATCAGCAGAGTCCTTCCTGTGGTTTAAGAAGTGTCTTCAGATTAAGCCTGAGTGTCACTGATTGGGTTAGTGGAGAAAAAAGTTTTTAAATGTGAGGAAAGGCTACGAGGGGCACACTGCAATCTATTTGTGTCTGTCATAGTTACTTCTGTGCTGCATTACTGGCTGTGCGGGGTGAAAGGCTTTTATGACTCAGAGAGCACCACCACTGCTAGTTCAGAGCCGAGCAGTAATCCGCTCTCTTACCTTTTGACAAGGCAATAAAATAGGACCCATCAAGGTCTCATCTGAAGTCCTGAGGCAGGCAAAAGAGAACCAATGTCCTTTTCTTTTGTAGAAAACTACGCAAGCCCCTGTTTCTTCTTCAATTCCTCTAAATGGCATGTTTATTACTACTTCTACTGTGTAGCGTTCATACATTAGTGTGAGTCACTGACTCTACAGCAACTGATGAAATGGGCAAATCTGTTGGCCCAGTCAACCTACTCACATCATATGAGATACATATGCAAGCCATTGAAATTAATTATTGTTGAATCATCATCTCTCTAAAGTGAAAGTGACTATTTGTCATTGTCACAACGAAATGTGAACTCTCTACAGCTATCAACAGCACCCAGGGAGGAGTGGAGCGGGACGGTACCTTGCTCAAGGGTACCTCAGTAGTGCCCGGGCCAGGACTTGAACCTGCAACCTCCAGGTCTCAAAGGCAACATCCTAACCACTAGGCCACCACTGCCCACTACAATCAGTTTTTGTTAACTGGCCCTGATATATGTGGCATAGCATGTTGCCTAGGACTGTTCTGACTCTTACTGTTCTCATTAAAAACATATTCAATTCATTTAGCCTGTCTGACTCAACGATAATGATCGCAGCGAAGACCTCAGGAAAGCTTCAATCACAGCATTACAGATTTTTGGTTATTTTTTAATGTTTTATTTCCAAGTTATTATCAAATCTCTTTATCAGCCTTTTGTACAAATTAATTTAGCCCCAGAGGCGAGATGGTAATCTAAACAACATTGGCTTCAATTTGCTATTCTTCTGCATATCTAGTAATAATCATCCCTAGGCAAAGGTGATGGTTCCCAAAAAATAGAAATCACACTCCTTGGTAATTATTAGTGTACTTATTTTGCCCATGAGTGCCTTTTACTTTTAGCTTTTCCCACAGGCATCATGGTAATTGGCTTGTGTAACTTCAGAGATAAAACGAGTGGCTTCAGGGAGTGATGTGTATATTAATCTCTGAATGGGACACCACATTAATTAGCTAGTGTCATTGAGGTTGGCTATTTTTATATGACACTGATAAAACAAACAGATTCAAATGCTGGGCAACATTGTGATCTCGTTTATTTCCCTGAGTATGATTCCAGTAAAATCACGCACAACCCTAGGGACATCTAGCTAATGCCTATTAAAACAGATGGATGAAACATGACACAGAGAGCAATAGCCATTATGATTATATTATCATTGCCTTAACATGCAGTGGATGGTTATCATAATCTCTCTCCCCATGAGGCCTGGCATATAGAACTATGAAGCTTCTCAGCATGCAATTAATATCACTTAATACTGGCTTATAATATTTTATTTAGATTCTTTCATTCGAGTGTTTAGCATCAAATTACACTGCTAGCCTAACATAAGTAAATAATGCCTGTAGACAAAAAATTCCAAAATTGCACAATAAAGTGACCTGCTGATCACTATGAAACTATGATCATTTAAATGTGATTCAATTACTTATGATCGTTACACTTTCTCATTTTCAAACTCACCCTGCACTTCAGCAGTTCTCTATACCACAAACACCCTAAAGGAAAGGTTCCTGTTCTCAGACATAAAGAACGTCGAACACAAGACACTTCAGTCAGAAATAAATTTAATCCCACCAGAGTTTCAGGTTTTTGTATTTATAACGTTTTCTGTTAATTTAATCTACAGAAATATTTTTTATTTTCATGTCCTCTGATGTCTAATTCCTAATTCCTTTGACAATTTTCATTGTGCAGGTTCTCTGAGATCAAGCTGAGCAGTGCAGTTCTGAGGTACATGCTTAACCTCAGCTCAGCTATTGTCAATATTCAGAAATAAAACCCTCAGCTTCTGGAAGACCTTTCATGAAATTGTATATGTACATTCATAACCATATTCTAAAGGATTTTCCTGAAGGATTACTATTATATTTCTCATAGCCAGATTTATGCATATATTTTGTACTAAAAATTACCTGAAATTTTTATTTATTTGTTCTATTTTATAATAATAAAAATATAACATTACTGCATAGTTTTTTCTTTATTAAACATTTCAAACAATTTTCTTTTGAAAGTTCCTTTTTTTGGATAGGCCACAATGAAATTAGAGTTTAAGATGTAACACCATCCAAATGCTGCATTTTTTATTTTTTTTTATTTTTTTTTTTTTTTACCAAACTTTAATACAAAAATATATCCACACACATCAGTGATCAATAGCCAAAGATTCTCTGGGATATTTGTTGTTTAAAATACAATATTCACGTATAGTTTCTTGCCTTAACTGCAATAGAACATTTGCATTATATGGAACCCACCACTGAAAGATTCTTTAGTGGTTCCCCTATGGTGTCACTCCAGTGAGCCTTTATAGCACCTTCGCATACTGTGAATTTGATTTTATACTGGTTTTTCTTACAAATCGATTACCTTCCTGTAAAAGTCATTCTGCACTGAAATGACCAGAACTTTAGAGTAGCCATAACCTCCAGCAGTTATGATCCTAATCACACTTATGACCTTCTAAGTAGTAGCTCTTCAGGAACAAAAAACAACACCAAAAGAGGACTGTGTGTTATAGGGGTATGATGCTGAATAATAAGTGCAGTAGTCTTTGTGTTCAGTAATAATGAGATAATGAGAGCGCTCTGTAATCAGACCAGCACTGTCATGCAGTTACCCTCCCTAATGTGTGCATAAGACAGTTCTCCTCAACTCTCCTCACTCAGCTTAATGAGTGAAATGCAGAGAGAGGATGCTGGAAAAGAGCAGGTCAGTCGAGACGTCTCTTTGGGGGAAAGGTCTTGCTCAGAGACTGATAAATGTTAATTACCTGACATTAGCGTTAAGAGGCAAGGGTCAGCCTGCAGAATGCCGTGAGACTGGAGAGAAGATACAGCAGTGGGAGTTCAGAACGAGATATGTGGATACACAGCGAGAACCAGCGAGCGAGTGAGAGGTTAATTTCTTATTTCCATTTTTATGGCCATTACTGTGATAAAGTGCATTACTCTACACAGTGAGTCCTTTTCATTACGCAGAAATTTCACATGGGCTGATAATTAGAAGACAGCTGGTACTGCAATGCACTGGCAGTCTAATCTTACATCTAAGGATGAACATCTAGTTCATCTAAGTGACTGAGAATGCAGTCCTCTTCAGAGGCCTCTTTTGCCTGATTCAGAATACATCCTTCCTCTATGACTTGACAGTAATTGTTGGCTGCTGCTATGGGGTGGTTTTGAGTAATGCTGCCAGTGTATTCAGCACCATCTAAAATAGTAGGCTTTCAAGACTAAAACTAGGATCACATGAACAGTCTGCAATGGCAGCCACCCCCTTTTACTTGTACTAAGTGACCACTTGGGTCTCATGGCAACTCTGTCTTTTTGGCACTTGAATTTTTTAATTATTGAGGTTAGTGAATAGTCTTAGTCATAAGCAGCAGCAGTAATATTTACAATGCTTTAATGGGCAATACATACATTTCCTGAAATGTGAGCAGACTTGAACATGTTCAGAAAAAAATACTTGGAGACATGGTGTGTTTATCATTGGGGATTTTTTATATGGTTTATAAATATATGGTTTATATATATATAATATGCCATATGCCAAGATAGAACTTTACATGCGATAAATAATAATATCTTAAACTGAGGAGACTAACTGTTGCAGCTTTGCAAATGGAATTTTTGTCCATTCTTCCTTGACACCAGACTTCAGCTGCTCAACAGTCTGTGGTCACTGTTGTTCGATTCTCCTCTTCATGATGAGCCATTTTTTCAATACTATATAGGTCTGGACTGCTGGCAGACCAGTCAACCACAGGACATCTGTGTCTACAATGCCACGCTGTTCAAGCACATGCAGAATAAGGCCTGGCTTTGTCTTGCTGAAATAACCATGGGCTTCTTGGGAAAATACCTTTGCACATGTGCAAATAACTCATGTTGTGGGCACTGATGCACCTTTTGCTGCAGAAATAGGTGTTTCTGCCTAGAACTGATGTATGACTTTCTATTTGTGGAGTTTCGTGTTGCATTTCTTGATGCAACCATGTACTGTGTTAAATGACAGTGGTTTTCCAGACTACTTCTTAGCCCTTGTCGCTATATTGATCACAGCAGCAGGACTGTTTCTCATGCAGTGCCTCAAGGTCACTTCAACAGAGGTTCCAGCCTTTCCCTACATAGAATGAAATTTCACTAAAACTATGTACTGTAGATGGCGGAAGACTACATTTTTTGTGAACTGATAGCCTGGTCTCTCATGAAGTTTGGCACTTACAAGTTTGGTGTAACCTCAACTTTTTATTTTATCTTTTATTTTTCCTGTCCCAACTTTTTTTTTTTAAAAAAACTTTTGCAGGCATCACATTCAAAACGTGTTTAGATTTGTAAAGCTGTTCAGTCAAAACACTGAAAGTCATTTCTTGGTACTTTGTCAGTTAAAAAAAAGTTTTGAGTGTTTACAAACTGTAGATGTTTTTGTTTAACTGCATTTTACAAACTGTCACTTTTCTGGAAATGAGGTTTGTATTAAAACGAAATTGAAAGACTTTTTAAACCATTCTTTTAAAAATATATAATATACTGCGTGACATGTCTTATGCATTAGCCGTATATTTTACTTTCTCCAGCCTTCACCTCGAACAGAGCCAATCCCTTGCGTGCGTGACCACTGCGTCCTGATGAAATGAAAAGATGCAGTTCGGAGATCTAACCACCAGAGGGCGACGCAGTTTCTTAGTGCGCGTTGAGTGGGCGAATAAAGGTACATCCCCTTCCCCTCAGCCCCATTTCCCAATTCACCGTGAAACTGTTTCAAATCGCAAACCCACAATTACTGAATAAGTGCAGAAATGGATTACACACTGTCTTACACGGTGACCTTAATATCATCCCGAATACGTGTACTGTCCTCGCCGGTGCTCAGCCAGTTCGTTTCAGTGCGTGTCCAGACGCGTGTACGAGTTCAGCTCAGGCTGGTGTGGGGTAGCCGACTGCTTTCCTTGCTCTCCCTAATGAGACTGGGTTGTTAAAGGTATTATTCATTAGACCCCCACGCCAACCCCCCACCACCACCCCCAAACACACACACACACACACACACACACACACCGGCTGCTCGCTATCCAATCACAGCGCAGAGTCTCCCCCTCCATCCGGCACCACTGGGCTTGTGTTTTTGTGCCGAGCCCAAAGCTCGCTCACATGGCTGTGGAGTACGCGGCGTGGACCTGGCGGGCAGACCTGAGAACAGTGCTCTGAGCAGTAAGGACTAACTTTTTACTTTCTTGTTGCGCGGTGCCAGCTTGCGTCCCCCGCACCAGCGCGCCTTCGGGGACTGGAGTGTCATTGGTAAAGACGCGCTGTAGAAGCGACGCTCCGGGAGCTGCTTTTGGACGTGGTTCACTTGCTCTTCTCCGTCTGCGCCGCCACCGGCTCCCCGCACTCATCTCCGTTGTTGTGTGTTTTTTTTTTTTTTTTTTTTTTTTGCGTGGCACATTTTCTCTGTCCGTGTGTCTCTTTCTTACTCTGTCATGACTGGACATTCCAGCTGTTGGAGTTTGGGGGCTCTGTAGCGTGCGCATGAGGAACCCCCTCCGCAGCTCGCCACTACTCACCGTGATCCGCAGCTTTTGCTCTGCGCTCCGTGCGTAAAGGCGCGCAGGGTGGCCGGACAGCACCGCGGAGGAGCTCGGAGCATCTGACCCGTGGGGGGGACACTTGTGGCTTTGAGCAGCCGGTTTTACCAGCAAACTGAGCCCCATTTGTGTTTGGAATCACTGCCTCTGTGGAAGCCACACTAGATGTCCCTAATATAAAAAGTGACCTAGGAGGGTTGGGGAAGTCTAAAGTCTACTTAACGTGAGTGTGACATCTAACTAATCCCTTTCAAATGCAGCACAGCCCTTTGGCCACTGATACAGAAATGCAAGCCCGCCGCATCACTGTGTGACTGGACTCAGCAGCGCAAGGAGGAGGAATAACCCAGTGTCCAGATCCTTCTGACCTGTTCTACAAAGTTCAGAGTGAAGATGGTGCCCACCACAGCCTGGATCATCCTCTCTTTGCTTTGCAGAGGTGAGTGGGACTAAATGAAGCTTGGCAAAAGCTGTAGACTTCATAACTACACTACAGGAGAAATGTCTAGGGCTGTGATACCAGCCTCCTCAAATGTGATGCTGATGTATGGTCATTGTAACACAGGTCATTGACATGAGCCTTTTAAGAACACAGCATAGTAAATTGTGACACTTTCCTGAAACCTCAAACCTTCCAAATGATTATAGTGTGTTTTGATCATAATCAAGCACAACGTTTTAGTCAAAATAATGTGCGTCACATGAAGGGTTAATGAATGAGTTTTAGTATACTGTCAGCTGTAGTGAGGTGACTTTAGATTGCAGTGTAATCGCAGTATGGTATTTTTGTATATATATGCCTCTATGATTCAATTAGAATGAGTTCTAACAGGGAGCATCAATGTAAACTTATTTTCAGTATAAAGTGCTATAGCTTTATCACATATGTTTATCACAGGTCCCTAAATAATAGAATAGCAGTGCTGCAATTTGGGAACTGTGGGCCGATGCAGATATCCAATTTTTCATGTACACCTGCTAATTCCAAAATCATCCTGCCAATACCTAAACCTTGTTTAATGCAGGAACTAGTAAATAATGCACTTAGAATAACATTGTAGAGAAAAACTAAATTAGTTTAGGGCTACAGATGAACTAAAGTGGGAAAAAAAAATGCAGATATTTTTATTAGATGTTTATATTCAGAAGGCCAGTGTCGCCTCAATATTCTTGCATTCCTGCTACTGCAAATACATCATCAAATTTCAAGGTCTTCGTCAATATTTTAAAATCAACAATCTGCCAAAACTGATATGGTTACAATTGTATTTCACGTGCCTGTAATAGTCAATATGAACTTTGCTATGAAACTAGAACCACTATAGTTTCTGTTATGTACTGTATCCGCTGGTGGAGGAGCGTTGCTAGTACACGCTGTTCAGTTTTAGTACTTTTATTGCCACATAGAGCAGCTTTTACCTAATGACTGTGGTATTGAAGGGTTTTGCCTCTCTGTGAGTCACCCTGGGTAGGCATCACCAGAGGTGCTCATATAATGTTATTGATGGTGTACTCTTCATCTCCCTCCTCTCACTTCAGCGTTCCATCCTGTTGAAGTTGTACATGCTGTACAATTGTTGTACGGCATTCGAGCTATAGATCTAGCATATGGATCCAATAATACAGAGGAAAATGCTCAAGCGAGGGCCATGTTTGTAATGTGAGTGTGATTTCCATATGTGTGGGTGATTTGAGAGAAAAGTGTGTTAATAACATGTACCACATGGCTTTTCTCCAGAGGGAGTTCTACAAAGATGGATTGTTTTTGTGGAAATGGGGCCAAATTAGAATATTCACAAACAGAGAAATGTCATTGTAAACTTAGTTCACAAACACACACACAGGGCAAAAGAAAGAATCGTTTGATATGTGGAGTGTTTGCAGAGAGGAAAATGTATAGCCTATATAGTCTCTTCAACATCATCATTGCCTCGTTCCAGAAATAAATCTGTGAATCATTTTCTCTCAAGGCTTGAATCACACTCACATTATTGAGTGCCCGTTTCCTGTACTGCGCTTTGATTTATCAGCCGCTCCGAGCTGGTTGAAGAACAGCACGTTTGCTGCTTTGAAAAACTCACATGGTTAAATAGCAGCAGTATGCTTTAGGGTAGCGGGCCATTCCAAAAAAGGTAACTTAATTATACAGACATAGTTTAACACGAGTGGAGTATATAAAACTGTGTGCAAATATCCCCGGATTGATTCCCATCATTAATTTAGCAAACAGCACTACCTACAGCAGTGAATGAGTTTATGAGGTTCATAATATGGAAATAGAGGCCATAAACATGGGATCTGGAGAATAGTGGAGTACATTACTGTGATTGGCCCTCTTCAGATTAATGCGGAATCATTACAGGTTGTTTCTTCCCGCAGCGAGTGATTAAACCGAGGAGCTATGATGAGAATGGGTGTGAAAGGAATAGCAAACAAACAAACAAAGCCCGTGGACGCATGTTGGGAAAAGAAAAGGGGGTTATTGCATCGGCTATCCGCGAACGTTTCCAGAGGCACCTGTTGTGCTGCCATTGTAAAAAGCGGCGAGACAATGAAAGGATAGTGGCTCCCCTGTGAACAGGAACTGGGGTGCCAGCATCATTACTGCACACGCTTGCCCAAACAACAAGGCTATTAAGAGTGATTACAAGAGCTGTCTGTCTGAGTGTGCGCTGATCTTTGGCTATGCAAAGACAGGGGCTTTAATCACCTTCCTCATAATGCAGGGCGGCTGCCAGCAACCTTATGCTGTTTCCTGCTCAATACCAATAAAAACAGACACACGGACAGGGTGTGCTTGGACCTGGCCCAAATAAATCAGCGGCCTCCTGACAGCCTCGCTAAGTGAAGCTGCGTTGAGCTGCTCGCTCCACACTTTTCTAGTTTCCTCTGCCTTGACACGTCATGCAGCCTTTCTTGTTAGTGTAGTTTTGCATCATTGCTCATCCATTCATTTATTTATTTACTTACTTATTCCACCTGATCCCGAGAGCGTTGTATTAGCACATGGCATTGAGATTGTTTCGGTGCTTTCAGTTTGCAAAGCCTCATTGAAAGGGGTATTTTTCTCCTCAGTGAATCTGTATTAAAAGAAAGGAATTCCGCCTCGCTTTCCAAGGAAGATGGAAGAGCTGGGTGGTGGGTGGTGGGAAGGGGGTTGAAAGGCGGTGTGAAATATGCATGCATTAGCATGAAAGTGGGACTAGTGCACAAGGCTTCTCCTCAGGAGGAAGCCTGGATGTGCATAGCGCCGGCACGCACGTGCTCATCACCACTACAAGACAACATCAGAGCCAGCGAGACGGGCAGAGCTCAGCAGGCGGTCTGGACACATTACCATAGCTAACAGAGCATTAGTCAAACAGCTTACCGTTCACTCTCCACTTCCTCAACTTCAGCATGGCCTGAGAGAGCATTTACACTCCTCTCTTTCTCTCTGTCTGTCTGGCCATCTGTTAATTAAGGGATGGTTACGTCAAACTCAGTGATAATAACAGCATTTCACATTTTAATTATCCTGTTAATAGTATATAATTGCTCTTTTTAAAGAGTTCTAGTACCCAACCCTCATCCTGGAGCCCCCTGACCCTGCTAACTTTAGTGTTTTCCCGGTTTAACACATACACTTGAGCTCAGCTTATAATTAATTATAAAGGTTATAATTAACAGGTTCTCTGGATCAGGTATGTTGCAGAGCCCAGTAGCTCCAGAACCAAGGCTGTGAACCAGTGCTCTTTAGCAGTGGTGCTCAAACTGATCCTTAGCTCCCACTAGGCGGTCGTCCTTTTTGCTCTGTCCCTAGTTGGGCTGGAGTGTCAGGGGACCCTGAGAACCAGAACCACTGCCCTAAATCTTATGCTGAAGAAAGGGTGCTCAAACAATTCTTTTGAGCCATTGCATATAAATTGGCTTTGTTCATTGGCTTTTATAATAAGTAAGTCTGAATGAACAGGATTTCTGCCCTTTTGCTACAGGGAAATGGAGAGAACCATCTATTAAGGTGGCAGATAGAGATCAAGCTGAAAAATGCTTGAGTGTTCCCTTTATGACCCATCTACTGACGGGTTCTTTAGAGACTTTCTTTAGAAAGGTGTTCTTTTGTGGTATCATTCCAAAGAACGCCATCTGGCTCTGTTTATTTTTAATTATAAAGCTGGTGATAATTAATTTTGAAATATGAGTGGTCCTATAAAACGAAAGTATTATACAGTACAACACATATGGTGATGATAGTACTTATGATTTCTGTTTATCTTGATGTTTTTTAAACATTTTTTAGTATTTCTTATTAATACTACAATAATACCAAAATCATTTTGGTCTCTGATATTACAATAAAACATTTTTATACCACTCCCATCACTAAGTATCTGTCTCTCTTCCACTGTGTAAATATATTCTGCTCCCAAACCTCCCCACTGCTGTTCTTCCTGCATTCTTCCTCCAACTCTCTAGTGTTTCTGGTTCAAATACTCTGACTTCACTGGTGCAGAGTGCCAGTTTTAAAGAGCATCTGCCATCCTCCTGGCAGCAAGATGACACACAAACACCTCAGTGTTCTTTGTTAAGGCAATTAAGTCACCTCAAAAGCTCCACTAAAGTCTAAGTAGAGAGTCTGGCAGAGAAGCAGTCCCATGACAGCTGTCTCTCCAGAGGGGAACTGCTGGAGGTCAAAGCTGTGCGAGTGTCCATGGGGCATGGTGATGGAGGAGGGTTTGAAATGTTTTGATTCAAAGTCAGTCTTTTCTTCTGGGATTAACACTGGCAGTTTTGAAAGTCCTCGGCCTAAGCTGAAGGTTTAATGAAACATCCAGCCTTTTATGTGCTTTAAGAAATAAACCAATAAAGAACTCTAGTGCATGCAAACTTCCAGTCTGGGGTCAGAAATTCATACACTCATAAAAAAGTGTTTTTTTTGGAGCGATCCCTAATAAACGTTTAATGAACGAAAATTTAAAGCAGTATTTTGGAAATAAGATGAGAGTAAAGAATGTTTTAGAGTTTAGAGAATGTCCACATAACATAAAGGTTCTACCCCAATTAAAGCTCTTTCCTAAAACTGTGCATCCAAGCCTTGGACCATGTGGGCTATCTTACTTTTAAGAGTGTAATGCAGAGATCGCACAGCAAACAGCAAATGTTGTGCACTCCGTGCGAATGAGTGAAAAAAATCCAAACCACAGGAGACTATTGCAGAATATTAAAGCTGTTTCCCAATTTTCAGCAACACTGCCTAGAGCAAGTGAATAGTGCCTAAAGCTCCTCCACTTTAAGCTGGAGAAATGGGATTTCACTCACTTAAATCGTACAAATTATAGACATCCCTTGCGCCAAAAATAGCTGCCATGTTTGCAGAAGTACAATGTTTTTGAGCACTTAGAAATAAAAACTTCTGTTCTAATTTAGCAGATGTGGGAGAAAAATCCAGTCTCCAGGAAAATGGAAGGCTTTGCGTAATCCGCAGTCACTTTGACACTCACTGTGCCTATTTGTGGTTCAGGTTCCATCTGGGGCTGCAGAAAGAACCTCTATTGTCCGAAAATTGCAATCTCCTCCTAGGACAGATTTCATCTATGAATGAAAAAGATGATACAGATTGTTTTTTTTCTTCTTCTTTTTTTCCCCCTTCCATGCACTTTCTTTGTGCACGTGTATGTATGTGCAGGGCCGTTTATGTTGCCTAATGGAATTAAAATTATAACTTGGGCTTGATTGCACCCAAGAAACAAATGAAGCACCGGTTTGTCATCTTTTATTTGTTCAGTCTTTGACTTTGCCCAACAATCACTATATAGTTAGATTCAGATATTCTTCTGAGCAGCATTGTTGTGACATATATACACTGTCAATAAACATCCACAAGCCATGAGGCACAGTGCATTGAGCCTTAGCAGAATGACATGCAAGCACATGTGCATGTACTGTGGATGTAAATATTTCTGTACAGTACTGAACATTTGAAAAAAATTAAGGTTTGAAACAAGTGTATCAAATTGTAAAACCTTATCTCCAACTCATCTGCCTGTTTCTTCTAAGAGTCTCTCATTTAATGTCTTTCATGGACTTTAAAGTAAGTGGTTGACATTATGTATCTAAGTGTGTCCTATCAGAGTAAGAGAAGACGAAGATGAGGCGGGGCTTATACTCACCTGCAATTAAGTGACTTTTCTGAAGTTGCTTATAAATTCTAGCTGTGTCGTTAGAAGGGTTTATTTTGGTAAGGGAGCTGGCATGGCAGGCATGAAAAAAACCTTCTTTTTGACAACTTTCATTTATCTGAGCTACACCAGGCTGTGTAGTACAAATTCCATAAATCTATAAAATAATATTTTAAATCATGTAAAACCTAAAAATATGTGTATCGTTAAACACTTCTGCCATTTCTCAGGAACTTTATGGAAATGAAGGGCTACACTATGTGGGAAATCTCCCTGACATTTGCATCATTTATGTTTTTTTACATGGTTACATTCACCCTGATAAGAATCCCTCAACGCACACAATTCCTCCTCTGACCCCCATCTGCCCTTCACTACCCTCTTGAATTGAATTAACAAGAGTATGGAGGGTGCCGCTAAGTTGCAGCCTGGCTAAATTTAAATGGAAGCGAATGGCTGCTCTGCTGCTTTGCTCCTTCCAGCTCTTCCCCTTATATTACAGCCGACAGATAAAGCAGCACAGGCGGTGCGCATCTCACACTGCACCAAGCAGGCAATTTCCTCTCCCACCTGCTTCCTCAGGATCCCCCATGGTCAGTGTACCATGCTGAAACTCTCTGGCCCTGCATTTCTGTCTCTGTGCTAGAATCACTAACCCACAGCTCTGAGCATACTTCCAATTAGGACATGGCAGATATTTGCAGAGTGTTTCACCAGTGCTCGCAATGGCACCATTGTGGTGTTTTTCCCTGTGAAACTTTTTTTTGAGGATTGTTAGAGTTGTCTAAGTTACTTGATTAAGCTCAAGTAGGAATTTCAGTTCTACCGTTTTGCTGTGTACGTGACAGTAAGGATCTGACCCTCAGCTAAAAAAAAAAAAAGGTTATACACCTTCTTGATAAATTGCCAGTGGTCAGTTGAGATTCACAATAAGAAACCTGATGGAATTATATGTTTGGATACATTATTTGACCAATATGTTTTTTCAAGTCCTTTCACATGCTTTCTGGTTTCTCTTTTTCCAGCAGTTTTGGAATATTTTAAAGGTTCTGCATGATTTCGATTTGTGCAGCTGAGAAAAAACAATTTTCATGATTATTTGTTTAAATTATTTGTGGATTACTCCGTTACTCATCTAATGTATAATGATGGCCTCATTTTCACTTTTTTGTCTAATTTCTGTTCTTCTGATTCACCTGTTTATCTGATTCACTCACTATAAACTAAAAGCAATTGTACCATTGACCACCTTGGTTAGACCTGTCAAGCCCTGCTCTCAGGTTGGATGACCCCCAGAAGCTGTATGAAGCATCTGGCTGTGCTGCCTCTGGCCTGCCTTCAGGTCTGCTTTAAAACCTGGGAGATAAATCAGATTTTGAAAGGCCCACATAGAGGCGCCGGAGAGCAGGGCCAAAGCCCCTGGTTTTAAATTGAGCCGTAAAATCCCTTTTGTTTCGCTGAGGGCTGAGGTGGGCTTCGAGCTTCACGCAGTGCATTTGCTGCAGGTAATTGGGCTCTCTGCACCAGTGTGAGTAATCTCCATAAACACAGTGCTTTGGCCTCTCAGGAGGATGGAAGGTTTTTTCTTTTCCAGCAGGTGAAGAGACGGCACTGTGTCTTTGTTTCTGCTAAATGATGAGCAAGATGCAGGGGCACGTGTGCTGGACACTTATTCTTGATTGTAAGGTCTTAAGCAGCTAGACTTGTTTTAATTGCCATGTCGTTAGTGCATTTTGTTCCACCTGAATATTTGAGCTAATGTTCATGTTACTGGAGCAAACATGTGAGAAAACATTCGTTTGCACTTGTTGACACATGTAGGAAGCTGTAAATAAAGACTTCAGAAGTGCAGGGAAAAGTGTGTAATATAGCCCTGTCATCTCGAAAAGATTCGCTGGCTACAGAAACAAAATAAAAACAGATCTACACTCAAGATAGCACATGCACCAGATAAGGAAATGCATTTTAAATTCACTTTCAGACGGGTGGACGAATAAATACATCATGCGTTTAATTTCTGTTCAGTCAGTGACTGCACTGAAGTATGATACTCTGCACTTGCTCAGGAGTAATTAGCCCCCCCCCATCCCATTGTCATAGATTTGCCTCTTTCATATGCTAATCTGATTAATTTACCCCTTGGTGAATTTGTCAGGTGAGATTTGCATCCATGGGAGATGGCTCATCCTCTGCAGAACATTTTGAATATGCACCGGTAGGAAGCTAATGACCACAGCACTCAGGGCCGCGCTAATGCCACACCGATTTATGTTAATCCAGATGCAAACAACATAAGGGTTTTCCCTGTGGCTTTTTTGCAATTACCTTCTCCATTGTATTATTAACAAATTTGATACTTTTTGTTGAGGGTGGAAGTTTATAATGGACATTTGGTTCAACAGCTGTTTGGCAACACAGTGGAAACTGAGTGCACATGCCATGCAGTTATATTTATTATAGGCAGTTATTGTAAATGTGCTTTAGCCCCGTAAATTAGCATCTAAATGAAAATGAAAGGACTTGCTGGTTAGGGAACAGTTGTGTATATATGCATATATACTCATCAGTCACAGCATTAAACCCACTAAGAACTGAAGTGAATAACACTGAATTCCTGGTTCAGCGCCATCCTTCATGTGTAAAATATATAAGGCAGCAAATGAACAGACAGTTCTTAAAGTTGATGAGTTAAAAACTGGAAAAATTGGCACACGTAAGGATTGTAGCGCCTTTGACAGCCAAGTTCTTATTGCTAGACTGCTGGGACAGAGCATTTCCAAGTTGGCAGGTCTTGTGGGATGTTTATGATATGCAGTGGTTAGTACCTGCCAAAAGTGGTCCAAGGGAAGAAAATGGGTAAACCAGTGACAGGACTGTGGGTGCCCAAGGCTCACAGGTGCTTGTGGAGAGCAACGGCTGGCCCATATTGTGTTATCCTACAGAAGAGCTGCTATAGCACAAATTGGTGAAAAAGTGAATGCTGGCTATGATCAGAACACACAGCATATCACAGCTTTCTGCATATGGGGCTGCATAGCCACAGATTGGATAGAGTGCCCATGCTGATCCCTGTCCACCTCAAAAGTGCCTACAATGACCATGTGAGCATGTCAGAATTGGAACATATGGCAATGGGATTAGGTGGCCTAGTCTGATGAATGATGTTTTCTTTTCTTTCTATGTGGATGGCCAGGTACATGTGTGCTGTCTACTGGGTAAGAAATGGCACCAGAATCCACTTTAGAAAGATGGCAAGCTTGGCGGATGGAGTTTGATGATCTGGACAAAAAAGAAAACAAAAACCTTGAGTACTGGATCTTCACGTGGATGTTACTTTGACACCTGACCGTATCTAAACATTGTTGCAGTACCAAGGTTTGAGGAACATGACCGAGTTATTGACTTGGCCTCTAAATTCCACAGATCTCAATCTGATTGAGCAGCAATGATAGCCCAGTCCATAGATGCCTAGGCTTGCAGCTTATTTACAGGACTTACAGATCTGCTTGGTGCCAGATACCACAGCACACCTTCAGAGGTCTTGTGGAGTCCATGCCTACACAATGTTAGGCAAGTGGTATAATGTTATGGCTGATCAGTGTACGCCCTCTTTTCATTGAGACTTTGCACACAATCCCACTTAAGCCAGAATTGCTAGCTTACTTGGTTATAGCAAAGTTTTCTTTATTGATTATATTAGGGATTGAGTAATCTGATGATTTTTTTGACGTGTTTTTTTTTTTTTTTTTACATTTAGCCAGATTATAAGATCAGAGTGAATAACAGCAAGCCATGAACAGCCTTATCAAAATTTCAAATGTCCAAAAGTTTGTGGACACCTGCTCATTCAATGCTTCTTCCAAAATCATGAATGTTGATAGGAATGTTCACTCCTTTGTTGTTTACATCCTCTACTCTTGTGAGAGGGGCTTACACTACACTTTGGATTATTGCTGTGAGGAATTGATTGCATTCGTGAGGCCAGGTGTGATGGATGATCATTCATGTCACTCCAACTCATACAAGGTATTGGATGGATCTCCATCACTCCAGGTGACTTTATGCATAAGTCAAAATGGACAAAAAAGAACAAGCAGTGCCACAAAAAAGCTTATCAAAAACTATAAATTCACTATCCTGCACCAAATCCATTTAACCATTCATAATTCACACTGAAAGGTATACATATAATGTGACAATCTATCACAATATTAATGAAATCATATTGCCCAGCCCACCTTTTAGCCCATACTTACTGTGTTGGGCATGGTGACCTTAGTTTAACAAAACAAAAGTCTTTAATTATGGATAATTATCATGCAAATTGTTGCTTATTTATCAAACAGTAAATTGTATATTTATTATTTTGACTTAAGTAATCAAGTTTTATCAAGCAATTGCAACAGCCCAATTATGACCATGGGAATAATGTTGAATGCTCTTATGTTGCTAACATTAGACCATGACAACCATTTTGTAGTGTTAGTGCTTTGTTCAGGGCCCCTCGGTAGCATGCTTCTGCTCTGGCAATTTAAGAAAACTTGAGAAATATGTTGAACTTTTCATATTGCTTTGGCAATATGAATTAAGAGGTTGCTGTTAGGTGTCAAACGTACCCTGACTGTTCTGGACAATGGTGGACTGAAAGAATTACATTACAGATACATGCATTGAAACGGTCACTCGTTGAATTCAACACATCAGCAATACTTTCTGGTGAGTTTGAATAGTGATAGTCTGTGGCATTCAGCCCTGGCACAGGCATTGAGTGCATGCCTGTGTTGCTTTGTGAGCTGGTGACATTGACTCTCCTGAGCACTGAAAAGGCTTTCGTGTCCATTGAAATGTATCAGACTGACTGGGAGTAGGAGAAGAAAAGGATGGAGGCGATAGGCTGTCCCTGAGGGATTAGCGCCCAGTGCTGCTCCACAGGCCCTCAATGAGGAGAAAGACAGGTAGCGCAGGGCTGAACCTAGCTAGCTGTGACCCCTGCTGCTTTCACTCAGCATGGGAGAAACATGAACCCTGCTGAGAGCAGGGAAGAGGATTCTGATTTAAAGAGGAATGAAGTGTAAGATAAAGCAAGAATGTGTTCTTTCCAAAAGGCGCTTCTGACTTAAATCTGATTTTACTCACCTTCATGATACTGAGTACTGATCTTTTAGTACTGATACTGAGGCACTCATGTCTCACAGCAACAAAAAACATAATAGAAAAACATTGTGCTCTCTTAGAGTTTTGCAAATGGTTGTAAGAAAAATCACATTTAGAATTGCAGCAGAAACTTTTTATTTTGTGTAGATTTTGCACAAAACACCCATTGTTCTTAACATTCACACATCTCGTTTACAAGAGAGTTTTCTTAAAGGAATCATTCACTCAATGGCTGTTTAAGAAACCAGCCTTTTTTTTTTTTTTTATGGCATCAGTCCAAAAAAAGATTTTTGGCAGCTTTCTGATGCCATTCATGGAGATGGTCATACACAAATATTTGTTTAAGAATTTTTATAAATAATAAAGCTCTAGGTTTTTGTAGAACCACATTCATGAGACCTTGTAGAATGTGGATCAATCAGGCTCATTAAAAGAACTTGGTGTCAGTGCCAATACTAATACTGTATGTTGGGTAAAAGGTAAAATTGAACAATTCAGTAAAATAAACATATTTTATTAAAATTATGATAATACATTATAAATTTGCCCCTGAGTAGTTGCAGTTGATGAATTTCTTCATGTTGCATAGTTAAAAGGATCAGCATGTGGAATAAATTCTTTCTGTATCTTGTTGTGTTTTATGTCATTAATAAAAGCTGCATGATGCCGCTTGTTTTTTAAAAAAAAGGTTTCTGAATGAACATGCACACACATTCAGAATGCAATCTAGATCAATAAGAGCTTATTGTTATTTTTTTCTTTTTGTAACAGACTATAAAAGGCCATTTATGTGTGCATTACATTCTCAGACATATCATTGCTGTACAGGGAAAAAACCCCAAATGCATTTACTTTATAGGAAAAGATAAATAGTTCAGTGGATATTAATGTAAATATTTTTGTAAATTTTTTGTAAGTAATTTTGGAGAATTTCTATAGGTTCCTCTATCATAGCATAGTGCTGTGTGCAAGTAACAGAAAAATTCAAAGAGATAGAGATACAGTATGTTTTTTTTTTTTTTTTTATTAAAGAAATAGGTTTGTTTATTCAAAGGGATGTTTGTGACCCAAACAAAACAAGAATCTTCTGCTTTAATAGATCATGGTCTTTTCATATTAAAATAAATGTGGTAATGGCAATGAAGAATCATATTAGAAAAGGTAGAGCAGATAATGAGGAAATAGCTGTTTTTGGTGATGAAGGCTGAGCAGAAATTCAGTACATTCCAAAAAGCTCATTATCAAGTGATCCAAAACTTTTGCCTTTATTTTTTTTATCCCGTTGTCCACTCAAGACATTCGTGTGGTTTTATGTACCATAAATAGTCATCATTAATTTGTACATGATTGTTTCCAGGGTCTCAGCCAGTTGTTTTTTAACTCTGCCTTTTTATATATATATAGAGCTCTGTTCTGATTGGCTGCCTCATATTGTGTGTTATTCAAAGGGCAGTCCAGTCCACTCCTTATAACATTATAGTGAATGGGCGGAGCTAAATTGCTGTAGGGCAAATTGGTGGATATATGTAAATTAGTTGTTTTTTGTGAGTGGGGAGTGAATCCCATGTTTTGAAACTTTAACAGTGTTTTTGTGCTACAAATAAACTCTATATTTTAAAAAACATGCCATGACAAGGCCTTATACCATGGAAAGGGCACACCGTTCGGCTGGGATTAACAGGGCATTAGCAGGCATTAAAAGTTTCTGTTAGGAATTTGAAGTCCCATTTGCATTATATATGACTGTATGACAGGTTTAACGAGACTCATCAAATGTTGTTGTGCGGTGATTAATAAAAGGAAAACAGGCAATACAGGGAATTATTTTTCTTTTGGCAGTGTAATAAGGGCTCGGTCATGTTTTTGTGCTTGTCTGAGCATGAATATAAAAATAAAACTGCATTGTGAATGTTAATATCTATGTCACCTTTACAGTTGCTTGTAGGCTGGTTTTTGGCAATCTATGTGAAATGCCTAGCATGTGAGAAGATCTTGATGCACTATAAATAAATAGTTATTGGTGTTTAATACAGAGGGTCAGTAGGGTGGTCAGTAGAGAAGTCAGTGTGCTTTATAGCAGGCTACAGAACAGCATTATGGTCCTTATTGAAATGATCTGAAGGTAGCAGGTATTTTGCATTTTGAGTAATGTAAAGCTCATTGGGTTTGTGACAGAGGAAAAGAAAACAGAGGAAAAGAAAACAGAGGAAAACAGCGGGAAAAATGAAAACAAATGTAATAGCAAACAAAACAGAGCTATGTTTTCATCATAGCGTAATTATATTTCAATCATGCAAATGAGTCAGTTTTGGTAGTTAGGGGGGTGTTCATGTGTGTAATTGAAAACGGGAATATTGTCTCGCATCAAAATCTCAGGGAATGCATTTTCTGGCGTCTAATCAGAGCAACCACCATGAGCAGCTTGGGCCCAATCGGTGCTCAATCTTTGCAGAATTGAATCGTTTTATCTTAATTAACTGTGCAGAATCCATCCAGTTTTTTTTTCTCTTTTTTTTTGCATGCCAATTTCAGTCCCTTGCACATTGCAATTTTTTTCTCCTCCATTTAATAAACATGTCTCAGGCTCCCTGTGATATCGACTCACGAGCGGCGATGGACTGATGGAAAAGCACACGGTCCAGTGTATACTTTCTATCTGAAATAGATTATCTTGCCCTGTCAGGCGAGGGGAAGGGAAGCATATGCCTCTGCTTGCTAACTGCCTGGCATACATTCAGCAACACTGCTGCACACCTCGCCTCCCCTTAAGCCGAGCACCTCCCGAACCGTTTCACTGCAGATGCTGGCCACACTTTCTGAGTCTGATTTCACTTCGTATTTCACGTCATTTTCATTTCATCCAGGTTTGATGGAGCTAAGCGGCGTTCCAACTTGTAATTTTATAATGTAGACAAGAATACACATCCTTCTGTCCTCTATATTTAAGCTGAAAAATGACAAAGTGCTTTGAAAAATAAAAAGAAATGCAAAAGCAAAACAAGTGTCTATTCCATTCCTCAGATCTTAGTCAGCTTAATGTATGCCAATCATTTCAGTAGCACAAAGTGTTGTCTCTGGTCTAAAAAGGGGCTCTTTTTCACTATAAAACCCACACACAAGAAAAATAGATGACATTATAATAATTTTAACAACCATTCCTCACTGCCTCTCCCTCATAAAACCCAGTGCGCACATAGCCAAGATTATTTCTTGGATAATGAAGGCCAATTGTATAAATTATGTTCATACTGATCATGCAGGCTGGCCCTGTGTGGACATACTTCTCTTGGGTAATTGCACTGGCCATTTAATTGCCGTCACTTTTTTGCTCCATCAGGTTCACATTTGTACATAATTAGTGTGAATATTAGAAATTTTCTTTACATAATTCAATTGCAAATGACACATATATAATATGGTTATTGGCTTTGTCCTGAAGGTAATGACTGTGGCACAGACTGTGACTGGAGTTTACTGATACTTCGTTATATGTTTTTGTAGGTGGTTAGTTAATTAAACAACCTGAGTGACAGTTCACCTGTCAGAAGAGGTTTGCAACAGTGTGTGGCTGTGTGTGTGTGTGCATGACGACTCTAAGGGTGCCCTACGGGGTGCTACACTCAACCCTAGGATATGCTTGGCTTCTATATAGCACCAATAGAAATGTAGATGAAACTATTAACAAAAAAACAATGCTTTTGAGCTTGGCTGGATGTAAAACGTAAGCCCCTCCCCCTCCCAAACACCTGGCAGGTATCATCTCGATGCTTCCTTGATGGTGGTTTGCTAAAAGTGAAGTGAAAGTGACTGTTTGTCATTGTGAACACAGTCAAGCACCACAACGAAATGTGACCTCTGCATTTAACCCATCACACGTGCACACGTGGAGCAGCAGGCAGCTATTAGCAGCACCCGGGGAGCAGTGTAGAGACACGGTACCTTGCTCATAGGGTACCGGGCCAGGACTTGAACCTGTGACCTTCAGGTCCCAAGGGCAAGGTCCTAACCACTAGGCCACCACTGATGATGCAAGAGAGACACTCAGAAGAGATGGCAGGGCATGTTGGCGATACAGTTGCACCAAAGAACATTTTTAGGTACCTTTTTTTTTGAGAAAGTTTCTAATTCTGAGGGTTAGTTTTAGCAGCTTGGTAATCTGTATTGAGTTATCTGCTTTATAGATTAGGCTATATCCTTTTTTGTATTTGCATCCAATTGATAGTGCATAAGCCTCTGCTCTAGATTGGTCAGCTGTCCTAAACTCTTACCTTTCAATTTTCTTGGTGCCACCTCTGTGTTGAGGCCTTACAACATTAATAAAATCATATGACACATGGCTGCTGGCTCAGGGCTGATAAGCCCCTTTCTGACCTCCACTCCACACAGGCATTGATGATCAAGTGAGGGAATGAATGAATTAATGATGCTACCACTGTCTTTCTTTGCCATTGAAATGATTTAGCCACTGCAAATTTAGCCCAGTGCAGGGTTTCGAAGAAGAGGGTGTTGCTTCTTTTATTTTTAATAGCCTCCCATCGGTAAATGAGCAGCCTAGGACGAAGAACCTCTGAACATCTTAAGAATAAAAAAGCTCCTGGCTCTCGATGTCCTCTCCAGCTTTTCTGTACTCATGCGGTAAGTTCAGTTCTAAAGTTGCGCTGGGCTGGCTGGATCTGTTCCTGGGCTTCAATCACCCTTAAATGAAAGACAAATGTACCCAATTAGTCAAGCAGCCGGTGCTTGCAAATGGTTGACTTTGGCTGCTGGCTCACTCTTCTGGCATCCTGTAAATATTGACTGTTGCTGATGTGTGTGTGTGTGTGTGTGTGTGTGTGTGTGTGTGTGTGTGTGTGTGTGTGTGTGTGTGTGTGTGTGTGTGTGTGTCAGAAGCGGTGGATTTCAGGAAAAGCAGTCGCATGTGTGTGTTAAGTCACTTTGATCTTTGGTCTTACACAGAATGAGACCAGTGTTGACCATCGCCTGATGGAGGGGTGTGTGTGTGTGTCTGTGTGACCAGTGTGATCAGTGGGTTGTGTGAGAGCTGCTAAAGCGTGCTGTCAGTTGTATGCTGCTGCAGCAGTGTGCTGTCTGCTGCTGATACCATCTCCATCGGCTCCTACTGCTCATTACACTGCCCTGAGCGTGAGACAACCGCGTCAGAGTGTGTTCTCATCTCTGCGTGCATGGAGTGTTTGGATGGCCATGTGTAGGAGGGCATAAGGACATATGTGTGCATGCACACATTTGCATGTGAAGCAGCAAGTTCAAATTCTGTATAAAGTTTGAGTTATATATAACATATAAAAATAGTATGAATCAATACATTTGAATAAATATAAAAAAAATGTGAAGAGCTGCTGTACTCTGCCTGTGAAGCGTGCACCAGGACAATGTAGGCGCAAAGTGTATTAGATAATTTGCAGATTTGTGAAAATGATGGGAAAGGAAGATGGTTTTAGATTTTTTTGAAGTTGATTTTTTTGGTGCTATAAAGAAATACAAGGGACTCAAAGTCTGTCAGTATGATTCTTGTAGTGAAGTAATTGCAATGTGTTTTCGTGCTTTTCTAACATTTTCTAGAATTTTAACAATTCTGTGCAATACTGGGCGATATATTGTCTGTGCTGTTGTTGATGTCACATAACAGTATTGATTTTTAGTTATAGCATTACTGATGGATAGCAGACGCTTAACAGCAGTGTTATTTATTCGCTGGATTGATTGATAGATTCGTGGATTCTGGATGTTTCAGACTGTTTTAAAAGAGAAGTGTTTCTAATTGTTCCTGTCTGGAAAAGGCCTGTGTCTGGTTAATAGTGTGAAAGGTTCTCTTTGGTGTTGTTTTTGGAAAAATCAACACAGCTTTGTTAGGTTTGCTGGACATGCTGGAGTTGAGTAACTTGTAGGGAAGATGCCTGTCAGGGTAAGTGCCCCAGCTTACTTTCTCTCCCCATCAAGTGATGGGGCCGAGTTTAATCTTATCTCATTTACTGAATGATTCTGGTCTAATTAATTCTAAAATTTCATCCGCATTACTGGGATTTATTCCCACATATGTTTTTGAGGTGAGTTTTTAGGATACATTTTTTTTCAATGGATTGTGAACTATGAATTTTTAGTTACACACAAAGTTGTTAAATAATGATTTTGGAGGTTGTGGAGAGAGCAGAACATTTAATTTTGGGAGGACAAATGTGTTTTTTCCCCCAAGGTGGCTCTATGACCACCTTTAGCATACTGCCTATATTTTCAACAGAAAGTCACAAATGTTCTGACTGTCTTGCTAGTTACTATGAATGGTAATGTATTGTTTTTAAATGACTACTATTATTAATGCCATACAACTATCCCTAAAAACAATAATAATAATATAAATAAATAATATCAATAATAATAATAATAATACTGTTGAAAACATAATCATATCAATATGCAATTATTAATTAATTAAACCAAAATAACTGTTTAATTAATGAACAAAATTTCAAGGGTTTTTATTTTACTATTATGTGGTATTTCATTTTAAACAACATTTATTACACTGTACTTTTAACACTTTTTTAAAATAAATGTATTATTTATATTTTTATGAAAAATAAGCTTTGATATATTAATTGTGCATGTTAAACTATGATAATACCAACAGCTCTGGTCACTGATTTCACATGAAATAATAACAATTACATCCAGTTCCCTCTTTAAATTGAAATATATTATCACACCTTAGTCCATTTAGTTATTTCTCTGTCCTTAAATTTTTTCCCTATATCACATAGCACTGGGAAGTGTAAGACTGCGCACACTCTCTCTGAGCCATGTAGAGTCTGCCAGATTGTTCTGAACCATCTGCCAGACAGCATTGCTGAGTGTCTTGGCATGCTTGGAAGAGAGCACAAGCTGACCACTGTGTTATTGGGAGTGAGTGGCCACTACTGACCATTTCTCCACCGTGGATATCTGTCATATTCCTCCACAATTCAAACAGACATGGCACGTGGCGTCATTTAGATTCAGCCTGAGCCATAGGGCAAGCCTCTAGTACCTCTTTTAAGGCAGCAGAATTTTCACCAGTGTGCCACTTGGGAGCCTTTTTATTCATGTTCTGTTTACAGAAAAAGCTTGCAGGCACTATTCATATCATGAAAATATTCATATCCACATGCCCCTCATATTTACACTGTGTAAGTGGAGTACAAAAAACAGAATGGCTGCAGAATCAGAGAGGGCCACTTATATTCACCAAGACCCCAGCACCAGTCTGAATATATTTATACCTTTGGTACAAGCAAATAATAAGAAGAAAGTGAGTATTTGTACCCGGACTGACTCTTAAACACAAGAGTACACACAGAATCACACATTCCAGAAACAAGGACCTCTGCACATGCTGTGCTACATGTGTGCGGACATGTGGAGTTTGAAAGAGACCGTCAGTAATACGTCCCCGGCTCATTTCGGTGGGGGTGCAGGGAACAGCCGGAGCTGTCAGTTCATGCAGCAAAGGCAGCACTGCTACTGAACTGTGAAGTCTCTGTTGTCCAGGCCCCGCAGCTCGCATTAGGAGGCAAGCATGTTCTACTGGATTTGCATGCAGCGCACACTGACAACAGAACTCCAGCCATGGCTCTGTGTGGCACCAAACTATTACATCCATCCTATTACTGCCGGGGAGAGAAGCTGAAAGAAGCAGAGATGACTTTAGGGCCACCATAATGGTACAGAGGAAGGCATGAGAGAGAGCATGCTTGGCAGTGGGCTGGCCCAGCTGTGGTGGGTAAATCTAATGAAGACTGTGGTGCACAATTTATGGAGGCTGCAGTGGGCAGAACTGATGGAAGCTAGGGCTGCGCAGTATATTGTTTGTTAATCACAATATTTGTCTCTGCAATATGAAAAGGAGCCTCCAACCAATCACAGATCTTAGATCTTCCATGTCAAAGGAAGGTAAATTGCTGTAGGCGTAGGCTAAATCAGGACATATATATATAAAGGGCTGTTCTTAAAGTTTAGTTACCCTATATGGACTGTATGGATGGGGGAGTGAATGTACGTTTTGAAGCTTTAACAATGCTTACATACTTCAAGCCTTTTTTAATTAGGGAAAAGTTATATTAACCCATTAATATATTGAGAAACATCACAATTTCAATATATTATGTATAATAATATTTATTCATATCATGCAGCCCTAGGAGAAGCTGTGGTCGTTGGGGACTTGTTGCAGGTTGTAGTGGGCAATTCTGATCGAATTTGTAATGTACAGAACTTATGTAGGATGTGGTGGGGAGAACTGATAGAAGTCGTGGTCAGCAAGGCTGATGGAGGTCATGGGCTGGCATAAATGATGGAGGTTCTGGTGGATGAAACTGAAGGAGACTGTGTAGGGCAAAGCTGATGGACCTTATGGTGGACAGAACTGTGATGGAAGCTGCAATGCTATGATGGACCTAATGGAGGTTGTGGTTAGCCAAACTCATGGAGGCTGATAGAGTCTACTTGAAAGAATAGATTTTATGGAGGATTGAACAGATCCAATGGAGATTGTCTTGGACAAAGAATAGCTGGAGATAGATGGAGAACAGAGAAGATCTGAGAGCATCTGTGATGGGCAGAATGGAGTCAGTCTCTGATGGCCAGATCTGACGGAGTTTGTGGTGTGCAGAGTTGGAGGAGGCTGTGGTGGATCGCTCTAAAGGAGGCTCTGGTGGACCAAATTGATAGAGTAAACTGTGGTGGACAGAACTGATAGAAGTTATGATGGGCAGAACTTATGTATGTTGTTGTGGACCATACTGACTGAGACTATGGTGAACAGAGTTGATGGAGGTTGTGGTGCATAGAACTGAGGAAGGTGGTAATGGACAGATCTAAAGGAGTTTGTGGTGAGCAGAACGTATGCAGGCTATGGTGGACCAAACTAATGGAGGCTTTGGTGGACAGAACTGATTGAGGCTATGGTGAGCAGAACTGAGGGAAGTTGTAGAGGGAAGTTGTGGAATGCAGCGTCCCCTGTAAAGAAGAAAGGAAGGTGATGAAAGCAGAGATCGTTATGGGTGTGAAAGACATAGCTAAGTTTCAGAGTCTCACTGAAGTGGTGCTGTTCAGCCTAAAGGAACAGGGAACTGAGATTTTTCTTGTTACAGGGCACTATGAGAATATGCCTCACAGCCAGTATAACCAATCACAGAAGACAGGTTGCATGGTTAACATTCATGAACTCATTCATGTTCCAGACTTCAGCCTCTCCCCCCTTGTTAAAAAAGTCCTTAATGGTTCTTGGCATGGTACTGCTCTAGGTATTTACATTATGTGGAAGTTTGAAATGTCTTAACATCTTATTTACTAAAAAAATTATTTAAAAAATCGTCTATTTAAAAGTCTTAGAGAAATGAAAGTGGTTCTTCTTCGGCACTGCTCCAATTAAACCATTTCTGTACTTTTATTTATAATAGTATATGCCAGTCATTTTGCATTGTTACTGAGAAATAAGCCCAGTGACGTGAACAGGAGCTTCAGGGGTTAGACATAAATGCTTTCAATGTTGTTTTGTTAGAAGCCAAGTTAATTTATGGCTTTAATCATTATAAAGCACTAAAAATTATTATCCTGTCATTTTAAGTGGATTTGTATGTCAAGCCTCTTTATGTCTGATCAATATAACAGCACACATAAAAAAAGAGGTTTTAGCTGGGTATTAGTTGGAACTGCTCTGAAATTTGAGTGGAAAGCAATATGCTTTAGTACTGATCGGATCATTATGGCTTTTAATGAGAGCTTAAAAGAGGTACATAGAGTAGAGGGTGTCTATGCCACAGAATAAAAAATATTGTTGGTCAGTACAGATCTTGATTGCGATGGTATATACTGTTTGACCCAGTGCCTTTGTCACCTTTACCATTGTCATTTGTCATTTGCAGTTCTGCCCAATTCACTCCTGACTGGTGTACATGAGGGAGTAGGAAGTTCAGTTCTTGTGCCAGCCCCCACTTCTTCTGCCCTATGAGAAATGGAATAAAGGCAGCCTATTGTGGGCTGAGCTATTACCTGATAAGGGGCTGTCATTTTAAAACCATTTTGAAGTCATTTTCTGCTCTTTGTAGTGCCATTGTAGTGCCACTTGTACACCCACTCAACCTCACCCCCCTCTCCACCGGCGTACTGCTCTCCCAGCTGCCTTGTATAACTTATGAAGAAAATCATTCAGTGTAGCCTTACTGATTACAAATGAAATACATGGGTCAGCATAAAAGTGTCCTTAAAGCTTAAATTAAAGACAAAACCAAAACTTTCCATGAACAAACATATGCATATTAGATAATGCGTGTGAAATTTCACGCTGTGCAGTTGAAGGCGTACTTTTATGTGAAGTGCAGCTTGTTCAAGCTCTTGACAGTATGCAATGGCTTTGATGAAATGAACACTTATCCGTAGAATACTGTAGCAACAAAATTTACTGCTAAAATATCCTGCAGCAGTGCTGACATGTGCCTGAGCTGTGTAGCATCTCCTCAAATTTATGAGATACAACTGTGTTTGCCAAGAGAAGGCACATTTTAGAAGTGAACGGAATATTAGTATCGTAAGTCGAATAAACAGACTTAATTGCACACCCTGAGGGCCATATACAAACCACATTGTACTCGTTGGGCTGTATTTGATGTTATTATTCTGGTCCTACTTTCAGAAGCAGACAGTGTGTGCAAGTCTTTTTTTGTTTTATTTGCGTATTTTGATTCATTTGAGAGTCATACAGTAATGCTGAATATTAAAGCATTATTCTTGTAGACTTCAGCATCATATGTGATCACTGGGTAAGACTGGGTAAGGTAAATGTACTATGACACGGTTTAGTCCTGTCTTTTCCTGTATATGAGGTACAGCAAATTTATGGGACATTCTTTCGATTTTTGTTTCATATGGCTTTACAAATTGAGACGTAAATGTCATACAGAGGGGTTTGATGTGTAGTCATTTCTTTACAGTGACTATGATAGTAGCCATGTGTCAGGTGTCGATATTTGCAATCCAAATGTAGTCATTTTAATCACTATACACACATGGACAAAATTGTTGGTACCCTTCAGTCAATGAAAGTAAAACTCAAAATAGTCACAAAAATAACTTTAATCAGACAAAAGTAATAATAAATAAAAATTCTATGAAATGTAACTA
>JBBPDA010000025.1:13411500-13444257 GCA_037974385.1 Arnoldichthys spilopterus
TCTCTCTCTCTCTCGCTCTACTTTCTATTTCTCTCTCTCTCTCTCTCTCTCTCTCTCTATTTCTCTCTCTCTCTCGCTCTCTCTCTCCCTCTCTCTCTGTCTCTCTTTCTCTCTCCCTCTCTCTCTGTCTCTCTCTTTCGCTCTCTCTCCCTCTCTCTCTGTCTCTCTTTCTTTCTCTCTCTCTGTCTCTCTCTTTCTCTCTCTCTATTTCTCTCTCTCTCTCTCTCGCTCTTTTGCTCTCTCTCTCTCTCTTTCTCTCTCCTCTCTTTCTCTCTCTCTCTCGCTCTCTTGCTCTCTCTCGCTCTCTTGCTCTCTCTGTCTCTCTCTCTGTCTCTCTTTCTCTCTCTCTCTCCATTTCTCTCTCTCTCTCTCTCTTGCTCTCTCTCTCTCTTGTTATTGCTGCCACAGAAAGTAAGATGAGGCATCAGTTTTCTTAAGGGAATCATCACTGTGCTAACTATTCGTTCAGCCTCTCCTACAGATGTTCTCTATGGATTATTATTATCGGTTACAGTGAACTTTAAATTCATTATTTGTGTTAATTAGGCCTCTGCATTCATGTTGTGTATCTAATTTTGGGTCTGATTGCATAAGAGAGAGAGAAGGATCTTTTTCACAAATATAGTCACCCAGATATCCAACAGTAACACTTTACTAGTACAACCCCAAATCAGAAAAGGCTGGGACGGTATGGAAAACATGAATAAAAAAGAAAGTTGAAAATGAATAAATCAGGATCTTCCATGTCTTTATTCTTTATTGAGTGTTTTTTGGTGTTTTCATGTGTGGGAGTACTCCACTATGAAAAAAAATTATACATTAATGATAATTATAGAAAAATTAATCCCATTAAAATGTACATTGTTTTCCATCACAAACAATTAATAATTATGTTTTTGTATTTTATGTTCAACTCTGGCATGTGTACTGCTCTGCAGTGATCACATCCCAACCCTTTTAAGGTTTATTAATTATTATAGACAAAGAATGCACCAACTGCAGTTTACTGCAGTTTTGTTGTTTCATTTTTATTTATTTATTTATTTGACTGACATAACAATACGTTTACTTCAGTATGAGTTAGACTACTACATATGCCCATTTTTTATATTCCGTATTCTGAAAAATACCAGGAGGGGATCACTGAAGATCACTGAAGGGGTATATGGTAAAAGTATTTACAGCTGCATCATTTTGCAAATATATGCTGCCTAAATGTCTTAATCAACATTTTGTTTCTCTCATTACAACATTTTTTCATCCTTGCCCATTTTTCTTGCAATGGACTATTCTCCAGTCTGTTAGTGCCACATAGCGCTGACAAAATGCAAAGCTAATCTTCCAAAGTCTGAAGTCTTTGGAAGACTCCTCCTGCACCAGGGGTCAGTTTAATGGAAAAAAATGGAAAATATTGTCCCAGGCTAGTCCCAAGGCAGTGGTGGCCTAGTGGTTAGGATGCTGCCTTTGAGACCTGAAGGTTGCAGGTTCAAGTCCCAGCCTAGGCACTACTGATGTACCCTAGAGCAAGGTACCATCCTGCTACACTGCTCCCCGGGCGCTGTTGATAGCTGCCTGCTGCTGTACGTGTGATGGGTTAAATGCAGAGGTTGCGTTTTGTTGTGGTGCTTGAATGTGTTCACAATGACAAATAGTCACTTTCACTTTACATTATTCCCATCTGTAAAGTTAGCGCTAGATGACCAACCTTTGCCCAAAAGGAAGGTGTAATCTTTAGATGAGACTAATTGCTAACGTAACATTGAGCAAGCATCAATGCAAGACTGTAAAAGTGAAAGGTCACCTACCATTCAGTGGGGAATAGACATACAGTCAAAGGTCAACAGATTGTAAATTTTTAAAACCAAATTACTGACTCCATTGACTAAATAGCCCATGTGTTTAGGCACAGACTCAATCCATCTGCACAAGCAAGACTGTTAAACAATCCGTGTAATACTTTCAAGTCCACGAAATGCTTTATCACCGTATCGCTGTTGTGGCCCAATGTCAGGCCTGAGTGTGCGATCAGCGGGCCTGCCACCAGCCGTCACAAATCTCTTGCACCTCTCTCTCATACTGGCACAGTGACGCAAAATCAATAAGGCCTCTTGGGACCCTCCATCAGCCCAAATATCTGCGGCGAGCTGCTCTGGGCAGCAGGCGGTCGATAAGGGGGTCTGGCTTTGGCTGAGATGGAATTGTGGTGTGGAAAGTAGACGATCAAGGTTTGTGCACAGTCAGAGACAAATGACTCCCACTTTGTAGCATGCTGAGAGGTTCTAAGCAGTAGCTGCAGTTAGGGTCTGGGAGGTGAAGGTCTTACAGTAAAGGAAATGAATGTAATAGAAAGGTGACTGATGTCTCTTCCTGCCTTCTCTTTTCTTTTCCTGTGGCAGTGATGGATGGTAGACTGCTGCTGGAGGGCCTCCCGAGGTTTGGTGCTGTGCCCACATACCTACCTGTCCAGTACCAGGTTCTGAATGCTGAGCTGACCTTCTTCCTCAAAGAGGCCAACCAGGACATCATGAGGAACTCCAGCCTGCAGGCCCGAACTGAGCTGTTCTTCATCCAGCAGGCCAGGAAGATGCCAATGGTCAATGCTAGTTATGGACCACTTTCAGTACAGCAGCCTGTACCCATGGAGCTCCTTGGTCCAGGACTTTTTAACAATAACGCAGCATCATCTGCATCTTCATCCTCTTCTTCTCAGCTCTTTACGTTTAACTGGAAAGTTCAGACGTTTATTATAAGTGAACGCATCCACCCAAGCTGGCCCAAAGTACAGGTACTGTTTTATGTAGTGGGCCGAGATTGGGATGACTACAGCACTGTGGACAGGCTGCCCTGTGTCCGTATGTTCGCCTTCCACGAGACCCAGGAGGTCCGAGGCACCTGCCGTTTGAAAGGCGAACTAGGGCTATGTGTGGCGGAATTGGAACCATTGCCCAGCTGGTTCAGTCCACCCAGTGTAGTGCCTGGCAGACAGAGAGCACCAGAACAGGCTGAAGGCACCCCTGTGGAACTCTACTACATGATACAGTCCACAGACACCGGCGATTGCTACTCAGAGGACTCCCGCAAGACCAGCTCAGTCCGCTCTGAGCAGCAGGGGCCAGCAGGGTACTTTTCAGGTCCCACCCCCATGCGCAGGATTGGCAGCGTGCGGCTGTTTCAACCACTCTCCGAGCTGCGACTGGACAGCAACTTTGTGGTGATGGTGCCCTCCAGGCCCATCAAGCAGAGGGAGACAGTATCAGCCTTTTTGGCTGCCTCAACATTTTCCTCTGTGGAGATTTTCACCCTCAGGTAAGAGACCAACTCCTGTCATGTTACATTTGTGTCTTTATCAGTTTCACATCAGACATGCTGCACTATATTCTAAAAGATGTAGGGTTGAAGGGAGCTTTTAGAGAGAGAAATAGAGAAGTAGATACATACTTTACATACATACTGAGGGAAACTGAGGTACCAGTAGCTGCAGTATACAAATAACAACACAAATACACAAAATACAAATAACTATACAAATCTTATACTGTACACGCTATGCAACTGTTCAAATAACCTTAAGTAGATTCAGTCTGTGAAATGCAGACATAACAGACTGGGAAAATTATAATCTTACAGTTAAATACAGGTAGTATAGATGGTATATTCAGTGATGCCAGTGCAATAGGAATTGTGCAAACATTAAGGTGCCAGGTAGCACATTATATGAGCCAGGAGTGTCAGGAACTAAGGTGTTCTTTCATGACATAACATTGGAAGTTCCCTCTCAACAAGATCTGTCAGTTTTGGGCATAGTGAATTTGAACATAGTTTATGAAACTTAGTTTACTTGCACCACTACCAATAGCTAAAATGCTACATAACTCGTACATGCTACATAACTTCTAGTGTTTTTACTGTGTGAGTGGTCAGGTATGATTGTCATACATTGGTATACACTACACCCTCCCTGTTACTGACTGGATGAAGTATGTGGGTTTGGTATTGATGGCAGTATTTATTCTGTTCAGCTTGTGAAACTAAACTCCTTTCTGACTCCTTGCCCAGTCATATATTAGCTATATGCTGTCGTGCCTGAGGAATTTATACTTTGTATATTACCGAGTTGTACTAATTACCCTCATAAGTATGGCAAACAAAGTCTTTCTTATTAGACCTATTAGATGTAGTGCCACTAAACATAGTTAACATGCCAGACTTGAAAATCTGCTGGACAACAATAGCCAAAAGGGATATGGTTAGTGTGTTTTGTTACTGTATGCTTTCATAATGCTGTGGCACACCACTAATTGCATGATTTTACCTGGATTGTGACCTGGATAATTGTCAAGTATGGTTTTCTCAAACTATCCCTCCAATTTTTTGATCATGTATGTATGTATGTATGTATGTACCCAATATATGCATCATGACACGTATGTCTGAAGGTGGTAATTTTATTTGTTCTATTATTAAATAGATTATTAGTAAAAGTCAATAAAAAAAACCTTAGAATAAAAGACATGATGATGAAAGTCATAAATAATACACTCGTTTTTTTGGCCAAGAGGAAATGCTCAAGGCAATTTTCCTAAGGCTATTTCTCAGGCTGTTTTCAAATGTGATAAAGCATGGTGTATTGTCTATTTTCCACTAATTAGTCATTAAAAAATGTAACTAGTTTCTTTAGTCACATTTGTGTATTCAAATGTATTTTTGCAGTATTGAATCAAATAGAATTTCAATGAAATGTGAGGTTTCATTAAATGTTTCTAAAGTGTCATGATTAAGTAAAAAAAATTAAATATATATATGTAGAGAGATTTACACTCCCTGTGACTGGTAAATAATATGAACCTTCCATACTGAGTGTTGCATATTTATGAAAAATTTAAATATTTAAAATTCTTCTACATTCATTTATTTTAAAAGTAGCAGCTCTATGTATCTCTGCATTGAATTCATGGTAGGCCTTTAATGAACTGTGTTTAACTGGTTAGACATTATGATTTAACTGTAATGAATTTTCCTCTCAACTGATGGTGCAAAAATGTGCTATTGATTCATTGAGTTTTGTGTTCTAAATATAGAACGTAGGCTTGATGCAGAAACCAAAGACATTAGGCATGAGTGTAAATGAGTGAATGAGGAATTAGTATTAATTTCCAGTTGTGCCTCCTCATGCCTGAGATCTACATCACCATGCATGCAACCAGTGCTGCGCCTTGAGTTATGCATCGACAAAAGGCTCAGCCAATTTGTCAAGCAGGGCGAGCATTAGCTTAAAGCTTAACTGCTTTCTCTCGCATGAGTGATGATGAACTTTAAGTGTTCTACTCTCAGTGGGAACCTGATGTGCTTTCACTAAACATATATCAGATCTGAGAGTACACTGGAGGAAGTTTGTGCTCTTTTTTTCTGTGTAGTTGCTATGCTTTTGGAAATACAAAGATGGGCCACAACAATAAAAACATGGACATCTATAACATTGATTTTCTTGTTATAATGGCACATATCCCCATGGTTTCAGAATATTGGAGTAGTTTGTTCAGCACATTTCATAGGTGCTTGATCACATTCTTGGTTTGGGGAATTTGAATGCCAAGTTAATACCTTGTTGAGTTTTTGCAATACGTCAGGGGCCATTATTTTGCTAAAACAGGCCACTGCCATCAGGCAATACTGTTGTTATTAAGGGATGTACTTGCTCTGTAAATTTAGGTAAGTGATATGTGTCAATGTAACATCCAAATGAATCCCAGGACCTAAGTTTTCCTGCAGAGCATTATCATGCTGCCTTCTTCCCACAATGCATCCTGGTGCTGTTCATAGCAGGGACACCCAACAACCCTGCCGTGTTGGAGAAGCTCTGGCCCAGTCATGAAGCCATCACAGTTTGGCCCTTGTCAAACTTGCGCAGATACTTACCTATTTTTCCTGCTTCCAGCATATTAACTTTAAAAACTGATTGTGCACTTCCTGCTTAATATATTCAACCCTTTGGCGTGTGCCATTGTAACAAGAAAATCAATGTCGACATCACCTGTCAGAGGTTTTAACATAATAACCGATCAGTGTATGGCTTTCATTTTGGAAAGAGTTGCTATTGGGACGTGTGTGCGTATGTGTGTGTACTTTTCAGCTAGACCTAGACCTCTGGTTAAAGCTAATGAAGCTCAAAGTTGCCTTTGTTGTCTTTGGAGCACTTCTGAACTCCTCCCAGGGAGTTCTCACATCAGAAATTTGTTTGTAATTTGGTTATCAGGCAGCTTTTAATTAATTCGAAAAGAGAAAAAGTCAACTCCTCAGTAGCAATCATGTTTATATGAAGTGCATTGATGGGGTTTTAGGAGCAAAATCTTCAGTGATTTGTGCCTCCTCTGTAGTTTTTTCACCGTAGCTCCTGTGTTCGCCTTGTCTGATGATAAGATACTTTAAAGGGGTTTGTTCCCTTCTTTCATCACTCCTGCACGATGGCTAAATGCCTTTGCGATGGCTCCAAGTCCTCTCACCCCCCTGGAGATAGCTCAGCTCTGTTCTTGTTTCAGGCTGGACTCCAGCTCTGTGCTGATTTTTTTTTTTTTTTAATCAGTGACCAGCTGAGCACTGCTGATACGGAGGTTTCTCTAGGGTTCCTGGCCATTGATGCATGTGTGCATTTGTGTGCGTATGACCAGTGGGATGTGCACATGGTGGCTATTGCTCCTGGACCCAGATCTCATCTCATATCATCAGCCTTGTGAACTATATAGCCTCTGCCCTGTCCAACAACCAAACAGTGGCAATCTATCCTGACCACAAACTCAAGCAAAAGCAGGACATTTTCTAATACGTTATGCATAGAATAGAACATTTTTGCTTGGTGCTTTTTACACCACCACAATGACAGCAACCTTTTACAATTTCAAATGAACAGTTGTGTGCAAAGGTTTGGGCATCCCCAGTCAAATTAAATGTTGATTTTCTAAAAATAAGTACTGTACATGTCCTCTCAATGAACACATTTTACATTTTAGATTAGGGGCTTTTGCAGGTAGAGGTGCAGGTGGGACCTGTCTAATTTAAACCTAATATCTGGTGGAAGATCTGGTGTTTTTTTGGTGCAATTTTAATGTGTGGTGTCCTCATCCCAAGATCTAAAGAACTCTCTAAGGCAGGGGTGTCCAACTCTGGTATGGTCCTCAGCTATTTCTCTACTAAAACACACCTGGTTCAGCTCACCTTTTAACTGGCAAGTGTAGTGAGTGTGTTTGTGGAGAGGAACAAACAAACTATGTTGAATACCAGCCCTCCAGAAATGGGTTTGGACACTCCTGCTCTAACACCTTAAAACAAAAGTTTGTGGATGCCTTTGAGTTTGGCAAGGGATTGTAAAACGATCTCTCATATCCCCATCCCAGCATATTCAGCCCACAGGCTCCAAGAACTGCAAAAGTTAATCACAGGACTTTCAGGTAACTCAATCATAAAGAGACTAAACAAATTTTACCTACATAGAAGGCATGCCATGAAAAAGCCTTTACTCTTCAAACAGAATATTAGAGCAAACCTACAGTCTGCCAAAGAACATACAAGCAAAGACCAGCTCTGTTTGGAGTAATGTAAATTAATAATAATAATAATAATAATAATAATAATAATAATAATAATAATAATATACAAACTAAAGATGTTTGGTGAAAGTTGTTTGATGAAAGTTATTTGGCTACAGTAACTGTACACATGTGGCATAGACCACAGAGTGAAGGTACGTGGTACCTACTGAAGTGAAGAACATCATACAAACTGTGAAGCATGGTGGAAATGTTATGGCTTTGTAACTTTGCTGCCTCAGTGACTGGGCAGCTTACAGTCATTGATTCAGCTATGAATTCTGCATCATATCATAGAGCTTGAAGATCATGTCCATCTGTCCAAAAACTGTAAGTGATTTGGAGATAGGGCCTTCAACAGGATAATAATCCTAAGCACGCTATTAAATCAATAGCTGAAAAAGAAGAAATGGGCAGTTATGGAATGGCCTGGTGAAACTGAAACATTGTCAGGGGATTCGAAGATGGCAGTATATGTAAGAAAATCCCTAAACATCCTGCAAGAGAAACAAATGGAGAGTGGTAAAAAATCAGCAAGCCAAAGAATTAACAAAAAGTTATTTCGGTAAAGGGGGCAGTACTAACTTCTGATGCAAATGGCAAATTTGTTGGTATTTTTTGAATAAAGAAATGAAAAGGTACTTTTCGTTGTTAGATGTACTTTTTTTTTTTCAAATGACTGTATGGTTGTTTTTTATATTATATATAGTTAATTTAAAGTTTCCCCTTGTAGAGGATGTGCACATATTTTCATTTAGAAAATCTACAATACATATTTAATTAAGTAAGTAATTTGACTGGAGGAGTTAAAACTTTTGCTTTTGAGTGCACTTTCATTCAGATTGCCTTTGATTTATATGTCATCTGTGTGTACTCTTAGAGAAATTAAGCCCTATATGCCCGTATCCCAGCCTCATATGGTCATATATCTCAAAAAAAATATTTCATGCAGGAAAACTAAATGAGCTGAAACCCATAAATATCATAAATGCAGTTGAATGTTTTTAAATTAATTGTGAATAACTGTCTGAGTGCAGAGGAAAACGCTAACCAGCTCTTTAGAGTGGTATGCGTTTCTGCATGAATGGCTCAAAATTTGATCTGGTTTTCCTCTAAGACATAATAATCAATAAAGACATAGCTTTCTACATTGCTGTCTTAAATGGCTTAGTTTATGTGACAGATCTTCCTGATTCTTGTACAACAGTTCAAAGGTATTTTCCCTTCCATAGAAAAAAATCTATTAATGTGTTTTTTGCAATGTCCTGCTTGAATGACCTGTTTTGGATCACACCTCAGCATTTCAAGGGCATTAGAAACAAAACTTAGTCATTCTAAAATGTGGAATTTCTTCACTTTAAGCTATTGTGTTGCTGATTTTTGTCCATGACCCCTTTTAGATCACAGATGGACAACCTGACATTTTGCTATAAAGATTCCTGATAGAATTTAGTCAAGTCAATTTTATTTCTACAGCAACTGACACAAACTGTCACAAAGCAGCTTTACAGATTTAGGATTCTATCCCCTAATGATCAAGCAAAAGGTGACAAAGGCAAGGAAAAACTCCATAATCTGTAGGTAGAAACTTTGGGAGGAACCAATGTTCAGAAGGGGAAGCCATCCACATCTGGTCGACACCTGACAATTACAACCAAAAGAAAATTATAAGAATCTCAATTTATAGAGGTGGCATCAGCTAAATACCTGTAGCTTGGAGAAACATATCTAACATATGCATATGAAGTACATGGAGATGGTCTGTGTAATCTAGTAATTTAGAATTCATTGGTGCTTTCATGCAGCCTACTAAACAACTTTAAATACCCAGCTAACAGGTCCAGAACCTTCATATAAACAAATAACCCTTTGTGCAAACATCAAATCTATTAATCTGATGGAGCTTCATTCAAATGTATATCTAAACAGATGATGTGATGTACACAGCAGTGAAAGCCTAGTGGTTAGGGACTTGCCTATGTGAATGGGGGGTCACAGGTTCCAGGTACCACAGAGGTTTTCTTAAGCAATATACCATTCCTGCTCCCTGGGTGCTGCCTGCTGCTCCACGTGTGGATGGATTAAATGACAAATAGTCATTTTCACCTGTAATAATTCCTGAAATGGGAAAAGGAATCACCATGTAAGCAGTGAGAATCTTCCTGTATAACATCAGCATATGAACTTGCAATAAAGCAAACACAGCAGGTCAAAGCTATCTTACCACTGAAGAAAAAAACTTTTAAAAAACGTAAACTTTTATGTACATGCATAAAAGTGAAGTTTTGTTGAGGCTGACTCATTTTTAAAAATGTGAAGCACAAAAGAAAACTCACAGAGCTCATGCTGAGCGAGATGCCAGGATTCATGAGCTTTCAGTTGTTATGGTAACAGTTGATGTCACTCGTGGATGCACATGAAGTTTGCCTCTACATACAATGCCATGTAGTGGATGTAATGCATGTATTGGTTATTTTCGCTAGATTGCTGAGTGCAGGTTGTATAAATAAATTTATTCTGATTAAAAAAACATAACCAGTGACCCTAAGGCCCCAAGCCCAGAGGCAAAAACACTGGTTATTTTGTCTGTGTAACTGCTGTGCACGTGTGTTGAAAAGTTAAATGTTTGCCTTCTGTGCTCACAGATGCACATTATTGCTATCAGGACAAAACATGTCTCCATTTGCCTTGTGGGCAGTGGTGGCAAAGTGGTTTGGACACTGCCTTTGGGACCTGAAGGCTGCAGGTTCAAGTCATGGCCCAGGCATTACTGAAGTATTGTTGAGCAAGGTACCGTCCCGCTACACTGCTCCTCAGGCGCTGTTGGTAGCTGCCCGCTGCTTCTTGTGTGATGGGTTAAATGCAGAAGTCACATTCTTGGGTGTGTTCACAATGACAAATAGTCCCTTTCACTAATTGTTACTGTTTTTCAATTTTATAATTTGAAAATATAAACTGCCCTTTATGTTGTAGAATATTTTATCTCACTACATGAACCTGCACTAAAGGTTTGGGAGAAAAAGAGTCTGAGAGTGACAACATATTTTCTAGTAATGGAGATTCTTGCAGTTCCTTAAGTATCACGCCAAAGTTCTTTGTCACTTGTTTGAGTATTCCACAAAAAGGCCCTTACATTGACCTTTGTAGGATGACCACTCTCATGGAATTTTCTGTTTTGAAATGTTATGATTTATTTTATTGTTAATGTTTACTGGAGCATTTTCAAAATCAGAGAAGCGATATACATAAAATGTGAGAGGTATTATGTAAGTGTTATAGTGTAAACAAAATGTGCATCCAGCACATTGGGATTGAACTTGTGTTTGAGTATTTGTGTGAAATGGTGCTGTGGATGTGAGGCAGAGGGCAGTGCTATCTGTGAAAAGGGAGTAACTGGGGTATAGCAGAAGATTGACTTGTTGAGATATGTATAAGGGTGATTGCATGAGAAAAGAAACTTATGTCTGGTTTTGATATAGTATCAATACAGATATCAGTGAACACCCACAGCACAGCACTTTTTGATCTTTTTTAACCAATAGTTATATATGATATAGTTATGAATGATCATTTATTTGGAGAATTCTATGTGCCTTTTCATTAATCAGAACTTTTCAGGTCGACTTTAAGGCGTAGAAATGGTGCAAATTATATTCATTTTGTTATCTGTTTAGGCCAAGTCTTTAGAAATCCTTTAGTAACCCCCTCCAGTTCTTCCAAGGTCCTCCGAAATCACCCTTGATTGAGCCACACTGTGCGTGAACAGAATTCTTTTAAAAAGAGCATGTACCAAAATTGCATGACTTTTAAGCACACACCCGAAATAAAAAGCTGCTTTCAGTTCCCCTTACTTAAAGACCTTCACATGCTCTAGGTCAGTTACCATGATTGGTTTTTAAACGACTTGTTCAAGTCATAACACCCTAATTGTTGTGGGTGTGTCTCTTAAATAGATTATAATGGCTTAGATGGTGATAAGATAATACAAACCCCATTTCCAGAAAAGTTGGGATAATATCCAAAATGCAGTAAAAACAAAAATCTGTGACATGTAAATTCATGTGTTATATAATATTGACAAAAGTAGCAGTACATGATTTTCAACAACCAACCAACTTATCAATAAACTAACATATTTTTGGTAAATATACAAATATTTGCAATTTAATGACTGTGACACACAGAGTTAAAATAAGATTGAAAGTGTGTAAAATATTTGGTAGGAGATGAGGTATCATGATTCAGGATAAAAGTAAAATCTATCAAAGTCTCTGCACGCAAGGATGTGTTGTGGCCCATCCCAGAGTTAATTCCACATTTCTTAATGCAAGATTGGAGAGAATTTAGGTCTCAACACCTACAGTACATAATAATGTGAAAAGTTTCAGAGAATTCAGAAACAGGCAAGGTCAGAACCACTGTTTAATGTATGTGATTTAGCACTATCTAAACAAACAGTAATGCTACTGTGTCTGCTGCCAGTCCACATCTGTCTCCTACTGAAATGTATGCACCATAAAGAGGAGAATCAGATAACGGACAATCACAGACTGTTGAGCAGCTGAAGTTTAATTTCTAGCAAGAATGGACAGCATTTCAAATTGCAAGACAACAATAGTTAGTATCAGTTCCAAAATGATGAAAAGTGTCATTAAAAGGCAAGATGATAAAGGTAACACATAGGTAAACATGCATCTGTCCCAGTTTTGTTAAATGTGTTGCAACATTTAAATACTAAATTTATGTACATTGACAAATTACAATAAAGTAAACTTTTGAAAACTTTTTCTTTGTATATATCTGTCAGTCAATAGTTAAAAAGGTTCAGGTGAATTAATATCACAGATTTGTATTTTATTTCATTTTGGCTTGTGTTTTAGAAACCACTCCTGTAAAAATCAATGTAATTCTAAATTCAAACTTTCCGAATTTTCCTCACAAGCTATTGTATACTTTTCTATCATCCACAGTGTCTTTAACATAAATAAATGCTGTCCTTGAAGAAAGTGCTATGCACTCATGCCTAGTACTGATGAAAAACGCACATTTGTTTTTTATGAACTATTTGTCAGGCCAGTGCTTTCTTTCTGAAAGGTGTGCAGTATCCTGAATGCTGGCTCATTAATGGTTTGAAGAACAGTAACATGTTGAAAATGAAAGTGATTTACACCTCATTCATGATGCAAATGAAAACACGTTTCCCTCATGAGCAAATTAACACCCTTTCAGAAGATAAATAGCCCCTGCTGTATTCAAAGTTAGACTGAACAATCTTACATGTTTCTGCATGTCCCTCTAGGATGTATGCTAATGAATGCAAATACATGTTTCCTTATAGAGAGCATTTTTCACAAGAAGACATTGAGTTTTCCCTTTGAATTATGTTGTACGCCTCAGTCCTTCATACTTATACACAACTACTCACCAGAACACTGCTTTTATTAACTGAGATTAATAACAGTTTCAATTTATTGTAATGTACTGATATGTATCAGCTGAGAAACAGAAAAACAAAACCAAAATCCAAAAGACTCACTTATGCTGTTAATTATGGTGAATGTACTTAGCATGGTCAGGGACATCTAAAAGCTTTCAATTGCTGAAAATGATGTCCTCCAGGTGAAGTTGCTAATGGAAAATGTTAGTTATGCTGTTGACTTGTGACTACACGGTCATCTTGTTCTTTCCAAGCTGTTGCCAAAGCTGCATCCTGTGAAGAGGAACATGATGTTTTGGCTGCATAATGGTTCACCAGCAAAAGTTCAATCTCTATGTGTATTAGAACAGCTGAAGTTGCCTTGATTACCTTTCAGAAAATGCTTTAAATGATGTATGGTGAAGTATAACCATTTTCTGGCTTACGATTACGGTCTTTGTTCTCATCTCGCTGCTGCCTTCTTTTTACTTCTAGTTTTATATTGCTCTTCCCTTCCAATTGCTTGGACCGTCTCGCCTTCCTGTATTTTTCAGCATGCTCACTGAGCACAGATCGGAAAATTCCTCTTTCCTTGGGTTTTCATCTATTAGCGGCAGTAGCAGCCTGGGAACCTGATTAGCTTGCCATCACAGTTTACCGAGCGATTCCTCCCAATTTCCCTTCTGCCCCTCTAGGCCCGCCGCCGCATGTTTACTTTGAAGGCACAGACTCTCTTCATCTGGCCATTAATAAGTAATTAGCGATTTGTGCACTGGGGGAAACTTGTTCGCTCACAAGCGGCAGTTTGATTCGCCTGCCGCACAGACTGGCTCCACAAAGCAAGCAGCAGTGCCTGCAGTGCATAATCTTAGCGCACACATTTCCTGGTAATGATTTTTAATAATTTTCACTTTTTGAATTTAGCATTTTGGCTACTATTGTCAGATTGAGGGGATTACAGAACTCCTACTGACAGTGCTTTCACCCACACAAACATATGCACATACACATCACATATGATCAGCCATAACTTTAACACCACTGAGACATAAAGTAAATAACATTGACTAGTTACAGTGGCACCTGTCAGGGAGGTGGGATATATTAGGCAGCAAGTCAACATTCAGTTCTTGAAGTGGATGTCCAGGAAGTAAGAAAAATGAGTAAGCATCTTAGTCACTTTGACAACAGTCAGAGCATCTCCAGAATGACGGGTCTTGTGGAGTGTTCCAGGTGTGCAATAGTTTGTACCTACCAAAAGTGGTCCAAGAAAGGACAACTGGTGAATCTGTGACAAGGTCATAAGCAACCAAAGCTCACTAATGCATGTGGGAAGTGAAGGCTAGCCTGTCTGGTCTGATCCCAAGGAAGAGCTACTGTGGTTTAAAAAGTGAATTCTGACTCTGATAGAAAGGGGTCAGAACACACAGTGCACCGCAGTCAGAGCTGTTTCAGCAGCATGATCAATATTAGGCAGGTGGTGCTAATGTTATGGCTGGTTATGGTGGTCCGTCACAGATGTCTGTTTTGCAGAAATAATACTTGGTTTTATAACATTGTATATTTACTGCAGTTTCTGGAATATGATTTATTATTTATTAAACACTTGATTCAAATATTTTTTTTAAGAAATAAGTAATGCTAGTTATCAATCTGGCCTTTTAGCGTTGATGGAAGTAGAACAAGTGAGTAGGAGTAATGGAGTAATGCTGGTAATGGGTCTGCAGCAAGCTAACAAACTGACACAGTAGTGATAGCACAAAATTATGACTTAGAATCACTTTAATAATGACATATGCATGACTAATAATGGATAAAGTTTAATATGTGGGATAAAGTCTGCAAGCTGTGGGAGATCTCGGTTCTTACACAAGTGGAGCAAACCTTGTTAGCGAGCTCCTGGGTTAGGGGGTAGCTAAATAGATGGAATTCTTGATACATTCCTGTTCAATATAATGCAGTCATTTTCTTGTTTAAACCATTTATGGATACAGTTAAACAGTAGGCAAAAACCTATGTTTATAATGGATGAGAAATTATATTTTTGCTGCGTATTTTATGAATACATTTAACTGTAACAGTTGATCTCCCTCATTATTGCTTACCATAGCGCTGCCACTCTTTTGGTGAATTTTTTTCAAAGCTGTCCTCATCTGCCCCCTCTTTCACTTTGCTTGAGTTCATTTCCTCTCTCTCCCTCTGTCCTCTTGATGGTCACTTTCCCTTTGGTCCCTCACTTGGAAAGTCAGTGAATGACAGCTGAGTTAAAGTGAGCTCTTTCTCAGTGTTCTCTTCAGCACTACTTTGTGTTATTCCTCGTTGCACAACTACATTTTGTTCCAGATATTCCCAGAAAATAACTGTCTTGTACTGTAACTTATTCTGTCATTTACATCACTGTACTTATAATAATTACTTTTGGTAATGTCTGTGGGCCCCTCTCTAGGGCAGGGCCTGGGGAAATCATAGCTAAAAAGTTTCAATAATACAATAGAAGATTGTTATTAATTTTTAAAATAGTGCTCTACTCTCTCTTGATCAAACAGAACAGAGATGGGGTGCAGTGGATGTGATTTCCACAGATTCACAGGGGATTTCAGAGGTGTTTTAATGTAAGCTGCCATAACTTAGTTTCATTTAGTCTGAAGAAACATGAAAAGCTAAATGTTCACCATGCAAAGAGTTTTTGCAAACATGAAATACAACCCACCCCCCAGCCATGCCTACTGACTAGCAAGAGGGTTTGAATCTCGTTAACAGCTTCATGCCACTGCAGGGACTGAGACTAAGCTAGGATCAGTGTGCCAAGGTCAGCCTGAAGTGACAGAGTTACAGGATTTTTACCTTTTCCTCCCTACTGTTCCCTACAGGGTACAAGGTGCTTCTGTTGACTAAATCCACCTGCTTCTCAGGACAAAATGTCTGACATTTTCCACTAAAGCAAGAAATCTGTTGTTGCAATGCAGCTAAAATTAGTATTCTCTATAAAACTCTGTGAGACCCGTTTTGGTCAGAGATTTTTTTTATGTCATTTTATAGTCTTACAGAGCAGTGCAAGATTTATGATGTTCCTTCTATGAGAAGTCTAGCTTAATATAGTATGTTAACTTTACTTTTATGTACTTCTAAGCGTGAATTTTCTTCAGACGCATTTGTAAATTCTGCATATGTCTGACATCAAGATCCATGACATGTCTTTTGATCTCTGGAGAGAGAGAGAGAGGGAGACAGAGGAGGGAGGGCAAGAGGGTACGAGAGAAAGAATAAAAATGTGCTTTTCATTGCATTGGACATATTTCCAAAAATGGAAACTATAAGAATTGATTTGTGTTTTAAAGCCTGGCAGCATCCTCATTCTGACCATCAGTGGAGATGGGCCTGACTGGGTGTTAGGCCTTGATCTTCCTATTTGGAGCAGAGCTCTCTCTCTCTAGCCCCTGGTCGAGCATGCAGTGGGTGGTTAAGCCTTGATCTGCTCATGGGGAGCTCTTGTCAGGTCCACTAATCCCAGAATCATCAGATAACACTACATGCACTGATGATCTTATGCTGTTGTGTGGTCTGTCTGCTAGTGATGAAACATTAAAAAGAGCAAGCTATTTTAAGTGCTGAAAACATCTCCAACGCAGCAGAGTCGTAGAGGCTGTCTTAAGAAACAGGGAGTCCTGGCTCTAGTGAAGGTGTAAAACACCACTCTGTAGTTCCATAACTCTCTACCAGACACCAGTAGCACAGGCAGGGGGTGGAATCCCCATTCTGCCAGTACCCAACTGTTTTTTGTTTATCGTGGGTGCCCTACACACTGTTAGTTATAGATGAACAAGTTTTCCTTAATGTTGATCATATTGTTAACAATTACTGATTAAACCTGCATGTCTGAGGATCTAGTTTATTAGAACATGCACTTCCCCACATGCACCTTTGTGTGCAGACACAGGTGGCATTCCTGGCATGAAAACAAGCTTTGGCCAATGCAGTCATTAATGAGGACAGACTACATTTGGCCATAAACCCTGAATGCACTCCAACAACCATGCATGACTTTATCCAGCAGTGCAACCTTAAAAGCATTTCCAAATTCTTATTATCATTAATTAATATGTTCCATTTGTTCAATTTTTGCATATACTTGAAAATGCCATGGTGGCACGGTAGTCTAGTGGTTAGTGCTGTCGCCTTACAGCATGAAGGTCCTGGATTCGGTCCCCTTTCTGTGTGGAGTTTGCTCTCCCCGTGTTCGCATGGGTTTCCTCCCCCTGTCCAAAGGCTGCAGTAGGTTTAGCAGTTTCTAGCGGTTTAGTAAATGGATAAATGGATGGAATTCCCCCACTGCTAAAGAACACGAGTACACAAAATGTATAGCAAATTTAAGTCATTCTGTGCACATGGATGATGCCTGCTTACAGGATAAACACTGGCTTGTTGTTACTGCAAGTTACATTGAATTGAAAGTATTTTTTAGGGGGGTGAGGGCTTTTAGAATTTGTTTAGGCTCCAGTTTCAGCCTCCCTGCACAGAAACCCACCTTCAAAGTTTTATAGAAGCCATTTTGCCTATATCTGTGTTTTATGATGTTGGTGTGATAGTAGCATCCTAGCTAATAACATGAGTGCACAAAGTACATAGAAAATACTACTATAAACTGGACTTAGACAAACTTTTGACTGTTGGCCAGAAGTTGAACAAAAAATCCTGTGTGTTGATGTGCTGGGCCACAATTTTCAATTCATTCTATAGGCGGAGAACTGGATTTTTAGAGACCACATCTTAGAAACTGTACACCAAAATAGGCTTACTTGCAATTTTGCAAAAGGAGGAGGAGCATCCAAGCAATTGGCTAGATTTGAAACCACAACTCTGTCTGATTACCCAGTGCTCTAACCACTAAACTACCTATCCCCATTTGCAAACGTTTTTGCTTTTTCTTTAAAAGAAATCCCCCAAACTGAAGCACTGTAAACCGTACTGTTTGGTGGAATTAATGCAGTCTCTAAAGTTCTAAACCCATCCTATTTCCAAATGTGAGATGTATGGTTGTAGTTCTTTGTGAGCTACAAAATATAAATTCCTTCGTATTAAATCAATGGTATGAGTAAATCAGAACAGCAGATGAAAACACAGTATAGTACATAAGAGATGTAGTGTTTGTCAGGAACTTTTTAGAGCATCAGATGTGCCAACTGGACCTCCACCAAATTCTGTTATGTTCTACAAGGAGGTGTTAGAGCATGAGCAGAGACAGTGGCTAACCAGTACATTTGAGAGAATCCATAGTGCCTGGTGTGGTGTTTTGTGAAAAAGCTCAAAATAGTTGAACAGATGTCCAGATAAATTAAATTTGTGTTTTGTGGGTGGTATCTTGCCAAATGTCCTCTGTATAATAAATATGAGCTTATATTTTAATAGCTTATTATGGGAACAAATGAAGAGCATAACGAGCAAATCTTTAGATTTACAGTTGTAAATCTGTATAAACCCTTTGTGAATTGCCTTAACCTTTTATTTTTATTTATTATTTTTGATTATAGACTTCGATCACAGTTGAGATTTCTGTAAAACTCTAAATATATAAACATACTTTAAATACTCTTAAAACTTCTAAAAAAAAATCCACAAACCTTCAAGTATAAGTGCAACAGAAGCACCTGTAACTAGCAGCCTTTGTCTATCATCTGGTGAGAAAGCTCAATGAAAAGGTCTACTAATTAAAGACAGTAAAATCTAGTGGATTTTTTTTTTAGCATAACTGACCTTAACCATGTGGTAGAGATGGAAGAATCAGGTGGAGTTCAGTGCATGTTTTTAGTAAGATAAGGGACTAAAAAAGCACTCAACCAAATAATTGACCAGAACCCTAAAGGGTTCATTTATTTTGAATACTACTGACATCTTGATAATAAGGTAATTGGAGTAAGTTGTTCAGGTGAATCAGTTCAAGAGTTGCTGTGCCATGGCCTACAAGTTATATGTTAAGATGAGCAATGTGGCTATAAAATGTCTTTCTTTCACTTGGTCTTAAAGTGAATGTGAGAGAAGTTTAACTTTTTAACTGTATAATAACTCAAGTTACCTTGACCAACCAAAAACCTGTGGGAGGATCTGTGGGATTTTGTGTGGAGGAATTCTATTAGACCCTTTCTATTAGGGATGCACTGATCCTTTTTTAGTCCCGATACTGATACCTGAGCTATGAGTATGCACCGATACTGAGCACCGATCTGATACCAGTGTTTAATTAATAATCTGTATGTCTCACTGTGTGGAAGAGACTGGAATGTGTAAAGCAAAATCAGGCTTGACTTTAACATTGCTTTCTTAACTAAATAAAATACAAAAAGAAAAACGAACTAATACATATATACCTGTTAACGAATCTATTTATTATTAAAACAATAATTGTGCAATAGCAACTTACAAAGTATTTAAATGCTGCAACACACTGGTCAGGAATTAAAATTCTAGTAAAAAAAAACACAAACAAGTTTTTAAATGTAAATACAATGTAAATATAAAATCACAATTAAGATACAAAGTTGTGCAAACTGACCTGATAAATCCACATTCACATAAGTAGTTGAAATAACATTTCAAACAAACTTAAATTTCAGTTTAAAGCTCTATAGGGGCCATCACAAGGGTGAAGTGAAAGTGACTATTTGTCATTGTGAACACACTCAAGCATCACAACGAAATGAAACCTCTGCATTTAACCCAGCACACGTGCACACGTGGAGCAGCGGGCAGCCATCAACAGCGCCCGGGGAGCAGTGCAGCGGAACGGTACCTCAAGGGTACCTCAGTAGTGCCCGGGGCGGGACTCGAACCTGCGACCTTCAGGTCCCAAAGGCAGTGCCCAAATCAAGTAACAAGTATCAAGTAACAAAAATAAACTGCATTGTTTTGTAAAAAAAAAAAAAAAGGTGCAAACAGGAATTTAATTTCCAGTGCGTGGATTTGAAAATGGAGAATGCTAAACGTGCCTCACAATCCGTCTACCACTTGCAATGACATCGGTCACACTCCGCTATGACCGCAGCCCCTCGTTGAGCACAAGCTGCGCCCTGGTGTCGGTGGCTTCTTATGCAGCTCAGCCAGCGGAAGAGGGCGTTCACAATCGGGTCGCTAGTGCGTGATCTATGGGTGTTTTTCGCCTGTAGCGCCGCACTGCGAAGCATACAGCTCGTGTCCAACCAGTGTGCGCTGAGCTCAAAAGTGATAATGGGCACACATCGGAGCTCCATATATCTGTGGTGAAGCTAATAGCTGGTACATCTCCTAACTTTTGATAAGTGGTTGCACACTTTCCTGTACAGTTCAGGTAGAGCGGAATATCCTATCAAATCTCAAACATACAGCTTCTCGGAATCTTCGTTCGCTTGCACAAAACATGTTAGTGGTTCCCCGAACTAGACTAAAGACAGGGGGGATCGAGCCTTTCCGTCCATAGCTCCAAGGCTTTGGAATAATCTCCCCCTGCATCTAAAATCGACTCCTTTGATTCTTTTAAGAAACAGTTAAAAACGTTTATGTTTAATCAGGCTTTTACTTACATTTGCTTTTATTTATTTATTTATTTCATTTTTTTATGATATTATGTTATGACCTTATATATGATGTGTTTTGATATTATTTTCTTTTATTCCTTTATGTGTTTAATGTTATTTTATTTACTCCTTTTAAACTGTTTGTCTGTGAAATACGCGTTATAAATAAACCTTACTTAAGAGCAGAAAAAATCGCGATGGCAAACTCTTATCAGGCAGCAGAATCCCTCGTTCTCAACAACTGTGAGGGGTTGCTCCCCCAGAACAATACATTCAAACACTTTTTCTGTTATTTTTGTCGCTCTTACACGATCACTGGGAATGGTTTCGCGTCTTTGCAGTGCACCCGACAGCGTTAAGTGCATCTTCTGATCATCCACTTTTTGTTTCACCTCGTCGTTTTCTTTGCTATGATGCTTCTGGAGGCGCTTGATTTAAATTAGTTCTGTTATATCTCACGATGCTGCAGTCACCCCTCGAAACACTGGCTTTACAGAGTTTCCGTAGAACAAGATGTAGCAATAGTGGAAAACGCTCCAAACTGGTTAGCCTCTGTAGCTAGCTCCCTCCATGCTACCTTAGCTTAGTCTCCTTACTGAAAAACATGCAGGTGCTGCTCAGGCGTGACGTAGTGCGCGTACGCACACAAGGATAGATCGGACCATGGATCGGCCCATTGTTACCGGCCCATTGTTACCATTGTTCAGCATCATAACAGAAGATTCTGTTGCAGGCATGTCAAGGCCACAATTCCTGCCTAGATCAACAAAACATTCCTTTATAGACTTTGATTCAAAATGACCTACTTTTTCTGACAAACTGTATTTTATTCCAGTTTCTTTGCTGTAATATACAAATTATTTTTCCAAATATTATTTGTGTTGGGGAGATTTTTTCCTTCTCTCTTGGCTTTTACACTTCTTGCTCTGGTGAGCAAATTGAGTTTAAATGAATAGGAGCTAATGCTAATGATAATCCACTGCTCTGAACTCTTGAGTTTGGTACTTGCAATTTGATAGCTCTCCAACCAAGAGGAGTAAATTAACAACTGAGTGGCTCAAACATCTGACAATGTTTGACAAAGGAGGTAATTGACATCAGGTGTTCTAATCACTTCAGGAGCAAGTCTGACCCAACCTACTATTTACAGGGAGTCGGCAAACCACAGAAATCAACTTAGGGCCACGCTTTAAAATCAGACATTGTTCATTTTAAATGGTCATGTCAAAATTTTGATTGAAGCCATAGTGAGTGATCTGAGACCTATAATTTCAGGAAGATGAAATGCATATGAAAATATGGACCAACCATACTTGAATGGAATGAGTTTAACCAACAACTTAACCTTGACTTGACTAAAATATGACACTCTAAATCTGCTGTGCTGTTTAGTTTAGACTGTTTTTATTTTGACTTAGATGAAGCTTAAATTTTGAGCCCTTAAATGTGAAATGCAGATGACATCGAAAGTTTAAAAAACGTTTCTTTCTCACACCTGTCCGTACAGTCTATTTGAGTCCTGTAAGTCTGTACAGGTAAGTACAATGTTTTTGCAAGACCAGACAAAGATTTCTGAGGGCGGAGAGAACCTGAGAGCAATAAACCCACTTTTCTCAAGTCCTTATCTTACCCAAAGGAGTGTACGGTGTCCCCTGCAAAAAATATCCAGCAGTAGAGGTGGGAAACATGTTCAGCATAAGCTGGGCTGAAGGCATTTCAGCCTTGAATAAGCGGCACATGAGCGCAAATGAGGTTGGATACCTTGTTAAAACCCACAACTGCCTGCGGCCCTCATCCTAGTGCTTCTCTGAGATAGGCCCCTGGAGGGAAAGATAAATAAACTGTGATCCCATATAGAGTGGTCTTCTGTGAACACACACACAGTCACATCTTAGCTAACGTCTGAGTGCTAAAGGGATACTATAACCAAATGTGTGCATGCTTGTTTATAGTCGTACTTCTTATGCTAAAACTCCGGAGATGTTTAATGGGGAGATAACCTGTCTTGACAGCCTGCTAGCTTAAAGACCTTTGTTGAACGGGGATGATTATTTAATGGGTCTGGCACTAAACACTCCTCTGTATCTTCTTTGACCTCTATAGTCACTGGATATCCAAGAGTTTTCTTTGCTTAGTGAAAGATGACTGGGATTGCAGAGTTTATACAGTATGTTTCTTACTCTCATAAAGGTTCTTTAAAACATTTTGGTTTTGGCAAATGGTTTTAAAAGTTGGTTTGGAACCGTAATATGTTTTTAAAACCATTTTAAAAAAATGTTTTTTTCTACAAAGGGTTTTTTGAATGATGCCATAGATGAACCATTTTAGTTTCCTAAAGAACCATGTTTGTGAACGAGATACCTGAGTGTGAGAACCAGTTTTGCATGAGAGATGTACATAATGTTATAATTCTTTTTGAAAGGTTTTTTTCTAGAACCTTTACATTATGTAGTGGATCTTTAAACATTAAAAAGTGTCTTCAAACACGCATCTTACATGCAAAACTGGTTCTCCATCCATTGAAAAGGTCTACGACATTTTGCTTGACAATGGAAGCAAAAATGACTCTTCTATGGCGTCACACGTCCTGGGAACTTTATTTTTTAACTTGATTGTTGTTGAATTATTTGTTTTTCAGCCTAAAAGTGAAAGTGAGGTTGAGGTGTAAGTCACTCATGCAATCAATTACTTTAGAAGGAATTAACTAGTCACTGTAAATACTAATTTAAATAACTTGCATAAAACTGGTGATTATTGAGATCATTATTAGGTTTAATCTAATTTCAGTAGTAAAGTGTTAAGTGAGTATTTATTGCCTAGTTTCTACATAGTGAAAGTTGGTGATTATTTGTCATTGTGAGCACAGCACAGCACAGAATACAGAGCACCACAACAAAATGCAACCTCTGCGTTTGGCCCGTCTGTGTGGGAGCAGTGGGGAGTGTCCTGAGAACAGTGCTTGGGGACGGTACCTTTCTCATGAGAGCCAAGTGGTACATTTACCAGCCTGGGATTTGAACCAGTGACCTTCAAATCACAAGGGCAACTCTTTAACTGTTATGCTACCACTGCTCTGCTAGTCAATGAATGTTTGCCAAGTCTTATTGAATGTCTCAGTAGAACCTCATGAGAGAATGTGAGTTTAAGTGAATCTGAGTTTCAGGTGCTGCATAACATCTTTGATCAACATGGTGTAATGGGGAGGCTGTGTTTCCTGCTCACTAGATTGTCTTTTTTTGCCATGTTGATGTAATTTTAGTTTTGCATTTCATTTCTGAAAAGTATGTAAAGACCCTCTTATTGGACGCCCATAGCTCCTTGTACTTTTTTGGTCAATTGTAATTACTCAAACTGTGAGTCATCATCCCTAGCATTCCTTTTCCTTGGTTTATAAGAGTTTGAACAGACACAGACACAGACACACACACACACAGACACACACACACACCCATGCCTATGGCGACTGTGGTCTGGTGTGCACCTGCTGATCTGATTGTTCAGCACTGCCCATCAGTGCACATAATGAAGTGCAAATCAGGCTAATGTGCTCACTGATGCGCTGGCTTTTAAAGATCAGCCCAAATTGATTTATTCCCAGCACCACTGAGGCATTAACAAATAATAAAATGGAATATAGCAAATATGTGCGCTGAGGGACCAAAATCTCATTCCCCACTGCCAAACGCAGCAAGCGGAACCGCACCAATGCTTCTTTCATCAGTGCTGGAGGAGACTGCTGCTACCTGCACTATTTAGGAGATTTACTCGGAGAGATCTCTGAGGCTCTGTTAGTGCTGATGATGTTTACAATGCACAAACTAGTAAATATCATAAACCCTCAGTTGTTTTCCCATGGTTCCATTCAGAGTCTGTTATCACTGCTTTATTTTCTCACTAGGCACCTTAAGACCGATTTAATTCCTTGTTAACAAAGCTCTGTGGTCAGTGTCTGGGGTCTTGGGCAGAGTTAAGGCCACTGCCTCCTTCTGCACACATTCCTTTGACTCTTCACTTTCTATTATAAAGATGGACTTGAATAATGCATCAACTGGACAAATACTGCTCGGCAAACTCTTCTATCTGTAATTTTTTTTCCTGCATACACATCTGAGGTGTTACTAATGCACAGTCATACAGGTTTATTGCTATTCCTCAGTGAGGCATATCTTTCAAGCCCTCGTGTCAGTATATGTTTACAATTTATGATCTTATTACTGAACATAATGAGCAGTCAACGAGTTGTAACCGTCCTTATTAAAGTGTTTGAATGATTGCAGAGATTAATTGTTAAAGTAATGGCTTTTATTTGCATATCTATGTCTGATGAGTCATTTCTCAGAGCCCCAGAGTTCTTGATGTTCACTTTAGCTTTATAAATAGTAATGAAAGGCTTTAGTGTGCATATTAAGCTACAAGTTCAGTCTCAAACATCTACTGGTATTGCTGAAGCATGGTAACTGATACAGCAATTTTTTGGAATTCAAAAAATTTGATTTTGCACATCAGTTGGACTCCTAAGTGGTACAAACTTTGAAGCAATGGTCTTTTTATCAGGACACACTCAGTTAGGTTGTAAATGGTGTCCGAACCATCCATGGCCAGGAGTCATAGAGAGCATAATAGGCCTCACTTTTGCTTGGTGGTGGCTAGCCCTCCCTCTCCCCATCACTCAACATGATGTTAACCAACTTGAGCATCTGTTATAAAACAATAAATCAGTATCAGTATATTAAATTATCTTTTATTCATGTGTGTATCGTTTTCTCTCTCCAAGTTCTATCTTATTAAAAAGGTGTGTCTTTTTGACTGATGTCACCATGCACTCTACATATATATACTAGTCAAAATTTGAACAACCTGTACTTGATACACCTTCCCACATCCCAAAGTCTGCTGGAATCAATAAAGTGACAGACATGGACAGACATTGTCAGTAATATTTTAAATCTGTCAGCCCTGAAGTCTTAATAATACAAAGAAAGATTCCTTTTCTACAGCAATACAGGATGAAGCAGTGAGCACTTAACGTTCTCGTGCAGGACTATGCCTGCTGGTCCATTTGTCTTGCCAGAACTCATCTTATTGGTCATTACTGTTTTATAATCTCTTCTACCACTATTAGCGATCATCTGCTTGACTCTTCCAAACCCTCTTAGATATTGGATCTTTTTGGGATGATCCAACTTAACCCAGAATGTTCCATAGGAATTGTAATTTTGATCGGCTTGGCTGCAGACCCAGGTCAGGGAAGACTTATTGCAGCTGTACGGTGAAGGCGGCTAGCCTGTCCCAGTCACCCCACTGGGATATGAAGGATTGGCCTGATGTGGCAGTACTTAGAGCACAACTCGTGCTACTTCCCGGTTGGGTATGACCTCATTTCGGATCTGATTTACTGGGCATCAGTCCCATAAGCCCTGTAAGAGCATGAAAAATAGGATTTTTGTGATTTCATTGGCAATAAGCATGTATGATTTTGATCATCTCATAAAGAAGACCAACTGACACACTTTTGATTTTTTTTTTCAGTTTCACTTGGTTCAAAATATTTTGCCCTCATGTGATGGTGGTAACAGTGCAGTACAGACATAACACTAGTAATGAGATCATGATAATGAGATTTTTTTTACAATAATGGGGTGGCACGTTGGTGTAGTGGTAAGTGCTGTAATCTCACAGCAAAAAGGGTCCTGGGTTGTAGGTTGTAGGTTTGAGTCCTGACCCCGGGCACTACTGAGGTACCCTTGGGCAAGGTACTGTCCTGCTACACCGCTCCCTGGACTCTGTTGATAGCTGCCTGCTTCTCCACGTGTACATGTGTCATGGGTTAAATGCAGAGATCGCATTTTTTTTGCATGTGCTTGAGCATGTTCACAATAACAAAGTCACTTTCACTTCACCTTCACTTCAGATGGGTTCGATCCCCTGGTCTTCTTACTGTGCAGAGTTTGCAAGCACCCCTTGTGTTCCTCCCACTGTCAAAAAGGAGTGAGTGTGTCAGTGTGTGTGTGTGTGTGTGTGTGAATGGTTCTCTGTCTTGCCCTGTGATGGTTTGGCTTCCTGTCCTGGGTGAACCTCACCTTGGGCCTGTAGTCAGCTGGGGCTGGCACCAGCTTTCCTGTGACCCGAAATGGAAAAAGCAGTTTGGACAATGGAAAAATACTTAAATATTTATAACAAAATATAGATTTTTTAAATATGAGATACTTATTTATATTTACCAGGAAAAACAACAGAATCTATAAACATAATCTAGAACCCATATGAGTTAGATTCTGTAAGTGAGCATCTGTATACTTAAATGACTGCCTGCTGCTTTCGGTGAACATTTAGTTAATTTTTATAGCTCACTGCAAGTCATACTGTGTAATTTGTTCTGGGGAAAAATACATTTCCAAAGTTTTCCACTTACCCCAGATGTAATCAATCAGCCAAGCCAGTTCAAGTTTTGCTTCTTTAATTTAGCACTGGAGCTAATGTTGATTAAAAAAAAAACCTCTTTTAAATAGTCACCAGATTTTTTTCTATAAATACATCCACAAAACTTAACTGCATCCAGCTTTGCATTAATGTGACTTGTTAATTTGGTTTAGGACACAGTATGACCTACCGTCAGGTATAAAATGATCAGTGTCTTAAAGTAAACACCTACTAAATCTACACATTGGCTTCAATGGCTCCTGCTCAGTCCGACACATACCAAACACATTGGATATTTTAATGCGGGTAATAGCATGGTTAATACTGGTGTCAGATTAAGATAGCATGCCCAGCGTCATTGGTCAGGAACAAACACGCAAACTGGAAGGGAATAGAACGAACACAAAAACCTTACACTACCTATTCCCAACAAAGTGATCTACATGGAAATTAAAATACTGGTTCCTGCACCCAAACAGTACATGATGTGTACTTGCAATTATCCATTTGGGATTTAGCCACATACTTACAGTTCCATATAGACCAATGCTTGGGTGCAAAATCCACAATTTCATAAGTGCACTATAGATGAAGTAAGAAGACATTTGAGATTCAGTCTTTGTATTAATTTCACATAGATGAAAGTGTTTGGGAATATGCTTGATAAGAGCATTTTAAGCTGGGATTTTTCTGCGCTTCCTGTAGGCATACTTACATTTGCTTTGCCATATGAAGATATGCAAATATGCATTTATCTGACATATTGCACCACGGACATTTCACAGACACTATTGCAGGCAATTCTGTTCACTAGACTGATGGGTTGACAATGCATGAAACTGTCACTACATTTTGTCATGTTTCATCTTTTATTTCCAGATCTTTCCAGGTGATTTCTAGTCAAGTCAACACTGGTCCATCTTAATTAACCTGCGCAAGATGACCATGAAAAATCTTTTCTTTGTCATATTTCAGCCTTTACAAGGGAGAAAAACAAAATATATGGCAAGATGAGGCAGGTTGACTCCATGCTGATTTGAAGGTCCCAGATGTAATTCTACCCAAAAGGCTGTGCTTCATTTTTTACATTAATGGAAAAATCAATTGTTAAAAAAAGCGAAGAAAATTATTGTGATATTTTTTCCACTACAGTGACATTTTATTACCTTCCCAGGCGGCACGTGCCATTTGGGTAATAGCTTGATTTCATATTTACTCGAACAGATGCTGCCCTACTGCTCATTCAGTCACTATCTTGTTACCATAGCAATGATGCCTGCATGGCTGTATCTCTTGCAGATCTTTTTGTCAGTCCTAATTGCACGTTTGACAAGACAATCCGAGCCAGCATGAGCCAAGTGTGAACATCTGTCCAGGTTTCATAGGTCAAACGCTTTGCTTTAAATAAGCATTTAAAAGATGTCTTTGACCTTTAACCCCAGGAAAGATTAAACCATTTCGCAATTTGCACCAATAGCTTTATGTACTGGTGATGCAACCAACAGACAGAAAATGACAGACCACTACTTTTGTAAAAGGCAGCTTTTTATGGAGGTATTTATGGATAAAGCCACTGGTTTGTGAGATGTTCACTTTCCATCATGCTTTAGAAATTCAGCACCACCCCTCAAATCAGCCTTTGTTTCGTAAAAACCTTTAACAGCATCAATAGAGCCCTAATAAAGTAATAATCAGAGATCATTTAAAAATGTCAGAAGCATGTTTGTGTCTTGGAGGTGAATGAAAAAGGAGAGGAAAATATAGAGGGAGCGTGAATTGTCTGCCTTCTGTGGTTATTGTGCACTAGGTCAAGATTCTTCACATTGCACAAGTGGAAGACCTTGTCCATTCAGTCCATGTAACTATCTCTAAGGACCAATGAGTGACAGGTAACAACCTTCCAGACCACATACTGTAGCTTTAGCCTGCAATAATGCATAGCCTTCTGCTTTACTCCATGTGCTCTAAGTGCTGTTAAGGCAGCACCTTAAAGCCAACATTCTGACTGTCAAGACTGATATACTTTTGTATTCTCACAGTCTACCTCTTTTGACTGATTTTTGTGCTCTATTGAAGGCAAAATTGCAGTGGTGGAATAGATAGATAGTCGTATCACTTGTCTTGATTTAAAAGGTTAATCGAAACTCATCTCTGAAGTCTCGTCAGGCTGAAACCACGCAGTAAAATGAGTGCGTGTGAAGTGAAGCTAGGGTAATAGTAGAACTGTCTGCCTTTTCAGTGGCTTTGCCTTTTCCTCCATCCCCTGATTCGCAGAGTCTGAGAAGCCATGTCCGTTCTGTACAAAGCCCTGATATGATCTGAGCCTGTGGACTGCTTCGCATTTGAACATCGACTCATTTGAAGTCTTCAGTGCTTTTGCCCGTTCTCCTTACTCACATTTTTTGTTCCCTTCTGTGAGGAAGAGCCCTGCCGTCAGTAGTGAAACTGAGAGCAGGCTAGTGCTCTGCCATAGATATGTTAGAAAGACAAAAGGAACAAGGCAGAAAAAAGAAGCAAGCGACAAAAGCGAGGGAGAAAAAAGGAAGAATGAACAGAGGAGGCATTAATTCACTCTGCCTAAAGTATGTTTCTCTCTTTGAATTACCTTAATGAAAAAATGACCACAGAGAGCTTGTTAATTTCACTTTGAAACGACCCTGGGCAATTTATCCCTGTTCTTTAATGGGATGTTACATTCTGTCTTTTAATGCAGCACAGGTTTTGATAAATTCTTCAGTTTTTAGCTTAAACAATATAACTGTGTTGGTTTTTTTTTCTCCCTAGTTTTCTGTCCAATTTTGTCATCTAATTCTCCACCTACTAGTGATGATACCACCTAAAATAGTATGGTGTAGGCAATAACTTGTTTGCCAGCCAGCCATTTGCTGCTAATGCAGTGACACCTTAACATGCTTGGACGAGAATGCTGACTGCATCCCATTGGCTGACGGAGGAAGAGAGGGTGCCTTCCTGCCTATTCAGAGAGAGTAAAGCCAATTGTGCACTCTTGGATTATTGTCACAGATGGCTATGGCACCACTGGGCATCGAACATGTAAACCCCCACTGATGGGGCCTACACTTAAATAGTTGCATCACTTGGGAACACCAGCTGTGTTCTTATTTGACCAATGCACCTCCACAGAAATTTTGCTTTGCCTAGTTAAGCATCCATACTAAGTGGGACAAGAAACAGGTGTTTTGAACAACTTGAGCTAGGATGTCTAGCAGTACTGCTCTGCCCGTTTCTTTTGAACCAAACTATCTTTTGTGTAGAAGGTCAGTTTTTCATGGTGTCACAAACCTGTGTAGGCTGTATTGTGCTCTTTTTGCAGCCTTAGTAATAGGCGTACAATGGGTTCATACAATAGTTCCCTCTTAATTAGCTAAATTATGAGCACCACTGAGGTACTCTTGAGCAAGGTACAGTCCCGCTCCCCAGGTGCTGATGATAGCTGCCCACTACTCCACGTGTGCATGTGTGATGGGTTAAATGCAGAAGTCACATTTTTTGTTGTGGTGCTTGAGTGTGTTCACAGTGACAAATAGTCACTTTTACTTCACTTCAGTTCTTTCAGGTCCTACATGGAAAAAATATGCCCACAAAAACTACACATATGACAATATATGCTACTGTGTGCAAAAATGTGCAAACATGACGGGAGAGTGCAAAGACAGACAGGAACAAATGAAGACAGGGCATTTTAACAGTTAAAACATCAAATATAAATAGAGCAAGTTCATTTAAAAAAAACTGAAGCAAAAGAACATACATATTGTTAATTGGTTTTCCATATGTACATTTAGCAATATGTCATTGCTGTCAGAACAAAGCCTTGTTTAACTTTGGTTTATAGGTGAAGGAAAAGGTTTAGAAGAGAAGGGGAAAAGGCATTTTGGAAGTTAATGCAAAAATCATTTTTCCCCTTCAAATTTGTATACATACATACATTTTTATTCATTTACTGTGACATTTTTGCGACAGTGTACACTTAAGAGTTCAATCCTTTTTGTATGACTTTATAGTAGCTTATATGATCTAGTTTCGGATTTCATTCTGTCATCTCCCATTTCTTTTCTTCTCCCATTTCCCTTTCTCAGAAAACTGAAATTGACTGAAAGTGATGGGTCTTGTCTTGTATTAATGGAAAATTTCAACCATACAATGCTGAGCATAGCAGCCAGTGGATTTCTGTGAGAGCTATGGATTTCTATGTTAGAATGTCCATGTGGTCTTATCTGTCTCACCCTGTGAACATCTACTGAGCACCAGCTTAGCAAGAAATTTACATCCAACTCAAAGTGTGAGGACACTTTATCCTATTTTTTCCCCCATTTGATGAGGACGAATGATAAGAGAGAATCACACACGTCCCAATCTGAATACAGCAGGAAGATAACCAGCTTTAACACTAGACACAGGATTTACAGGGTATTTTACTCGAGCTCATTATCTGATATGAAATGCCACAGGCTAGCAGCCTGCATGTTGGGGCTTGGAGCTGACTGCCCCAGCTTTCTATGTGGCTGTTTGTCCAGCATATAAAGAGCACAGTCAAGAAGGTTACCATCAAACTGTAACCACTGCACACTCGGATTGTTATTGTCAGGGAGGATTTAAATCAGCACAGAGTTATGCTTGTGTTCTTTTAGTTGCATCACTGCATCCAATTTGCTATATGAAGCAGCCGTCTGCTCAAAGAGCAATGATACTAAAGAATAATACATGTGTGGTTAAAGAGGAAATTAGACATAGCTAAGAAATTATTCATACATATCTAAAGAGGGGTTTCTCTTATTCTGTTTGATGCATGTTCGCTTTCACAAGTGGAAGGTAGGGAGTGTGGTGTTCCTGCACAGCTTCTCCAATGCCTTATGCTATCTTGTATGAGATATGAGGTAAAGCAGGAATGCACAGTTGTTACAATAAGAGAATTTTAAATTTGATACTGATACCATAGGCAGAATCACAATCCCCAGTACCAGAGAAATACTATAGCAAAAACAATTACAGTTTAATAAAACGTTCACATGACGCAGGACTGGAAGAGCACTTTTCAGCTCTCTGGAGAGAATGCTTGATGCTTGTAAGCTTATCTAAATTGCCGCATCAGGAAGTGTTGCCTTCATTCAGTGGTGGCATTTTGAACATCTTTAACATTTGGTTTTGGTGTGGTTTGGTCAGTTGGCTGGTAGGCTTCACATGTGACTTTTCACCTATTATGTTAGTTAACACTTTTTAAACCTTGCCACATTGACATAACCATGCCATAACCATGAGCCACATGCTATCATAAGTCCTCACAACATATTTTTTCTACTGTTTTCACTGAGGGACATGTGTTTTTCACGCTGCTTTGGTGTGCTGCTTTTGGCAGCCTTTCATGTGCTGCTGTTTTTGTGTGGAGCACTCCTGATGCCCCGGGTTGAAAAAAGTTCAAATGTAGTGGCCAGTGACCTACATCACGAGCAGCTTTGCCTGCTGATCATTCATGAAAAAGACAGGTGTTCACTGAGTTGACATGGAGGGGGAATAAGTGATTGCAGAAGTCCTTAACAAAAAGCAGCTTTTTTACTAACAGCACAACTTTTCCTAGGTACAGGTCAAAAACAACACTTTGACCAACCTTCTGGCAAGACAGGCCCCTGGTGGGACTAAAAAACTACCTGGCTTGAACCTTCCTGCCTTTGTCAGTGCTTGTGCTTTCATTGGTACCTATGGTGGGCAGTGGTGGCCTAGTGGTTAGGACACTGCCTTTGAGACCTGAAGGTCGCAGGTTCGAGTCCCGGCCCGGGCA
>JBBPDA010000025.1:13458962-13481237 GCA_037974385.1 Arnoldichthys spilopterus
CTCTCTCTCTCTCTCTCTCTCTCTCTCTCTCTCTCTCTCTCTCTCTCTCTCTCTCTCTCTCTCTCTCCCTCCTTCCCTTTCAGTTCCTCAGGTCCTGCTGACACTCATCACATTTGTAAATACTAATTTAATTGATACTCAGGTTGTTTCAGAATTAATGAGCTGGCATCCATGTGCTGATGCATGGGGAAAGTGGGGCTCTCCTTAAATTGCTTTCTGACCTTCATTGCATCTCTCTGTAGAAATCATATTAGCCAGACCAATCTCATTAAAATCTGCTATTTCCTAATTAACCCTTGATGCTTGTTTTTTTTTTTCCCTGAATGTGTGTTTCGCTTGGATTTGTACATTCTTTACAAGAAAAAAGTGTTTGTTTTCATTTCAGTAATGCACATGCGGCTTATGCTTTCTGTAGACCTGATTTGTGATTTGGCCTGTGCATCATGCATGCTTGTGTATTCCGTTGTGCATAGCTTAACTGTCGGCAAGCTGCAAAATGAAGCAATTATTGTGAGAAAGCCGATGTTTAACACAGGGGGAAAATGAGCCCCGAAGTATTCATCTCTAGCTGTCAGAAAGCCCGGAGTCCGGCTATTACTCCAGCTAGCGCCAGCTCACTGATATGATCAAAGACAGGACAGAGACGTAAGACCCAGGACTACTTTGAACTTTTTGTCGCGTCATTATCATCCTTATCGTCAGGACTCGTTAGCTGCATTAGCTGCTTTGGCTGCTCCAGACGTTCTGTGATGCATTGCCAAAAGCACCTTAAACTTTTTTTTTTTATTCGTGTCCTGTGCAACACAAATTTTCTATTTTTTTCATTTCATTAATTCAGAGAATATGGTTTTAGTTCCATTCAGGGTTCATTTTAAAGACTGTTTGAGTCTTTTGTTGCACAGACATTAGGCAGGCCAATTTGTCACGAAACCCTGCAGAGGTCTGAACAGCTCGCCTTGTATGTCAGGGTAATTTTATGCGACAAGGAGAAGAATAAAAGAGTAATGGGTGCATGATGAAGAGCAACGAGGGTGTGTTGCCTCTCGTCCTTCAGCACTCTGCTGCCCCACTCGCTCCATATAGCCTGCTGCAGCAGTGTGGACAACGGGAGCTGCAGTTAGAACAGCACATTATGTTCGCAGTGAGTGAAAGGGCAGTGGCTGAGAAGATTAGCAAAATAACTGCTTCGAGTGCTCCAGGGGCATGGAGCCTTCGTGCCTGCCAGCTAAGCAGTAGTAAATACTGTATGTGGAGAACATCTGCAGGCCCCTATGGCGAGAGAACATTGATTATGTGCAACAGGAGGGATACATTCAACTGAATCTCAGAAGGTTATATGTGTATAACGTATATAAGCTATGACTTGCTTTAGCATGTCCCCTCCAAGGCACATGCGTCATAAACATGCAGCATGCAGGGCGCAATAAAATCCTTTCTTCTGCAGCATTTATTCTGACTTCCTACCTGGATTAAGTGTTTCTCAGTGCTGAACCACCTCCGTCAATGGAGTTTTCAGGCACCAGTGGAGTGTTCTAGTACATGTTAAGTACTTTCCAGTCTTTCAGTCTGACAGGACAGTGACTGATGGCTTATTTTAAGGATAATGTCATAATCTATTAAGGTCTATCTATGAGGTGAATATGATTGTTTTAAAAGGGCAAATGTCCTACATAAAGGTTAACTTAGAACATTTGTGTAAATTTATGTAACAAAAACAGTCCTAATTCATTTTTACACTATGATTTTCAGCCCCTCGTCATCATTTAGAATGAAATAGATTGTTTTTGCTGTTACTGTGCTTTTTAACCTGATATACGTAAATTACCTGTGTATTGAGCCTAATTAGGTGAACTGGAAAGTGAACAGTAGGTTTTGAAACCTTAGCACTGTTTAAATGCCATGTTAAAATTATAAAAAGCAAGTAAGATTGTTTCTCATGATAGAGGCCCTTTATAACAAATATACAACAGTCTTTACTGGTTGATTATTTTATGTTAATTTGTTTGTTTTGCTTTTAAAGTTATATAGGTAGCTCAAAATCCTGCCCAATGAAATTACACCCAGAAAACAGGCTTTTACAAAATAAAGTGAACGTGACTTATGTGTCATACTCAGTCACACAAAGTACATCACCATGAAATGTGACCTCTGCATTTAACCACATGTGGAGCAGCAGGCAGCTATCAACAGCGCCGGGCAGCAGTGTAGCAGGACAGTACCTTGCTCAAGTGTACCTCAGTGGTACCTGGGCTGGGGCTTGAACCTGCGAGGTCCTAACCACTGGGCCACCGCTGCCCTATCTTTGCTTTTTGAAATCATTTTGATTCCTTTTATTTGTTCAGTCATGTAAACATGTAAAATGGTCATAATCTAACATGAGCCCAGTAATTATACTATTCATTAATTTCCTGCGGTGTTGGAAATTGGAACATTAACAATGTTATGAAATCAAGATTTTTCTGTATATATAAAGGACTTTAAGAGCCTCAAAAATGTATTAACATTAAAATCGGATTGTTGAAAAAGCATTTATGCTATTAACTTATTTTTTTTATCCTGTAATCATTTGAACAGTTGTTACTGTTAATATATGGACCACTAGAAATTGCCCAGACTTTAGTAAAATCACTTTTCGTTAAGTTACAAAAAATCTCTCTGTCAAACTCTCTAGAATTCTGTCTCTTACCTGATCATCATAAGTTGTGAGAAATCTATCAGACAGACAAGGTACAGCTGCACAGCTGGCACACAGCCAGTCTTCACATTAATTTCGTCTGCAGCTGAGCCCATTAGGGACATTATGTCATTGTGTAAAATGTTGTGATCCTGTCACACAATACTCATTTACAACTGCTGCCTAAAACTATAAAACTGTGTGTTGTCTCTCACCCAGGGTGAAATTGAAAGACGGCGTGGCCTTTTTAGGAGCAAGAGCCAGCAATCCTGTCCAGTGGACAGTCAGTCAGGATGTGAGGAGTGAAGGCCACAGGGTTGTCACACTGCACTGCCGAAGAAAGGACGCCAGCTTTGGGCAGAGGTGAGTGTTCTTCTTAATGTTAAAGTGCCTGCTACATTTTAGTAAGGACAACCTTATTGAATTACTAGACGGAGAGAGAGCTCATCAGACAGCCTCAGAGCTGAACTTTCTGACACCAAAGTTCAAAGTTTAGCATTTTAGCCTCTGGCAAAAATAGAGTTGCATTGCTGTTCTGGCTGAGGGTCTTACCCTTAGTGTTTTAAAAGTTATTCATTTTAAAGTTCTTCTCAGTGCTGTGGAGGAACCAAACACACGTGTTTCTATGAAAAAGAGTTACAGTAGTACAAACAAACTTTCTGCAGAATTCCTGTGAGTATATAAGAGCTTGTTTCTCATGAGACCAGATGTGGTCTTATGACGAAAACATCTGGGGATAACCCTGAGCAATTCTGGGTTAAATGTGGGCATGAACATAGATCTATTTGGGTGGGTACAAACTGAACATGACCCTTCTAAATCAGCCCAATGCCTGATGTCTGACATACAGCAAACCTGCTCTAAGCTCCTAGATACATGGCGGAAAAATCCCCTCTAAATCTCCAATTACGCATGTAGACGTGTGCCGCACTTACGGATAACATACATGGTAAAAATAAACATTGCCTCTTGCAAAGGCAAAAATGGTCCCATTTTTCTGACAGACTACATTTTAGCTTTAAGAGGTATTATTGAGATTAGGGTTGCAGTGTTACAGCAAGAGTAAATGCAGGAAGAGCTGGCAGCTCTGTCTGGAAAAAGATGAGCTATGAGTTAGCATTTGAGCTAGGCATACTCTGGACATTAAAAGTGCACAAACTACAGGAATTTTGAGGTGGTTTTAGAGGGGCCATGCTTATTAATGGCAAAAAGTTTAAAAAGTTGTCCCCAGATTTTTGTCACCTGATCACTTAGACAAGTTTACACTTCAGCTAGTTTACAATGGCAGTTCATGCCTCCATAAATGGATAATGCCCAGATGAGGTTTATCCATATTCCTTTTTTACTGGGCCACATAAAAGAATCTCGGCCACACGTAGATGTATTTAATTTCCATTCATGCTGCTTTTTCCATATTCTGTGCTTGTTCAGGGGATTCTCTGCAGAAATGTTGTCCGACGTACTAATGCATTTTAGAAATAACAAAAGGAGAAAGAGCTTGTGTTCTAACAAAGCACATGATGTAAAGGATGACAGGAGTCATTGCAGCTTTCCAGCTTTTATTTTGTCATCAGTGATTAATTTCACTAATGGAGGTGCTCTACGGGTGAGAGAGTGGAGTCAACACCAGTGGGAGAGAATCTTCCTACATTATGACAGTGTCAAAACGTTTGTAAACACCTGCTCGTCCAATGGATATTAATAGGGCTTTTGTCACCGCTTTTGCTTCAGTAACAGCCTCTTCACTTCTGGGACTGCTTTACAGTAGATGTGAGGTCAGGTACTGACAAGGGACAAATATTTGACAATATTTTATGTTTACCACTTTAATAAAACCATAGACGTTACCTTGGGGGAAACATATGTTTGTAAATAAAGCTAAATGCTTTTTTTGTCACCACCATCTCCGAATGGTTTGTAATCCCTGCTTATCTTATCAGTTGTAACTCGAGGTGCAGTCCAGATAAGTTACCTACTGTAGGTAGTTAACATGCTCTCAGTTGTATTAATTCCTGTAAAGAAATGAGAGCATGATAACAAGCTGCTGTCCAGTGCTGACATGAATTTTAGTTTAGCTTGGTCACCAGTATAAAACATTGTTGAGGCCTGAAACCTTACGCACTCCCTCATTCATTAGACTAGAGTTGACCAAAGATGATTTTTAACACCATGGTTAAGTTCACAGACTTTTCTCTGTTCTCTTTCACTGCTCATCATTAACATACTTAACAGCACAGCAACCAGTGCCGTGTTGCCAGATTGTACAGGATCCTTCATTTTTATTTAACATACTATGAAAGTGATGCTTTATTAATGATGTTTTCCCTTTCAGTTTCATGGAAAGAATTCAAAATAAATGCTAAATAAATAAAAAATAATTTATGGAATAATATACAAAATAAATAAATAGAATATGCAACAATAAAACATAAAACTGACCATATAATGTAGTAATATTAATATAATAATAATAATAATAATAATAATAATAATAATAATAATAATAATAATAATACAAGAAGAAGAAAAAGAATTACAAAATCAGTGATTTTTCCATTTGGGCAATAAAGCAGGTGTTAAAACTTGTATTGCAATGCTTTTCTTATTCTTATAGAATATTTGAATATTAGACATAACATTTATACCCCAACTTACGCCACTGCTGACTTTTGGGTATGAAGTGTAGGTTTTCTCATTGACTTTTAGTGAATACACAGTATTGAACAAATGCTTTCTTATGCAGTTATTGCATTTCCTTTTTCCTGAAGCAACAATTTTTGCATGGCTACACCTCTAGAGAAATCCATTGAGATGGAGCTGTAAAAACTCTTTAAGAATGACCAACAGCTGTACTGACACAGTTTCATTTGGAGGGTACCAGTGTATCTTGAAGGAACAGATATGTTGGCACTTGACTCAGCTGTGTCTTCAATGTTTCTCAAACCACCTACTCGAGTGGTCTGAGCAATCAGATAGCAATCTGTCTCCACTGCATCTTGATTGCATTTGCACTTAGCTGTTTCATGACTGGGTAGCACTACGATCAGCCCAAGCCATATGAAGTGTAAACAGGACAGCTACACAGTTTAGTATACAGTACTGCACAAGTGTCTCAGAGGACTAATAATCAGTACTGGTGGGTGATATGACAAAAGTAAGATATTGCAATACTTTTTGAAACTATTACAATGCTTAATATTCATTACAATATTTCATTTTTCTGACATCTGTTAAGTAGGAATGAAAACCTTTTAAGTAGGAACGGGTACCAGTAGTGCCACGGTTAAAACAACACTATCGCAAATGGGAGCTACAAATGGGCCAATTTTTTTTTTTTACACCTATGCACTAGATCAGGTTAACTTTTATTTCATAATTTATTGACAGACTGTGTTCTCTGTGTAACAAAACATGCGTTTCAGCTTTTTTATATACTAATGAAACTCATTATATACTCAGAACAATGTATTGCGACATATTGCAACATCATTTATGACAGTAATGCTTATTGCTCAGTCAGAACTACAGGACAATAGAAGGTGAACAAAATATAGAATATTATAGAACTATTATACTGTGTAGGCCAGTAGCGGTGGCCTACTGGTTAGGACATTGCACTTGGGACCTGAAGGTTGCAGGTTCGAGTCCCAGCCCGGGCACTGCTGAGGTTCCCTTGAGCAAGGTGCCGTCCCACTACACTGCTCCACACCTTGGAAGTCGCTTTGGATAAAAGCGTCAGCTAAATGAATGAATGTATGAATGTAAATGTGTAGCATTATAGAAACTTTACAGCAGTACTTAGTTATGCTCTCTGCTAAATAACCATTCATAGAGCAGTTCCAGTGTGTGTTAAACCAGATTTCTGCCCGCTAAGTTTAAGACTCTGACCACTGGTGTTCAGTACAACTGTCCTGGGCACTCCTTTAACCCCCCTTTCCACCCCCACCCTACTCCTCTCTCTCACACAAACACACTTCTCAGGAAAGATTAGTAGACTGGACTGAGCCTATTGATTGACAGCTATGCTCTCTATTCTTATAGGTCGTCCATCTCCTCCAGGGCTTCTCCCTGGTGGCATTTACATACGTAAATTAATCTCATGAATACGCATGAATACCCCATTCCCTCTGACTGAATGGGGAAATGGGAAAAAAACATCTCTGATGTTAATTAAGTGGAGATCTTTGTGCTTTACTTTCCCCCTGTCAAACTGCAAATACATTACTTTTGAATGTCTGGACATGTGTCAGTTTGTAGATTAGGTTCACAGGGGAGAGGCGCGCAGACGCTATGCAGGCAGCTGGAAGTCATCACACACTCATTTTCAGCTGAAGGAGGAAAAAATGATGAACATTATCAGAATTTGCTTCCTTGCCTCTAGTCGTTCATATAAATCATATTCTAATAAAGCACTGTTATTCGAGTTTATTCTCTCATTGAAATTCTTATTGCACCTAATGTGCGGGTACCGCGAAATCTTCCTGTTAGTGTGACATGCTTTCCTTTATTGAAATTTTAAAGCAGGGCAGGTGGAATGATTATGTTTTTATTTTGTGTGAGTTATTGAAGTTTCTGAATTTTAGCTTAAGGGCTGACTGGTTCATAACAGAAGTACAACAATGTGCAACACTGTAAATATTTAAATACGCAGCATGCTTTCCCGGAGCTAAACAAAGCCATCACAGCATGACCTATGAACAACCCATACAGCAGTACCACAGCCACACACTGTCACTGATGTTATACTCCATAAATTCTGCCAGTAATGATTTGTGAAACGCTGTGGGGTCTGTGGAAATCATTGGTGGTTTTTTTTGGTAAATGAATTAACTTTAGGGATGAGATGAGATGGAATTTGCTCTGTGGTCTAAGAGGTCAGAAGATTATCATGAAGTTTAAATTAGCCCGGCCGTCAAAGACACATGTGCTGGCTCTGTCCTACAGGGACGAATCGTCTGTAATGGGTTCGTGTGCTTCGTTTTTGATTTTTCACTTTTTCCCCCACCATGTCACTAATGAGATTCAACAAGATTTGCCTTTTTACTCTCAGATAACAGAATTTATTACCGCGTTTCTATGTAACACTTCCATCAAATTATGTTCAGTTGAAGTCTCAGTGTCTCTGTCTTTTTGCTGGTGCTTTGGAAATTCTCAGATGGCCTGCATGTACAAGAAGCAGCAGCAAGCTATTTATTTCTTATTGTAGAGTTGACAATTGAGATAATAATAGATTTGTTGTAACATATTGCTGGAGTGAATGTAGCATATGTGTGGGCAATGGTGGTTTCACACCCAATCAGAGACATTCTGTGTGCAAAGATAAATGTGTGGACATTCTTTCTCTGTTGCGCTTTTACAGAACACATGATTATTCTGCTGTGTTCAGTATGGTTTCACAAATTACACACGCAGGCAGTACATGTAAACAAAAAAGGTGACACTGTCAAAAGGGAATGTATCATAACCAATTGCCAAGCAGTGCTGAAATCCCGAGTGTATGTCTGTCCGAAAAGAGATTACTGTAATGCAGGAGAATTCGCAAAGGCACAAAAAAAAGCAAACCTTGCCTTTCAAAGTTCATTTCACTCTGTTTTCCTATGCTCTTTCTAGTGTAGCCTCCTCTCTATCCCTCTCTTTACTCACACACGCTCTTTCTTTTCCTTTTCCTGCCTCCTCATCATCTGTCTCATTCAGTGTGGCTCTTTTTCTTTTTTTTTTGCACTTTCCTCTCAAACGATGTGTGAAATGAAAGTATCCATCCCCTCCTGGAAGGAAGAGACCCGCTACCAATGAGGCCCTCATGTGAAATTCAGGGATGCACCACCTATGCTTTCAACACCACCATTTGACCTCAGAAAAAGTGCAGCCACATTTTTCTTTTGTGTCTTTGTAAAGACAAAGGACACTTTTTAGTTGTAAGTGCACTTGCTTCTGTAGTACAATAATAATATGTGCTCTCATCCTTTTTGTGTTATCAGGCTTATTATTAGTACTAGTTGTAGGGTTGTAGAATTTCAGCCCGAATGAAATGAAATGACAGCCTCAGAATGCACCCGCAGCAAACTACTACCTTGTGTGATGACATGATCACTTTGAATGAGTGTGTGTTTGTGTGTGTATGTGAGAGAGAAGTGTGATGACAGAGCTAGAAAGGCTCTTATTTTCTTGAACAATGCATTTAAAGTGTCCATTTTTATGTCTGGTCAAGGATACTCAGGCTGTTTGGTCCAAAACGGGACACCTGGCAACCCTAATGAGTTCCTTACTTAGCCTAAAAGATTATAAGCATGAATCTGATTGTAAACTTGATTTTTTTTTTATTGTGGCCCCCATATAAAACCTCAAAACCTGTTACTCTAATTATTTTTAATCAATTAAAACTGCCAGCTGGTTTTACATTATGCAAACATCTCATGACAAAAAGGCCCTCGGAAATTATCCAAATAATTTGTGGGATAAATCTTGTTATTTCAACTTACTCACAACCCTGCTGCTGCACTTACACTACAAAGTAAAGAAGATTTTTGCTTCTCCAGCAAAAAGACCATTTCAGATATGAGCTTTTATCATCACTGTGATGAAATGTCATTTTAGTACTTTTTCCTTGTGGCAGATTGGGCATAGGTACGTTTACATTTTTATACGCTGCAGTTACAGATGGTTGCAGCATGTTACAGTGGGGGAGACACCAAAATAGAACATACTTGCCAACTAGCTGACTGTGTTTTCTACAAGCCAAGACTTTGGAATTACAACTTTGCACACAGACAAATTGGCAGCATCACTTCAGGGTTGTTAGGAATTTTAAGCCACATGCCAGGCACAGCAGGTGGAGAGGCAGTAATGGTGTCCTGAGTGCTAGATGTGTCCTTATGGTGGGCAGTACTGTTCTACTTTTATTGATTGAGCTGTGGAGGCTAAAATGCAGTGCTGCGGCTGTAATCCCAGTCTAGGGGCTCCACTCAATGGCCCAGGCTCTAATCCTGTAGCTGTCAGCACCACCACACAAAGACAGGGATGATTCCCGCCTTAAGGATGCTACATGATACACTTTCAGTGCTTTATTTATTCTTCCCGTTCAGGCTCGGCAGCAGGGGGATTAGAGTGAGCTGTCTTGCCTTTTGTCTAGCGCATGTCCTTTCTTTGTTCATACAGAGGCTGGGCTGAGAAGGTGGAGTCAGGTGAGACTCGTTCTCTCTGAAGCGCTGCGCTGTGTCTCTACATTTAACGCTTATTCGATTAACAAATCCTTATGCAGCGAGAATTAGAGGAAAACGTTCACACGGTGAGATGACACAGCAATACAAGTGCATAGAGTTCTGGAAGGACAAATAACATAAAGACAAGATCTTAGCGAATGAAGCGCTTGTGCTAATTCATGCTGCTCAGCAGGGTTTTTTTGTTCTCTGAATGAATATCTCACTCTCTCAAAGTCTTGACTTGATATTCATGTTCAGGGCATTCCAGAGCTGTGTTCATCTCTTTTATTCATGGGGATACAGAAAAGCCCCCATACTGGAATGTGCAAGTGAAGTGTATTATATTTCTGTTGGAACAAAAACTCTCCATTTTGTCTTTTTTTTTTTTTTTACCTTTTTACATCAGTGTTACAGCAGAGTTTCTCTATGAATGGACCAAGAGAAATGCTTCTACATTTTTTACATTAACACCTTTTTACATTAACCTCTATTGTGAGTTAAGAAGGTTTTGTTCTTTATGTAAAGTTGCCATTTTGGAGACAGCGGTGATTTTTTACAAACCACATTTCCAGAAAAGTTGGGACATTCTGTAAAATGCAATAAATACACAATTTGCATTTGATCCTTCCAACATACTCAGAGGTTGAGATCAAAAATAAGAATTAAAGAGCAAAAATAAGAATTAAAGAGCAAAAATAAGAATTAGAAGTTTATAGAATATTCATGTTGCCTTGCCATTCATGTGTTGACAGTCTAAGGATAGAGTGGTATTGGAATCTCTCTCAAAGTGAGAGAAAAAATTACACTTTCACTTCATAAAAAGCTTGTTCTGGGTGCAGTCATGCCATTCAGCTCCTGCTCTACAGCACTCATATGGTCACATGGTCAGGACTGTAGGGCCTGACCACTATATCTATTAGCTGTTAATATCATCCCATCAATACAATCTTTATATTAATTGCATTATTTTTTAACAGATGTTCTACTGTTTGAGTTAAGAACGTTAGTGGCAGTTTGCAGATCCCTGTGATAACTTGGGTTGACTGAGGAATCATTTTTGACTGAATTTCACCCTATGAGGGATTTCTGCAGACCACCACACAAACGTGATAAAAGGGAATTGACATGCATATCAGTTAAGCACTGTTAAACTAGAACTATCAGAGCGTGTAATTGAAATAGAAAATATGTACATTTTGTGAGGTGGTTTGCAGAAAGTTGTCAACGGTCTAAGCCATTTTGACAGTGTATTTTCTGTCGTTTCTTAATCTATATTTGTAGTTTCATTTTTAATATTTATTCATCTCTTTTCTTTGGTTCCTCCCAAGGTTTCTTCCTACTGCTAGGGAGTTTTTCCTTGCCTCTGTCGCCCTTGGCTTGCTCTTTGGGGGCTCGGACCAGGTTTCTGTAAAGCAAAGATTTGACTGACCCCACTTTTCTTAATATGAACATCATTTACAAATGAAATCCTGCCGAAACAATTCACACCGTGAAGAAACAAACATGCACTGTCTGCAGCCATAATAGCACAAAATTATTATTTATCGTAACCTTTAGTATTATGTTTGTGTATGCAGTATGAATGCAATAAATCACATTATGAATTGTACTGCCCAAATCATCACCAGAACATCTTCTACTGAACATATCACCCATGTCCTCCAGCAGCTTCAACGGCTCCCTGTTAAATACCGCATAGATTTCCAGTTTCTGCTTCTCACTTTCAAGACACTTCGTAATCTAGCACCTTCATATCTTTATAATCTCCTTCTCATTTTCACTCCCTCCCACACTCTCAGATCTTCCTCTTTCATTTGTCTCACAGTACCTCCTGCTCGTATGTCTACCATGGGCTTTAGAGCTTTTAGCCATGTCGCCTGTGGAACTCTCTTCCACAAGACTTTCCTAACATTGACCCTCTTCCTATTTTCAAATCCTGCCTCAAAACACACTTTCTCAAACGTGTTTACACTGTGTGACAATGTCCAATCCCGTCTGGCTTTTTACATTTTTTTCCATTTTCCATTTTTATTGCACATTTTATTTATTTTAATTGACCTTTCAACATCTTGTTGATTATTCCTGTATGTATTTTTTATTATTATTATGTATTTGTCTACTTTTCTTGAGTGCTTACAAATGAAATCTTGTTCTTCTTCTTGTTCTTGTTCTTCTTCTTGTTCTTCTTCTTGTTCTTCTTCTTCTTCTTCTTCTTCTTCTTGTTCTTCTTCTTCTTGTTCTTGTTCTTGTTCTTGTTCTTCTTCTTCTTGTTCTTGTTCTTGTTCTTGTTCTTCTTCTTCTTCTTGTTCTTCTTCTTCTTGTTCTTCTTCTTGTTGTTCTTCTTCTTGTTCTTCTTCTTCTTCTTCTTCTTGTTCTTCTTCTTCTTCTTCTTCTTGTTCTTGTTCTTGTTCTTGTTCTTCTTCTTCTTGTTCTTCTTGTTCTTCTTCTTCTTGTTCTTCTTCTTCTTGTTCTTCTTCTTCTTGTTCTTCTTCTTGTTCTTCTTCTTCTTCTTCTTCTTGTTCTTGTTCTTCTTAGAAGTGTAGAATTAAAAGGTAATATAATAGTAAATATAAAGATCAGCCAGTATTAGCAGTTTTCCGAGTACTTAGCCCCTTAAGTAGGTGCTGATGACAACATTGTCATATGCCATAACAATATAACAGCAGAGGGAAGTGAAGTGGATTCACACTTGTTGCGCTCTCTCTCTCTCTTTCTCTCTCTCTAGTGAATTACAGTGTTAGTCATTCTTCATACGCCTTTTCCCCCCACAACAGAGATGTTCAGCCCCTTTAAGACATCAGACATGGGTTTGTTTGAATATGAGCCATAGGTGTTTGATTTGAATTCAAAACATGCTTGTGCTTGAGTCCGTCTGTCAGGGGCCTGAGCCTGGCTGTGTTTAGATAAGAAATCTCTAACAGGGGAATGCATGATTAGGGATAGAGAGTGTACACACACACACACACACACACACACACACACATACACACACAGACACACACACACACACACACACATACATACAGCCAGGTGTCACTACACACATATACACCAATCAGCCTTTCTCCACAGCCAGTGCATTTTGATCGTATTCTGATTTCCACCCCCTATCCAGCACCATGCCCTCAGCCTGCAGCTTTTAGCATGAGCTCCACAAAATCGCCTCTCAAAAACCTGTCAATCACACAAGAATGTGTTAGAATAAATGCAAGTCTGAATGCTAATTTGTAAAGCAAACAGAACCTAGCTGTGTGGCTCTGTTGCAGTGGCCCTGGCCTCCTCCCTGATTCATTTCATTAAAGCTACGCGTCTGGACCACTTAATGAGCCTGCTGACCTGGAGTTGACCCTGCTGTGACCTCTGGTCCTACTTCTTCCTCTCCGCCTCATTAATCTGCCAAGGACGCTGATGCTCCATACACACACATGCTCACAAACACACACACACACACACACACACATTCAAACGCATTCCCAAATTAACGCACCACAGTCTCGTAAAACTAAGGGTATTTCCAATGACTTGTGTAACACTTCAATAATACTATGTCTGTACTAAATCTGACCCTAATCATAACTGTTACAAATCACTGCAGTAACAAAAGACAAGAAGTGAAGAAACAAGTAGAGTCTGCTGTTCCTGAGTAAAAGATGAGATGGTTTATTATGATTTAAATTTAATGGAACGTTAAGGGTGAGTGTACTTGTTTTATAGGCAGAAAAACATCCTGTTTCTGTCATTTCTTGGCCCTGAAAGAATCTTAAGGTCTCTGTAGTACATACATGAGCCTGATGACCGGTAACTGTGTAAAATCATTTGTTGCAGCCATCAAAATCTAAATTTGTGTATATTTACAACATACAAATAAGTTGGTCAGTAAAACTTTAACCTTATTTTATATACTTTTTTTCAAAGGTTCATGTGAATAAAACATTCCATGTGAATAAAACATATCACAGATTGGGAACATATCCCAACTTATCTGAAAATGGTGTTTGTATGCAAAATGTAGTAAAACCTAACTTTAGTCAGAGGGAGTAAATGCTGTAGCAAATAACAGAAAAAAGCACATGTTCCTATTGTGTGATGTTATGTGGAACTGAATATTTGAACTGAAAAACTAAATTTTTTTTTCCTGTGGTTTAGTAGAGTGTTTGATTAATTTGAGCATATCTTACTTTTGGATGATCATCTTAATTGAAGTGCTTTAATTAAAGACATCTCATTTTAAAGCATAATATACATTAATAAAAGAAATATCTTCTTCATAATGACATTGAGCAGCTCTCCAGGTTTCCACATGTTTTTGGGGAAAAAAGTGGTACTTTGCCACTTTTACTTTGTAAAATATCATGAGGATCTTGAGAACATTTGATTCCCATAAAGAGCTAAATACCTGCACACTCAAACACTTGATCATTCCAATACACACACACATGCACACATACTGCAAGTTTGTTAAAGGCACCACCCCACTGGTCAATCTGACATCAAACATAGCTATAAAGTGTTTGTAACAAACCCAGGAAACGTTGTCAGCAAACCCTGGTCAGACAGAGCAGAAAGCCGACTGCCATTTATGTTCTTTTGTCCCCTTTTTATAAAGTCACAGATACGCTCTTGTACTGAATTGTGCCGCTGTGCTTGTGTAGTGAGCAGACATGTTCCTCTTGGACTTGCACTCATGCCCCACATGTACAGCCCAAGGGGACACATGTAGCACTTACAGACAGAACCTGCCACATTCTCCTGCCATCTTCATGTCAGCACACAGGGTCTGTGGCTAGAGCACAAAGTAACAGATATGGAATGTTACTTGCATCAGTCTTTGTAGTAGTGCTGAAATTATAGATTAAATTCATTATCACTGTATTTTACAGATATATCATGATGATAACACATTATAATAAAGTTTGAATTAGTAAACAAACGAACCAGTTGTTTCTAAAAACCGGTGCTCTGTCTAAAGGAGTACCTCACCATGCATTCACATTAGCAGGAAAAAGAGTGACAGGCGACTAGTCATGTGGGAGTAGGCGGTTTTGTAGTTGCAATAGAAGCTGACAAGTTGCTGACAAGCAACACAGCAACAGGGCAACGAGAGACAGAGTTGAGATGTTCTCAGTTTTATGAAAGAATGAAGCAGTAATCTAAATGATCAGTAATCCAAAGGATCAGTCAGAGGCTTGAGGGTCTAAGGTTCTCCAGCCTCAGCTCTCTGAACTACAGAAGAAAATGAAGAAAATGTTAAAGTTTAAAGAATAAACATAAATAGTACATACATTTTTCTTTTGTTTTCAGAAGCTAGACACTGTGCATGTCCACGTGTGACAACAAGAGCGGCCTGAATTGCAGTTAAAATGTTTTAGGTTGCATTTACATTTATAGTTAGGTTCCCTGGTTCTGGACCAAAGAACAACATGTGATGTGATATTTAGAACTCTTATAATATCAAACAAACTTGGTGAACCCTTTTGTACTCTGGACTAACTAAGTGGGCTTGGATGTTTTTGTGTGAACCTAAGTTCCAGAAAATTTGAGACATTTTGTGAAATGCAATAAATACATTTCTTTCGAAACAAAATCTCCTGAACTTTTATTTCCCTGACAGAAGTACAAAGACGTAGCTTGAGAGGTTTTGGCTGACCAATTTAAATGTATTTTGTACATAGAAATTTTGAGTTTGGTGCCTGCAGCACACTCAAAAAAAGAGGACAGTGTGTGCTGTGGTCAGGAAAGTCCACGTTTCAAGTTGATTTGGGAAAACAAGTTTAGTTCTCCATGCCAATGACAAAATGGATGTTCTAGAAAGTTATCAGTGAAATATACCTATCTATCTCATCTTATAGGGATGCTTTACTGCCCAGAGCACAAACGAAGGCAAATTGATACAGAGGCCCATATAGGGGTATAGTGGGCAGTAGTGGCCTAGTGGTTAGGACGCTGTCCTTGGGACCTGAAGGTCTCAGGTTCGAGTCCCGGCCCAGGCACTACTGAGGTACCCTTGAGCAAGGTCCCCGGGCGCTGTTTGTAGCTGCCCACTGCTCCATGTGTGCACGTGTGATGGGTTAAATGCAGAGGTCACATTTCGTTGTGGTGCTTGAGTGTGTTCACAATGACAAATAGTCACTTTCATTGGGATTTTAGAGAGATTTGCTGCCATTAGGGGGAGGTATTTTTCCAGGAAATCTATGGTATTTTATTAAGTCAGTGGCAGACGTCATTCTGCACACCCTACAGTAGTGTGTCTTTGTAGACACAGAGTGTGTGGGCTTGACTGGCTTGCTGTCAGTCCAAATCTGTGTCCTACTGAAAATAAATGGCATGAAGAGGGGAATCAGACAGCAGACAGTTGAGCAGTGAGTCTTGTATCAATCAACAAACTTTCCAGTAGCAAAACCATTACAGTTAGTATTGTCAGTTACTAAACAATTAGAAATTATAATGAAAAGAAAGGTGATGTAACACAATGGTTAACATGCCCCTGTCCCAAGTTTTTGGAATGTGTTGCAGGCATCAAATTTTACATTTGTTTATATTTAGAAATAGATTTAAGTTGGTCAGTGAAAAACATTGGAAGTCTTTGCTTTGTAATTTTGTCAGTTTAACAAAGGCTCAGAAAATTAACAAATCACTGACTCTTGTTTTCAATGCATTTGACAAAATATCCCAACTTTTCTGGAAATGAGTTTTGCATATTTGTGATTCTGTGGCAATAAGCCATTAGACGTTGTGTGTTACCATAATTTTCCCATATCATGAAGCAGAGTGAAGTCACTGTGACGGCCTTCAATGGATTGGTGATTTTATTCAATGAAGAAACCTTGTCGCATGGATCCATTATATAATTTTTTATTGCTGTTATATGTTTGCATTTATAATAGCGTAATAGCATTTATTATTATATAGCCATGTTTTAAAACCAGTTCTATCATTTCTGTAATTACCAACTCAGAGAGGATGATAAAACACACTAAAACAGATTCAGAAATGTGTGTTTATTCACATACTGATGAAGGTTCGCTGAGATGAGACGATGGCTTATTGTGTTGTTTAGACATTTCTGATGCATGTTGCCTTCATACTTTACCAAACTCCACCAAGCGGGTATTGGTTCCCTCATTTGGTGCATGCCAGGGTTTACATGGCAGCATTCTTACTTGTTCAAACCACACTAACCAGTTTACTTTAACCACACCAGAACTTTCCAGTGTGAACATGTCCCACAGAAACTGCTATGGTTTTGACCGGTTTGCCTTTGTTTAAAAACTGCAGAAAGGGAACCCTACACATGCCAGGGCTACTTTGTATTAATGAGCACAACCACATGTACTGCTTTAGATTTCCATAATTTGAATCCTTGTCTGAATCTATTTAGCACTTGCCTGAGAGGACTGCTGAAAATGAGAACTTCATGGGCAGATTCAGGTGGGTGTGTATGTGCATGTGAAGCAAAAGTCCTCTTGTTATGTTTTTTCACTCCAGAATAAAGTCCTATTCCATTAGTGGAGCACCATTGTTGACATTGAATTCCTTTGCCTTCCGGGCTGTCTGAAGTTGAATGCCATGTAAGTACAGAGAACCTTATTTCCAGTCTCAGTAGGGACTCCTTCTATATATACAGTACCAAAGTGTGTGTGTGTGTGTGTGTGTGTGTGTGTGTGTGTGTGTGTGTGTGTACAGTTCTCTCAGAGGCCTTGGCGCTGTTAGTTGCTGCTGGTGATATGAAGTGCTGGAGGATGGCTGGGATTAAATTGCCACCCTGGATTCGTACCCTCTGTCTTATCACATGAGGCCAGCCTGGCCTCGCTGACAAACCCTCTGCACTATCTCCAGGCTCTAGGCTGGCAAAGCAGCCGCCAGCACCCGTGTTGCTCCAGCCGATAAAACTGGAGAGGGGAAGGAAGGCGTTCCGGAGTGAGAGCGAGAAAGAGAGAGGGAGAGAGAAGGACCTCATAGCCTTGTAAAGAAAGACGAGATGATGCCATAGCAAGGACTGAGGAGTCTGTGAAGTCAGCCCTAGGTTAGAGAAGGCTGAGATGAATCATACAGCAAGATATAGTCAGTTTTATTACATTAAGAGGAGGGACGACATGGGCTAGAGTTTCATTAATGATGGCAAGAAGGGTTACACACACACATATTCAGACATGCATACATACACACATACATACATATATATATTCTTTTTTTTCCCACATTCCATGCACTTCGCCTAGCACCACTTATGGCCCGTTTATGATTGCATAACTGCACGAGGCTGCAACCCATTTAAAATTCAAACGCCACTCACACAAATTAAATAACGTGTGATCGATGCCTTAAATCCATCCAAGGATCGTGCCTGCCTTGCCATGTTTTACAAATCCCCCTTTTTATCCAAGATGAGGCTTGTCATCTGTGCATTAGGGTGCATGTAAGTATGTACATGAGTGATGTGAGCATGATTGCAAAAAAGCAAGACAGCAAAATCGATACTCGCACACAAAAAACAACCCCAGAATGAGCCACAAACAGAATCTTTGGTTCAAATGAAGGTTTAAAGATGGAAAAATGCTATTAGCTAACAAAAATTAGACACCAGTCTTGGCTTGTTTGAGGACAAATAAGTACACTTGACTTGACAAATTGATTTGACCTTAGACAAAGAAGGATGCATGCACACACAAACACGCTCATAGCATTGATGGGGGTACAAGCATGCTGCAGTAGGAGGTAATCACATAGATTACAGCGGTGAACCAATAAAAAGACTCCTACTGCTCAAGGATACAGCATTAAAGCCGTTGATTTTTTGAGGGAAGTGGGGAGGGGGTGTTCTGTGCTTGCTTCAGTCAGTCATTAAAATTCTGTCATCTCCTGAAGTTGTAGCCTAAATTGGATTGCACTTTGGGTTGTTTGATTTAAGCGCAATTTACTGTGTTGGGTATGAGGCCAGTGGCCTTGTGCTTAAAACCCTGTCATTGATTGGATGTCACTGTTGGTGGATTTGTGTAAATTAGTATATGGCTCTTTGCTTAAATTGAGGAGAACAGGGGGCCTCCAAGGTAAAACTGTGGGAGTGCATTTCTGTGAATATTTTCATACTGTGATTTAACAATGGCTCCAAAGGAAGCTGTTTCATGCCATTACTGTAATGATGTTTGTTCTGCGTTGAGAGAACTTTTTTCTCTTCTTTTTCATTTTTTTTTCTTCTTGTGGCTCCCAAAATAAATATGGTTTCGTGTGTTCCTGCCGAGCCAGCATGAGCTCATTTCCTATAATAAAACATGCTCCCTATGATGTATTAAAATGTCTTTCTTTTCTCCATGCTGGGGGCTTTTCCATATGATCTATCCTATATTGACTGTATGCTCCTTCGCTCAAAGGAAAACACGCGATGCAGGCACGGGCGTTGCATTTCGTGACAACGCCCTCTGGCCAGTATTACCATACCCACCGAACAATCCATCAGGTTGGTTTAAATTGTACATGCCATTCTGGCACTGTGTACACATGCATAATGAGCTTATGAATGTGGTATGTGCTGCAATGGCAGTGCTGCAGAAATCTGCATACATGATCTGGCACATCCCCAAATTGCATTTGACTTTGCATAAACCCATTAATCAGAGTAGAAATAGCTCCATGGTGAGTATGTGAGTGCAGTGTTGAGAAGGAGTGTGCACATGGCTGTTGGAGAGTCATAGCAAGTGGACCTTTTCTGGCAAGTGGAATAAGGAGCATTAAGATCTGATCTGATCTTTGAGCCCATCTCTTTCTCTCAGCTGTGTAAGCTACAGCCAGCCAAACTGATATTTTAATGACCTGTAATGAGATCGCTTGAAATAGATTATTCAACAGTTAGAGCCAAGCTCAGAATATATCCGCAAGACCCATCTCCTAAAGTGAGAGACATTCTTCCATGAAATGTCACAGTCAGGGAAGCAGAGCTGAACATTTTGTCACCAGTTCTGAAAAAAAAGTTCAGACAAATGACATAAAAATCAGTTACACTTAATATCAGCTGAAATATTTTTAAACTGTCCATAATTAAATATACTCTAATTGTTTGCATCACATTTTAAACATACATCAGAAAGTCACACTAAATTTCATTTACATTCTGTTTAATTAGTTACTTAAATTAGTTTAGTGAACTTCAAATTTTAAGGCCACCCTAATGTTTTCCCATAGGCAACCACAACCTTTCTTTAATTAAGAGTTTAATGTAATATGTACAATTGACTGTCCACTCTATTTAGTCCATATATGAAAAGTAAGCAGCTTGTTTGGGATTAACTGTTTAGTGTGATGTCACAAAAATCAGGATATCTGCATATTTCCACATATTTCCACATATTCATCCTACAACAATTTACCCATTCACAACGAAGTGTTATGTAGTGTTGTCACTGCACATTTTAGCCCAGTCTTCTGTTTGAACAAGGCTCAGTAAAGCACACCCAGTCATTTCCTGAAGCCATTTGTTTATTGTTATTGTCAGGACAAAACCTTGTATCTCCAAAATGGAATGTTTACAGGGAAAGGAAGAAAATAATTACTTTACTTTAAATGACATTTAATAGGATTTTAAAATATTTCTTCAAATTATTTTGCACTACTTATGTGGGTCTGTTCATTGTGGAATTTTACCTCAAAGTAATAAACCACTGTCATTTCCCAAACTTAAAAAAGAGAAGGCAACAAAAATAGAAAAAAAAATTGGAAGTCTTGGAAGCAGCGATATTTAGTATTAAAGGGACAGTCTCAAAACAGCATGTTTAATAAGGAAAGAGAAAAGTTTGGAAAATGAGTATGGAAAAATTACTTATGACTCACATTATCAGTGCTTTACTGGCAGGATTTCCAATCTTGCTGATAAATCAGCCTTAAAATTAACAGATGTTTTTGTCCAAACAATATATTGATTGGCCGTACCACAAAACAATAGACAAATGTACTCAAAGAGCAGTCAACCCATACATCCCAGACTTAGCCAACCTAGCTCTTACTTATTATTTTCTCAATAATGCACTGAGTCTAATGAAGGGTGGACATGATGGAGAAAAGCACAGAGGCAGTCAGGCAAGTCAGCCTCAATGCCAATTTGACTCCCTATTCAATAGCAATCAAAGTGCAGGTCACTGACCCAGCTCGACTAACTATGCACTCCATCTGGTGAGTTTATCTATAAAATCTAACAGATATAAAGTTCAGTTTGTCTGCAGTAATGATAAGCTTTTCTTGTGGATTGAAGCATATACTGTGCCCAGTAGACTGGCCACTCCAAATGAATTTGTGTTCGTTGTCCACCATTTTAAGGAGATACAATCAGACAAGAGCATACAACCAGACCTCTTGAGATTATGCATACTGGCCCAGGCCCACTGGCCACCAAACTGCACACTGCCTCAAGAGTCCATTGTTGCCAAACAAACTAAATCAGTGCCCACTGATCAGCCTGTGATCCAGCCCTGCGTGTGTGTATGACAGATTTATTCCTTCCCGAGAGTGAGAGAGAGAGAGAGAGAGAGAGAGAGAGAGAGAGAGAGAGAGAGAGAGAGAGAATATGTGTTTGTACATGTCATCTCAGCTTGTAATGGCATGAGTGTTTTGAGGGACACACTCTTTTGGGAGTATGATACATTCTGCTATTAGAGCCTGTTCTTTTGAAGTCCCAGGGACCACAGTGTAAATTAAAGAGTTTGTAAGATGCAAAAAATTTATTATCATATTAAATATCCAGCAAAGTCTAAATAAAAATTTGATGTCTGCAATACACTCAGAAAAGTTGAAGCAGAGCAAGGTTTCTGGTGTTACATTTTTGAATAGTCTGGGACCTGAGGAGACTAACTGTTGCAGTTTTGTGGGTTACCTTTTGGCCAATTTTTGCTTTATATGATACTCAAGCTGCTCAGCAGTCCATGGTCACTGTTGTCTGATTCTCTTTTTCATGATGCACCAAACATTTTAGAAGTATACAGTATACAATGGGAGACAGATTTACTCTGCTGGCAAGTCGGTCAAGCACACACACTCTATATACAAAGCCAAGCTGTTGCAGCATGTTTGTCTGATTGACAATTTTATAACAAAGTTTGGCACAAAATGGTGAGCCATGACCCATCTTTGCTTGTAAAGGCTGACCCTTCGGGGGGCACGTCTTTTATACCCAGTTATAATCCCCTCACCTTTTCCCAGTTCCTCTGCTAATTGTGCAATTTCAGATTGGTGTGATTTGAATGTTCTAAAAAGATTTTTTTACTCGTATGTTATTCCTTTCATAACTTTTAATGTGTTTGCAGGCTTTACATTTGAAATTAATTGTAAAGGCAGTGGGCACTGGTGGCCTAGTGGTTAGGACACTGCCTTTGGGACCGGAAGGTCGCAGGTTCGAGTCCCAGCCCGGGCACTACTGAG
>JBBPDA010000025.1:13481337-13491825 GCA_037974385.1 Arnoldichthys spilopterus
AAATGCAGAGGTCACATTTCGTTGTGGTGCTTGAGTGTGTTCACAATGACAAATAGTCACTTTCACTTCACTTCAAAGTGTTGAGCAGCTAAAGTCTCCCATACAAGTTCCCTAACAATTAAACTGTCAAAAAGAAAGGGGATGTAAAGTGATGGTAAATATTTGTCTGTCCCAGTGTGTTACAGGCGTCAAATTCTAAATCTTAATTCTCACTTGTTTATATTTGCAAAATAGATTTGGTCAGTGAAAACAGAAATATTTTTTTTGTTCCTTTGTCATATAAAAAAAAGATTCAAAAACGTCTTGGGACAAAATGTTCCAACGTTTTCAGAAATGGTGTTTGTGCATGTTATACATTCAGCCGACCAAATTGACTTGAAGGGTTAATTAGTTCACAGATGTCATAGTCGAGTGCATCCAATTAGCCGTGTAAGTCTCTGTTCTGCAGTGCATATCAAAGCTAAAAAGTTCATCAGTTAGGAAGCGATTCTCTACTTTTTAGCAACCAAGTGATATCATGTATCATGACTGGAAAGAAACTTAAGGCATGAAAAATCTGAAACACATGGCAGTGGGTCTAATCTAATTAAGACAAATGACTTGTGCAGTGGAAGAAGAGGAGCAGCTCACAGGCTTTAGCTCATGTGGGCACATCAGCAAGCGTGTGGTGTGGCATGCCGCATCACGTGTAAGGATGCCCTACCATGTCTAATTACTGTGGAGGATTTGGGCAGCCTGCACACACAGTGTAACCTAGAATGACTGCTGTGATTCTTCCTGTCAGTGTATGCCAGTGGGAATGAGTTGGTGCTGGTCTTAACAGTAACTGTATACACTATATACCAACCCCTTTTCACAGAAAAGTTAGGATATGCAATAAAAACAAAAATGTGATATATTCATTTATGTAAACCTTTATTTTACTGCCAAAAGTACATAGATTTACTGACCAGCTTTACTGACCATCTTAGTTGTATTTTGTAAATATACACAAATTAAAATTTGTGTAAATCACACTCAACAAATGCTTCCAGACTTAAAATAAGACATTAACATTGGGTATAAACGAAGCATTCATCAAAGGCACAGTCTTTGCGGAAAAAAAAACGGGTCAAAATTTTGTGCCAAAATTTGTGAGAGAATTATGAATCAGTTCAAAATGTCTTAACACAAGGTTGCTTTCAACATCTACAGTACATACAATTGTGAAAAGACCTCAGATATCTCAGTGTGTTAAAGGCAAGGTTGGAAACCACAGTTAAATGCACATGATCTTCAAGCCCTCAGATGGCACTGCCTAAGAAACCGTCATGCTACTGTGACAAATATAGCTACGAGGGCTCTGAAGAACTTTGAAAAACCTCCATCACTTGATGTAGTTTGTTGCTGTATTAAGAAATGCAACTTGAAACTGTAACACAAGAAGAATCCATACATTAACTCCTCTGAGAAACATCAATGAGTTCTTAAGGCTCGAGCTAATCTCAGATGGACCAAAACACTGTAGAACCCAGGAGAATCAGACAATGGTGACAACACACTGTTGAGCAGTGTTATAGCAAGCAAGAAAGAACATATTTTTCCAGTAGTACAGCTACTACAATTAGTCTTTTCAGTTCCAAAATGATTAAAATTTGTTATTGAAAGTAACAATGGTAAATGTGTTGCAGCCACCAAATTGTGAATAAAATTCTATTAACAAAAATATCACGAGATGCAATTTTCTTTTATAGGTTATAGGTTCATAGCTTAGAAGCCTGAGAAGATCACATTCTCCAGTCACTCCCCTGTCTGTCAGGGGAGTGAATGTGGAGATTGTTCAGGACTACAGGTACCTGGGAGTTCACATTGGCAGTAAATTGGTTTGATCTAAGAACTCACTGGCCACACAAGGGTCAGAGTAGGCTGTACTTTCTACGAAGACTCCGATCCTTTAAGGTCTGCAACACCATGCTGCGGATCTTTTATGAGTCTGTGGTGGCCAGCTCCATCTTCTACGTTGTGGCCTGCTGGGGCGGCAGCATGAAGGTGGCAGACACCAAGAGGCTCAACAAACCGATCCGGAAGGCTGGCTCTGTGGTGGGAGTGGTACTCGAGTCCTTGGAGACAGTTGCAGACCAGAGAATGTTGACCAGACTTAAGGCCATTATTGAAAATGCGGATCACTCCCTGCACAGTGTTGTGATTGGACAGAGGAGCACCTTTAGCAGTAGACTAATGAGCTTCAAGTGCTCCACTGAACGACACAGAAAATCCTTCCTCTTTACGCCCACCAGACTCCGTAACTCCTCCTCCTGAATCTTACTTACTTAAATAACCAGCTGTTACCACTTATTAGGTTCTATAATATATTGTACGTATTGTACACTACATTTATTGTACATTTTAGTACATTTAATTTTTTTATTTATCAGTTATGTGCAATATCCTTTCTGCTACTGCACCACTGTGTTTATTTATATATTACATTCATATTTATACCACACAGTCTTAATATAACTTCCTGGGAAGTGAAATATACACCATATACTCACTTAAAGCATGAATATAAATAAATATATATTTTATTATATAAAATAAACATAAATACTGTTTCATACAGCTGTTTACACAGTATTGAGTTATAGTATATAGTGTAACTGATCCAGATTATATAATGTTATATAATGTTTACATAGTGTATAGTAATAGTATATAATGTTAAGAATGTTTACATAGTATATTTTGACAGTGTCAGTGTTATGTGCCATTTGTTGCAGCATAATCACCTTGATCTAGGCTCTTTTTTCAACATGCTTGTTCAAATATGTTAAAGAAAACATCATCCACTGGATGTGCTCATTTTACATATTCTGTCATCTGGGAGTGGGATCTGTGTTATAGTAATTATCAGCATGGTGGTTTGTTCTTATGGATTTTTCTGTCATGGATCCCCTAATAAACCCAAATAACCCAAATAGATATGACGTCATAGTTTCTGAGATAAACATCAAGGAATAATATTAATGCTGTCACATTATGAGCAGATAGAAACACCAGCAGTCATGTTCACCACCAGTAAATCCTTATGTGAAAATCATGCTTTCAGTAAAAAAAAAACAATTCTTCCAAAAAAGTAACTTTACAGAAGAAGGAGCAAATAATTGTAACTTGTAATGTGAATTAAAGTAACTACATTTTATTCCAAGCCATTCGAAACCATTTCCTTTGGTCTGTTTGTCACAGCAGTCCAGTATAAAAAGCAGCTAATATTTCATAGAAGTACAATAAAAAAGCTGTTGATTTGGTTTTATATGGTTACCTAACTGTCTCTTTGTCTGTCTGTCTGTCTTTTAATTTGTTTGTTTGTTGTTGTAGCACAATAAAAGTTGTAAAAAGGATCGCAAGCACCACTTCCTTTAAGAACCTTTGAGTCTTTAAGGAAGCAATTTTATAAATGTTTTAAACCATAAACTCTATAGACGTCCACATAAAGACCAATACTACTACACTTCTTCAAACTATACTTTTAAGGCAAGCACCATTAAAAATACTTTTGGTAGACTGGAAAACATTATTATTAGTAATTTTCATATTTCATATTGCCTACACTCCTAGCAAAAACGGTTCTATATAGTATTGGTAAAATTCCTTGCATTGTAACAATAAAGAAACTTTTTTAAAGGTTTGTTAAACAACCTTTTTCAACAGGTTTTCATCGCAAAGAGCCATTTAAGCTGACCACAAATCATTTATGTCTTTAAAGGATTTCATGTGGATCCATTGCCTTTACTGTAGAGCCCATGGTGAACCACTACTTGAAGATACAGACAGACTCGTACAGCTGAAGCAGGCTTGTAGGAGGGGTGTCAGTTTAACTATTCATCAATAGTACTGTGGAGAGAGAAACGTATACTCATGTAGGCCTACATAAACATGAGCTGTGTAAATGTTTAATGAGTCTGCATGGAATTCAGACTAATTTGATCAGCTCACTTCCGTTCAGCGCGTTTGCTTTGGGTCGTCTCGCTTGGTTTTTTTCTTGCTTGTATATTAAAGATTGGAGCAATGCGCCAGAGGGGTCTCCTGCAGACTCTGGTTTTTGCTGCATGAATCAGAATGTGCTTTGTTAGGCTGGGTGAGGTCAGCTCACCCAGATTGGGCCTTATGAGCACTACTTCAACTGAGTCAGTGCACAGCCACAAACAACAGGAAACTGCCATGGACTTCTTTGCCCCACACTGTGTCTCAAACTGTGATAACACCCCTAAATGGAACCAAGGGGTTGATAAAAGCTGGATAATGGACTTAAATTGTTACTCTTTTTTCAGTGTTATTTTAATGTCCTTACATCCAGGCCCTGCAGCTGTACATTCTTCTTCCATCTACTACATTTTCCAGTGAAGAATGCTAAACAAATCAGCTGCAAAAGGACCATGAATTTTGCATTAGCACCCCAAGGTCCATGAGATGATGGGCTGCAGACGGTTCGGAAGGGCATTGCTTTAGGTTTTCCCACTGCTATAGAATTTGCATTGAACACTGTCCCTTTACCCATCCATAAATTCAGCAGTTCTTGAAGAGGGTGGTGCTGCTGATGACAGTGCAGGTGGCCAATAACAGCCTTTAGATGGAAAAGGCAACTGGATCATTTGAGACTGACTGACCTCAGTAACTGTTAAAAACACAGGTTCCTATATAGTTCCTGGCTTGGACATATATTTGTAGGTGAATGTTTTGTTGTTAAAGAATATTTTGTCATTTAAAGTTTTTTCACATCATTTACAATATTTCTTTTTTAACCATTAAAAAGGTTTTATTTCTCCTGCTGTCTTGGTCATTAACGTGATATCTAAATGGTGAAACATATCTGTCTGTGTTCAAGAAAATGCATGAAGTGGCAGTGGGTGGTACACCAGCTGAAATTGTTATGCTACCAGTAAGTGCAGATAATGTTAAACAAAGAAACATTCTAACAAAACAATGCAAGTTAATGGTGATTCATGATTACAGTCAATTTGCCCCCATCTTTACACTTCTAGGTTTATTCTTAATTATTTTTTTTTTTACATTTGAACTGTATAAGAATGTCATTTTGTGCAGCTGTCAGGCATGAAAAAGCAAAACTTTGATTGGGGGTCAAGCATGTAAACAATCCTAAATGCTAGGATACATTTTTTGGTCTATATTAGCAACTGTTAGGTTGATCAACATTTTCCAAACATTTTGATAAATACATGTGAATCTATTTGAATTTATTTTACTGTCAGGGTTAGACTGTTGCTGTCTATATTGCCACTGGTCTGAAACTGCTGTTGTGAAAATGTTGCTCTGAAACCGCATCTCTGTGTCTCTGTAGTCATACAGGGACGTTCTCAAACTCTAGTGTGGGACAGGCAAAAAAGTTAGACAGCAATGGGTATAGCTGTTCTAAAACTCTCCTGCTAAAGGGTTAGATTGTAATGTGATGTCAAGTGGAAAGAAAAGCTGGTCTATGTGGGTTAGCTTTAAGCTATTAATCTAAAATGGGCACAAAAAGCTAATTTGCAACTCTTCTGTTTCTCTGTTTCTTCTCACACTTCCTCTTGGCCATGCGAATCAAGTGACCTTGTCGTCTTGGGTCCTGGTCCTGGACCTGCAGCTTTCTGGTTAATACTGATAGTATGAATGATTTATAATATTTACTACATTTCTGCAGCTCTAACAGTTGTAGAAAGAACAATTTTTTTGAGGCACATGTGAGACAAATGACATAATCTGAATGTGAAATAACATTCAGCAGTTGGCTGGACCTAGAGAAGTAACTCCATGCTTGCTAGTACTTACCTTTCTCCCATCAAGGTTAGTGTAAGAAGAACACATTAAGACCTCTCTTTGTGTTTTGAATATTTTGGCACAATACAAATTGTACATTTACAGGTAGAAATGCTGATTTTTTTATATACGTTTTGTGACTATGCCTCCCACTAATTGGTGTATTGACTGATCTGAATCCCAAACTTAAAGTGATCATAAAATATTGTTGTTCATCTAACCATAAAAAGCAGGATTGTGCTTCTTAAGAAGGGTCAGAACCGTCTCTGTCTACTGAGGAGGCTCAGATCCTTCAGCATCTGTAGGACCATGCTGTGTATGTTTTATCACCCTATGGTTGCAAGTGTGAACTTTTATGTGTGCTGGGGCAGCAGGGTGAAGGCAGTTGATGCCAACAAATTTAATAAGCTGACCAGGAAGGCTGGTTAAGTTTTGGGAGGAGAACTCGAGACTCTGGTGGAGGTGTCTGAAAAGAGGATGCTGAGGAAACTTCTCAGCATCATTGGCAATTCATTTCATCCCATGCACACCACCCTGTTTAGTCTCCACAGCACACACAGTAAAAGAATCATTGCTCTGAGGTGCAGAACTGAGCGAGACAGGAGATCTTTTCTACCTGTGGCCATCAGAATGTATAAGTCCTCTCTGTTCTGTCAGGGACATTTAGTAACAGCTATTACATCTACAAATGTTTATAAATGCACAGCAACACTTTATTTCAACCGCATCCCATATGTTTGTTTATTATGGTATTATTCATAATTTAAACTCCTCGCTTCACCACCTCATCTTATTATTATCATATTATTATTGCTATTATTATTATTATTATAAATCACTATGCCACTTTTGGTCTGTTTGCACCACCTGTTCTATATATACTAATGTACACCTTTGTTCAGATTTTATATGTCAAACTGCTCTATATCTTCACTTTATCTTGTTGTTTTAATTTTTGTATTTTTTTATACAAATATATTAAAATAAAACTATAGTGTTTCTGTTTCTGCTCTGTTTCCACTCTGTTTCTATCTTTGTTGCACTGCAAGTAAAAGGCACAGGAATTTCCCTCAGGATTAATAAAGTTCTTATCTTATCTCATCTTATCTTTTGAACAGTGATAGAAAACGCAGAAGCACACAGAAAGCTCCAGCTCTATACATTTTAATCCATTTTACTGTGACCACTGGGCACATACAGATGACCCAGCTACTCTGGGGGCTGATTTTAATGACCTGAAGTCCTCAGTTGTGTTGCCAAAAAGATGACAAGTTTGAGAGAGCTGAAGAAACCAGGAGTGTTGCGTTTTTGGCCAGAACCTTTTTTTGGCACCTTTTTTATGAACATTAGAGTCAGTGATCTGTTAAAGATTTTGCCCTTTACAGACTGTCAGAAAAGCCTTGTTTCGTGAATACTGTTCACCACCTTGTACGCTGTTTTAATGTATATAGTACTGCCTTGGACAGAATCTCTATAGCTCAATGCTGTAAGCAAATCTCTGGGAAAGTAGTAGGAGATTGTAGGTGAATGATTACACCTAGATTATGCAAACAGTGCACTTTTAAAGTTGTCAAACTAATTTATTTTGTGGGTTGGCGAAAAGTACCACAGCAGTTAATTTACAAGCAACAATTTAGTTTACCATTATCATATCATACCATTTAACACACACACACACACATTTATTGTATTTTATTGTTTTTGTGCTCTTTACTGGAATAAATGGGCAAAATTATGTGGACACAGTTTCTTGTTATTATATAATTCAGTTTATTCAAGTTCAGGTATTTCAGCCACCCCATTACTCACAGTAATATAAAAGAAAACACATAGCTATGCAGTCTCAATAGAGAAACACTGGCAGTCAAATGTGTCATATTGAAAAGCTCAATGACTTGTCAAATCATGTCTCCTGTACAACAAATCTGTGAAATTCCTGCATTGCTAGAACTGCCCTGGTCAGCTGTAAGTGCTGTTATTGTGAATGGGGAGTGTCAGATTGAGGCTGGGGTGTGCTGAAATGTGTAGCACATAAAATTCACCTACTCTCTTTTGCATCACTCACTGCAGTGTTTCAAACTGTCTCGGGAGGCAACATCAGCACAAGAACTTTGTTCCTGTGCCAGCATGATTGTGTCCCTGTGCACAAAGTGAGGTCCATCAAAGTTTGATAAGTTTGGTGTGGAGGAACTCCAGTGGCCTGCCAGGGCCCTGACTCCAACCCAAGAGAAGACCTTTGGGATGAATTGGAGCAATGATTGTGTGCTAGACCTTGTTGTTCTACATCAGTGCCTGACTTTACAAGTGCTCTTTTGACTGAATGGGCCCAAATTCCCACAGACACACTCCAAAATTCTGTGGAAAGTCTTCCTAGAGGAGTGAAACTTGTTACAACCAAAAAAAAAAAAAAAGGGGGGGGGGTGGAGGAGTGGGCAACACCATAGTAATGCCCATGGTTTTGAAATGGGCTGTCCAACAAAATCATAGATATGAAAGTAAACTGTTACTGTTCTCCATGCAGTAGTCTGGCCTAATATGGACTGAAATGTGAAAGCCAAAGAAGCCTTCTGACAGATTCTATCGACTGCAAGAAGCAATAAACTAAAATTAACAGTATGCAATATACTGTGCTGAAGATCAGTAAAGACGTGCTTACACACAGGCTTGTACAGAAAGACAGGCAAAACTGTGCACTTGCAGACATGCTCACACGCATATACCAGTGCTGTCATAACAAAACTATGTTCAGCTTCCAGAACTGTAACTCACTAGAAAGGAAAATGTTAATGTATGTTAATATAAGAAAAGTTTATGCTAAGTAAGTTTGGATTGTGACGGGTTCACACAAAGGGAATTTAATGAAGGGCTGGCAGGGGGGTGTAAAAGGTATAAAAACATGAGGATTTTATAAAATGTGATGGTGATGCATGAATTACAAATAAATACACATTCATTTTATTTTGAATACTGGGGATATTTACATGAATAACAGCATGCGAACTGTATTAATGTGCATTGGACGTTGTGTCAGTACATCAAGTGTAGTTTTAAAGACAATGACAATGTGTCATTGTTTTCTGCCAAGCCTTTTTCATCTAAGTGTCAGATCCTTCCTCCTACATCTCCGTGCAGGAACTTCTTAAGAGAGCAGGCTGAGGGTCAAGGCCCCCATGCTAGTTCTGTGATTGAGTTTCATGCTCTTAACTGTGGGGGTCCTGAGTGCCCAGCACTGTCTCGAACAGAAGAGTGAGAAAGAGAGAGAGAGAGAGATAAAGGAGGGAAAGACAAGAAGGAAAGAGACAGAGGGAGAGAGACGAGAGGGGGTGAGAGTGAAACAAGTGCGCGAATAGAGAGAAATGACTGCTACAGAGAGGAGAGAGTAGAGGCAGAGAAGGGAAAGAAAAGGGAGGAGACTTAAAAGAGGTCATAAGAAAGAAAAAGATGCTAAGCAAAGAAAGAGTGAAGAAAGTGAAAGAAGGAGAGTGAGTGACGACAGAAGAGAGGGAAAGAAAATGAGCGAGTATAAGAGCGGGAGAGTAGAGAGAGAGAGGAAAAGAGATTGAGGGAAAAAGATAGAAGAGAAAGAGAGAGAAGAGGGAAAGAAACTGAATGAGAGAGGTGGGGGCTGGGGGAAAGAGAGAAAAGGGGCCTCCAGCTATGGCTTTTTCTCCCTTTAGCAGTGAAATGAAATTCCCTCACAGCGTAGTCCTTTACTCAGAGCCAACAACCATTACCGTCGCTGCTTCACCCCTGCATTTTATTTCCCCAAGCTGCGAGGTGCTGGCCACGCCGGCTTTGTAGTCAAATTGATTCCATTCTTTTGATGTATCATTGTTGTCACTGCTAAGCAAAGCACCGCCATGCATGAAAATATCCAACCTGGAGTCTCCACACAGAGCGGCTGCTTGGCTTTACCCTTTTTGCTCCTCTCTCTGTTTTTCTGTTATTCACACCATTCATGATCGACCAGAAGAGTGAGGAAACAGCGCAGCATCATTTAAGAGCCTTCAAGTTCCTCTGGTAGAAGCTCTTCTTATTTTTAAATAATGGAACTCTACTTTCATTGCTTTAAATATTAATCCCCCTTCTCCTTCTGTCACCAGGTCCTTTATCATTGCAGTTATGCATTTCAGCAGAAATTCCAAGCCTGACATTGTGTGCCGAAATGTTCGCACGAATGTGTTCCAGTGAATAACACTCTTCTGGTCTTTTCTTTGCAATGTGTTTCGGAGACAGATTTTGATACAGTGGCGCATTCATCGCAGAGATAAAGGCTCAAGCAGCCACCTCGGCTCTCAAACGCTCAAAAGCAGAGCCCTCGCCAAGGCGTTCTTGAAGAAAACCCCATTTTCACATACTCTCGCAGTTTTTTTTTTTTTCGTTTTTTTTTTTTTGCACAGCTGCAGTTTTCTGTCTATTCCTGTCTGGTTCCTTGTTTTTCCATTTTAGAAGACTCATGTCACTAATCTGATGTCCTCATGCCAACAGGTGTGTATCTAAGGTAGCTGAACACGTTGACTGTAGTAAACACTATGCTGAGTTTAAAAGGGTCTACAGAAAACATGTGTTCTGGTTTTATGCGCTTGCTAAAGAATGGCCAAGTACACTGCACATGCTGAATTGAGGGGGGGGGGGGGGGGGGGGCTTTTGACCCAACAACCTTAACCTCTTAGTCTTTTAACCCCTCAAAAAAAA
>JBBPDA010000025.1:13503317-13518663 GCA_037974385.1 Arnoldichthys spilopterus
CTCTCTCTCTCTCTCTCTTTCTCTCTCTCTCTCTCTCTCTCTCTCTTTCTCTCTCTCTCTCTCTCTCTCTCTCTCTTCCTCTCTCTTTCTCTCGCTCTCTCTCTCTTTCTATCTCTGTATCTCTCTCTCTCTCTCTCTCTCTCTTTCTATCTCTGTATCTCTCTCTTTCTCTCCTTCACTTTCTGTTTTTGTATCGCTCCCTCACTCTCTTTCTGTGTCTCTGTATCTCGCTCTCACTCTGAATATCTCTATTTATCTCTTTGCTTCTTTTCCTGTTTCTATATCTACCTGTCTGCCCCCTTTCTTTCTCTCTCTTTCTCTCTCTTTCTCTCTCTCTCTCTCTCTCTCTCTCTCTCTCTCTCTCTCTCTCTCTCTGTCTCTCTCTATGCTTCTCCCCTTAATATCTTTCTACATCTCTCTTCCAGATGCTGTAAATTCCTCTCTTTATGCTTTTTCTGTCTGTATTTTTCTCTTCCCTCTGTTTTGTATGCCTTTGTCTCTTTGTGCATCTTTTTCTCTCTATCCCTATCTCTTTTCTCTGTTGTCTGGCTCTCTCTCTCTCTCTCTCTCTACAAATCTGTTATACTTCTGTTTCTCTCTTTCATTCTGTCTTTTTTTCTGACTCTTTTCTCTCATTTCCCCTTCCCTCTCTCTCTCTCTCTGCTCCAACCACCCCCCACCCCCACCCCCTTCGCTCTCCTCGCGGGGGCAGCACCCACTCTCAGTGCAGTCCTATCACACTCATCTGAAATAGTCTGTGTATTCATTATCCATCCCCGCGAGGCGGCCGCTGTGCTCTGTGTACGGAGCCTCTCTGGGGCCGGGCCAGTGATATAGCTCTTCATCAGGAGAGTTCAGGAGAGCGCTGCTCAGGAGCATATGTATAGCATATAAGAGGAGCAGAGAGAAGATAGTAGGTCCCCTCTACAGTGTTTAAAATATATCACCAACACTTCAGCGTGTAATCTCATATTTCACGAGTGTGACATGTAATAAATGTGTGCAGACACTTATGACCTGAACTTGAGTTTTTGAAAAAAAAGAAATTCATAAAGGAAGATCATTTCCCCTGCACTTTATAACAGCAGCAGAGGGGGTCGTAGTGTGTTGGCTTTCAAAATACAATTAATATTTTTTAAGATATGAAATAGCCAGTACATCACTGGTTCCCTTCAGTGTTTCTATATTTATAACCTAATGAAAGCAGGCTTACAGGTCATTTTCACTATTTGTGAGTGTGTTAACCTTTGACTAGCTTCCTTATGCTTACTGGTGTACAATCAGCTCCCTATCCTTCAGCATAATACAGCATAAAAGTCCGTTTATAAGAGCAGAATCAACCCAGCAATGAAAGAAACATTAAATGACTAATAAAAAAAGAGGAATTACACACTTTCAATAGAACAGCATTCAAAGACCCTCATAAACGTATTAATAGCATTATCCTTCCAGCACTGACTTGTGCATCTTTTTTCAGTGTCTATTATAGAATTCATATTCAATTCCCTTGGCAGCCGTAGCAAATTGCTGAGGGGAAAATCTGCTAAAAAGACCCAGTTCACTTTGAAGGTCTCTTAAAGTATTTATTACACATCAAAGGAGTGAAACATGGGGTTATTTGCCAAAATGTCATTCTTGCCCTTTAAGCAATGGTGGGGCTTCGTACAGTATGTGGGAGGAGAGCAGGAATGTGTCAGTTAGTGTATGGAGATTGAGTCATAGGGTGGATTATAGCTGCGGTTTTATTGAGAATTTGTCAAGTCCGGGTGGGCTGCAGATTTCTGGTGTCAGTTTAGGAACAGCGCCTGTGTATGAGGGAGGAACCGGCATGAATAGGGTATTTAATGCCAGCCGTGTCCCTGCGGAGAGATGTGTATGGTAAGCATATGAATAATGCAGCAGGTCTCAGCCTTCCTCTGCCGGTCAAGAGTAACATGCGAGTGCAGCCTGATCCGCGATCAAGGCTATGCTCAGCCAGGGGAGGCCGTTCCAGGACAAAGGTGTCCACTTAACCAAGCAGCAAGAAACAGCCTCAGATGACCTGTTGGCATAGTGGTGGTAATGTAATGCAATGATTATCCTCTTGGCCACAGGCTGCTGTGGGGAATTTAGCTGAACAAGTTTCTGTGATGGCCTCGACAGCACCTAAGCATTTCTCTCCATTTCTCTGTACTGTTCCCAAAATCAATAACCATCTTCCCTTTTGCTCTCCGTTTTGTCTGCGCTTTTGTGTGGCGTCTTCTCAGCAATTTGGAGTAGCTGCCGGTCAAACTGTTCCAGCCGTCACTGCACGAACCCAGAGAGCGCATGTGGTCTTAAAAGAAACACAAGCGTGAATCGATCAGTCTCTAATAGAGCCACTGAGAGTGCCAATGGCAAGGGCTGGGGCGATCCACCTTGGGAGCCTGTGGGTTTCTCTCAACCTGTCCTTGAATTTTTTGACCCTGTAGGAGTCTTCATATGCCCTCTGTGTCCCCATCCACTACCCTTGGTCCAGCCCGAGCCCCCGGCCCCCGCCACCACCCAGAGCTTCAGTGCCCTTTTATTGATCCTCTTCCTCAGTCTCATGCACTGGAGCTTTCTGAGGATAAGCGCGTGCCGTAGAGTCTTCGCCCCCCAGCCAAACTCATCTGGGCCAGAGTGCACACGCTTGCCAAAACCACAGCACTAAACACAGCTAGCTATGCATCACTAACATGAATCAGCCAGCAGCCTGGGGAGCAGAGTGTTTACCAACCGCCGAGCCATGGGCACGTGCAGAATGTATGAATAGCACAGAGAGGTAGGAAGCGGTGTGTTGCACTCCCGCAGGAACGGACACCTACTGGCCACAGAGGAAGGTGAAAGGGGTCTAACTGAAGCCACAGCAGTTGCATTGGGCCCAGGTAGGGAGAAGGGAGAACGATGGGCAGGAGTAATGCATTGGCTGCCTATGCTCGTTCTTATGCCACCCACAACAGTCCCACTGACACAGTAAATCTCCCTTAATTTTGGCCCGGAGCCAGATGGGCAAGGCGATTGTGCTGCTGTTCTGTGCTGAATGCTAACTTGTCCCAGAAGCATTAGCTCACACACGCATAGCATGGCATCTCCTAGGCCTAGGAGAACAGGGAATGAAACCCTAATGATGGCACGCTGAGCTAGAAGCTGCTTCATGAGCTAATTCTGCACAGCCTGTCTGCCATCGACTGCTCTCTGCGGCTCAGAAATGAGTTTAAGATGACGGAAGCCACATGCTCTGCTCCTAATGACACAGGATCAAAATTTTATCATAGTTTCTTATTAGCTTTGCCCACAAATGTAGAGGTTTTTAGCTGTGGCCTACTTTCTTGGTGTTGATTCATGTAGAAATGTGGCGTTAGGAGAAATTGGCATTAGCAAGCTACACACTACTTAAGATCAGTTTTTTTTCAACGCTCAGTTGTCTTTTTGCAAGCAAGCTGAGGGGTCCTTTTTTTTTTTTTATCAGTTGTGTGAGGGTCCATAACCATGGCAGCTCATACCTTACAGAGTTGTCAACTTTTTTGGTGTTAAGCCAGCCCAGGAGCGAGCCCCAGAGCAGCTTTTACATTGCATTTTCCTCCATCAACAGCAGTGGCATCACACTGACAGGCTTTCTGTTCGCCCTCCTTTGAGACAGCTTTTCTTAATTTGTCGGTTAATCTTCAGGCTTGACTGAAAATTACATTGTTCATTTTTAACAAACTGTGAATGGGTGCGCTGACAGACGTTTGAAAGCGGCATGCGTGATGAAAAGTGGGGCGGAATTCTCTGAATATATTTAGAGAGAAAGAACAAGGGTGGGAGTGCGGATGGAGGAGGCAAGAGAGAGGCAAGTGGTGAATGTTTCATCTGCCCCATTTTGCAGTATATTTGCTAGTGTCATTTTCCAGGTCCCAATAAATTAATGTTTTGACAGTAAATCAAACGCAGACGACTCCCTATCAAAGTGTCTCAGCACTATGTTTGAATATCCAGCTCTTAGCACGAACCCTGCACGGCTACTGCATTTCCATAATTTTGGGTCCAAGCGAAATTATACATTCAAATTCCGCTTCAAGACTAGACTCTGCAGTACGTGTTAGATAGGGGAGAAATGATCAGCTTAAAGTCAGATGGGAAAAGAAAGGCATGTGCTCGTCATTCCCTCTGCATTGTGCTGCACTACAGGAAAAGAAGACTGAAATGAGAATCAGCTTCCAAGAAGAGCCAAAAGTGCCAGAGAAAAGGGAAAATCTCACTTCCATTAACAAGCTTGAAATTCCATTATCCACAGTTTGGGATTAAATAATGTTATCTGTTTTCTCCAAAGAAGAGTGGCATGGGCAATAACAAAAAGAGAGGAAAAGGGCCTCCTGTGAAGAACAAAAGACTGATGGGGCTCTTGCTTTGCCTCCCAATGCTTTAGTCTTCTTAAAGTGCTTTATTGAAAATAAGCTGTGATGAGCAGAGTTGTGAGCAGTCTTCTAGCCCGAGCTGGCAGCTATAGAGAGCAGAGGATTACACAAGTCAAGCTTAATTGATCTAATTTTCTCACGCTCGCTTTGTTTGAGCATTAGCAAGGATTCAAATAAGCTTTTATTTTTAGATAGAAGACTACACAATGTGTTGTCTGGAATGATGTTGAAAAAATGATACTGGTGAGTGGCACTGAATCCTCTGGTCACAGGCACTTTCAGCCCTGGGATTACTGGTACATGAAGGATCCCCTTTGTTGCACAGTTTTGCTCATACTAAAATGGATTCACTAGTGGAGTCAATAATGAGATTTTCCACATAAAACCCGGACTTAGATTAGTGATAAACAGTATTGGGGCAATATGTTAGAAAGTTACCCAAAACTGTAATTCTGCTACGTTTGGCCGTAATGACTAATGTAGCTTAAATACCTCTTCAAATGAAATAAGGAAAATATGATTACTTAAAAAGTTACTGATATCAGAAAATATTAAAGGACAAGAGAACTGTCAAAACTGTCCAAAAATGATGCTTGATTGCTTGATTGTGGGCAGTGGTGGCCTAGTGGTTAGGACATTGCGCTGGGGACCTGAAGGTTGCAGGTTCAAGTCCCGGCTCAGGCACTACTGAGGTACCCTTGAGCAAGGTACCGTCCCCTTACTGTGCTCCACGTCTTGGAAGTCGCTTTGGATAAAAGCGTCAGCCAAATGAATAAATGTAAATGTAAAATGTAAATTATTCCGTCTAAAGAAACACAAAGGTTCAAATCAATTGAATATCTATTTTTGCACATTATGTCCATGAGAGTCTCCACGACTCTGCTGATCAAAAACAAAAGTATTTTCAAATGTGACTTTATAGAATGAGTGCAAATCCCTCTCTCTGCACCCAAGTTGAGTTATGAGGCCTCTGCCAGTCGTTACCATGACTGTCGTTGAATTATTTGCTGTATTGGCTTGAAAGCGGAAGTGACTCCTGTCTCACCAACATCCAAGGGTTGAAGATATTCTATGCGGAGGAATGGGATAAAATTCCTCTGAGCTGAAGTGCAGGACTGATCGACAGTTACAGCAAATGTTTAGTTACAGTTATTGCTGCACAAAGGGGGTCATGCCAAATACTGAAAGGAAAGGTTCACTTATTTTTGCCACATGCAGATATGTTATTGGATTATTATTTATTTAAAAAAATACATGACCAAACAAAATTTCTCTGCCATTTGTATAACTTTCCTCATGTATGTTTAGGACTTGTTTGGAAAGCAGATGATGTTTTAGGTCACATTGAAAATATAGAAAAATTTTAAAGGGTTCACAAACTTTTAAGCATATATATTTTTCTTTCTGAGCTTTCTTTCTGTCATCTAGTGAAACCTTTTTTTTTCAAGCTTGTGTAAAATGACTCCCTTATAGCATGATTTTATGGCAATGGACCTTGTTTAGTAGCTCCCACTCTCTCTTAATGGCTTCACTTATCTCTGTTTGAACTTCTCTTTTGGCTTAAGCCTGTTTGTTGATATTTCCGCCGTTTCACTACCGTCTAAACACGGAAAAGTCCTGTGTGTATTCTTTTGCGAAGTTATCTGCAGCCTTAGTAAACAGAATGCTCTTTACAGACATATTGTGAGGGCATTTTGCAGCAACACGAAGACACATTTTGCATCTCAGAAATTTTGTTGAGTAAAGTATATCATTATATAAAATGAAATTTTTTCACATAAATCAGCATTCAGTATATGTAGTGCATTCGCGGTCCAGGATAAGATTAGCACCACAGTGCAGGCTCTGAGGTATGAAAGCGTCACTCTTATGCCGTTTTGAATGGCTCTACAGTTGATGATTCTAATTGAATGATGTGACTCATTGGGTTAATAAGATGATTGAACATTGGCGCTGAGGAGTTGGAGCTGACAGCATGATGAATAGTCGTGAATAATGATTAGTGAATTACCTTGCATTAAAACAGCCTGATTGATCTGGCCTTTGTGCGCAGGAGACAGAAATCCTCAACACTGCTGTTCTCACGGGGAAAACTGTCGCCATACCGGTGAAGGTAGTTACTGTTGGAACAGACGGGGCAGTGACTGATGTGACGGAGTCAGTGGAGTGCCGCTCGACTGATGAGGACGTTGTTAAGGTAAGAGTAAAAGACACACATGCTTGCCATCACATACATACACAGGCATATAGTCAGTGTAAAAATCATTTATATTTTAGAAATTCCACTTTTTGGCCACTACTCTATAGATCCAGTATGTACAGTATGTGTACAATTACAAACCATTGCCTGTTTGTTGCATCTGTTATGATGCACAATGTGTCAAATGTCCTCTTCTCCATTGGTCTCCAGCTGACGTATTGGTCAGTCTTTGAGCACTGCACTGCCGGCCAGTGATGTGCAGTGTAGCGTTTTTGTGTGTGTCAAAGCCTGCCCTTTCCACAAAAAATATTTTTAATCAAACACCAAACCTGAACCTCTGTTGTTTGTCGACCCAGGCTTCTTGACTCTTTCCTCTCAAACCTGTATGCTTACCTAAAACCCACCCAACCCACAGGTCAGCCCAGGCTTTATTACTGGAAAGATATTTTATGAGTGGTAGAACATTGTTAGTCATGACATGGTAGTGGAATAGTAGTTTATGGCACAAAAAGTGGCAGCCAGGCATTTTTTTGCATTCATCAGAGTCACTGCTAAGCTACAAATATCAAAATTTACAGCCAAGAGTATAGAGTGTTTTCACTTCAAACACAGTGATGGCTAAAGCTGTCTACCACCAATGTTATAGAATTGGTGTTCTATATCTTTATTCACTGCTGTGGTTATTGTAAGAGTAAGATTGCTGTGTAATATATATTAATGTACTTATTACAATGGCCACCTTTTCTGCTTAAAATCTGGGAGGGAAAAAACCTCTATGCTAATTCAGTTAAAGACATTTTAAATCATCATTAAACAGCATTTGAGTTCAGCTGCAGCTTTGTCTCTTTCATTATTCTGCATATTGGCTACAAATTTCAGTTTAAGGTTTGACAGCTTTTAGAAAGGGGGGACATAACCAGGGGGGAAAAAAAGTGTAATGATTGCCGCAGAAAGGGGAGTCATAGCTCAGTCAATAATCGGAGTGATTTAAGTCAACTTTGATTAAGTTGTGTAATTTACTAATGAAATTACTATACAGTATTAGCAAAGCAGATATCATGATTGCTTTGCACACTTCTAATATTATGAGCAAATAATGTAGAAGAAAGGAGAAAATTAAATTAGACACATCTTCTTAAAAATTTGCACTCAATCCCTTCGAATTACACTTGTGATTTTAGTTTAAAACGAAATCTTGTTTATAAAAAACGGGAAAATGCAGAATTAAAGCAGCTAAACCACAAAGTGTCAGTGTTTTTACCAGTGGTAAGTGCTAGGCTATGACTGAACGATGAATAGACTGTGTACACACATGGCAAACAGCAAAGTTTCTGGTGGCCAGAAAGTCTTAAGTGAAGTTTCAGTGTCGTAGCTGTTTTCAGATGTTTCAATGCAGTTTTACTACCACAGCCTTTCTTAAGCTTCATGCCAGAGCCGGTGGGAGCAGATTTAGTTAAGTCAGTGACAATGACCCAATGACTCCATGTAACTGGAGCCTATGCTGTGTCGTGTTCTTTAAGCACTGTCTACAGTTGACATTAGAGAATGTGATATAAACAAATTCACAGGCTTTAATTTTATATAACAAAGGAGACGACAGAAATGAAGAAATAATCAGGAAGTGCTGACAGAAGTGGTCTAATAAACACAAACAAAGTTTCCCATTCTGTATCAGATTTGATTTAGACCAGCCTCCTCTCCGCCTGCATGTTTTTGTTGAAGAAAAATCTTTTATAAATTATAAAGCCAGAGGCAAAACAGCAAAAACATTATTTTCTCATACATTTGTGCCTCTGTCTCCTGCATTTGGGAAACAGCTCAATTCAGAGTTTTATTGTTGTGGAAATTACAATGTTGTAATTTTGAGTAAATGTATGCGCGCGTGCATATATATGTGTGTGTGTGTGTGTGTGTGTTTTCTACATGTGCTGGCTGTATGGGTTATGTGTTTGGTCCCTGTGGGTTTAATTATCTAGCGAACACCTCTCACTGTGACTGTGACCTCTTGAAAGAAGCTACACGTTTACACACACACACACACACACACACACATGCACACACATTTACACACATGGTGGTTCCCTTTATTCAGAGCAGCTAGAGAAGCCAAATTGTTTTTACTTTAACCTCCTTCGCTATAATCCAATTAGCCTCATTTTGGAACCTCCTGATGTTTGGAACTCTACTGATGTAGCATTCAGTACCACTTTTTTACCATGTTCATGTTGGATATAGCCTTCAGTTGCAGGTACTTTTTTTTTTTTTTTTTTAAGTAAAAGTGACTATTTGTCACTCTGAACACACAAGCACCTCAACGAAATGTGACCTCTGCATTTAACCCATTACGCGTGCACACATGGGGCAGCTATCAGCAGCGCTCGGGGAGCAGTGTAGTGGGACGGTACCTTGCTCAAGGGAACCTCAGTAGAGTCCTAACTACTAGGCCACCACTGTCCACCTTTGACCTCACCATCACCAAACTGCTTTAACTTGCAGTGCTGACTGAAACAAGAGTGAAGGTAAAGGTGATAATCAGTGAGTAAGATTACAGTGAATTAAAAAGTATATTAGAACAGATCCAGTCCTAGAGGCTAATTGACTGAGATGCATTTGAAGCTGTTAAACATGGCCAATGTGCATCATTGTTCCACTCAAGATTCCACAGACCATCAGAGTGCCGATGCTGACCCCTGTTCACTGCTGAAAGTGCCTACACTGGATGCATGAGCCTCAGAACTAACCCGTGGAACAATGTGAGAAGTCGGCCTGGTCTGATGAATCTATGAATCTGAGGAAGATCTTTTGAGACCAAGTCAACACTTTGAACTCTTTGTCACGTTCCTCAAACTCTTTTTGAACAATCTTTGCAGTGATTGTGTTAAAAAAGAAAAAGCTTTACAGGCTAAAATATAGCAGCTTAAACCATTATTTTTGGTGTTTGGCTTTGAAATGAAATACTTACTTTTTATCATTTATTGTAAGCTGCAAAATAAAAAGTGAAGAATATGCTGCACACTTCTGATGCCCATTTTTTTGATAGATCTGCCTAAGGTAGTATTAAACTCAGTTTGGGAAACCATTAGCTTGATGCTATAACACAACACAGGAAATCACTTAAAGGCTCTGATGAAAATTAACATGTATACAGTGGCCATCTGGAACCTCTTCTCTTTGTTTCTTCTAATTTGCCTACTTATATATATATTTACATTTATTCATTTGGCTGATGCTTTTATCCAAAGTGACTTCCAAGACGTGGAGCAGTGTAATGGGACGGCACCTTGCTCAAGGGTACATCAGTAGTGTCTGCGCCGGGACTTGAACCTGCAACCTTTAGGTCCCAAGGCCAATATTTTTATTAAAATGCAAAAAAAAACAAAATAAAGCAAAAATTAATAAGTACATTGACTGAAAGTTCCTGTTTTATTCAGTAGTCTATGGTAGTTTCATGACAACAATAGCATACTCAAACTTTATCTCCTGCTTGGTGAAATATTCTTGTTTAGTTTTAATTCTTATTATTTTTAAAACTTAAACTACTCATTTAACATACTTCTTTTTGTCACCCATTATATAAGAACAATAATCCATTTCATGGCCTGCATGACCTTTTCATGTGATGAAATCACACTGACACAGCAATGTTGAGTGTGTATATGACATTGTTGCATAGTTTTCTGTTTAGATTGATGAAAATGTATGCCACCCCCCCAAAAAAAAACCATGTATCTCCAAAATGATAATTTTACATGAAAAAGGAAAAACTTCTTACGTTAATATAATATAACCAGAAATAGTTTTGGAGCATTTTTATATTTTTGTTTCTCATTAAATCTTCGCACAATGGAATGTAATTAAATGTGCTCAAATGATGCAAAGGCAACGTAACAGTTATATTGCTGTTCTATTTAAATGTAACTACAGTGTAATTTAGTCATTTACCTCTGTGCAAAATAACTGTATGCACAGCTATAGCTTTTCTCAAATGTAAATCATAATAAAACATCTCTTCTGTCTATAAACACAAATGTAACAATTGAAGCTTTAGATCTGCTTGCTTCAATAAACTACAATTGCTCATTACCATATTCATAATTATTACCAATAGAATCATATTACACCATGCTTTTGTTTTTGCTGCCGATAACAGAAATATTCTAAGGGTTAAAAGGCCATTTTGACAGTGTGGTTGTGCAGTGAGTTTATCTGCAATGCAGTAGGCTATTTCACACCAAAAGCCTTTCAGGTCTAAGTCTTCTAATGGAACAAATAAATTGATCCTATGCTTAGGCAGCTCCAGTGTATAGGCAAATTCAGAGTGAGCAGTGATGCGAAGGCAGGGGGAGTGCGCTGCTGAACACCTGCGGGGGGATAGTAAGCGGAGTCAATGAGGGATGAAGCTTATTCTTTTAGGCACCCTGGATGAATGCTTTAAGAACATCTCACCAGAGAGAATGGGATGTATGGTGTGTGTGAGTGTGTGTGCACCTGCTTGTGTGTGTGCTGCTCGACTCCCCTTTCCGCTAAAGTGGGTAAGCGTGGCTGATCAGGGACATGCTGTGCTTAATTACGTCTGCCAGAGACTGAGTGTGGGCTAGTCAGCGTTGTGCCCATGTTGGGCCCACGTCATGCTCCGCAGCTTCACTCTCAGTCTATTTCTCTGGGCGCTTCATTAACTCCCAGCAGCAGCCTTAATGTCCTCCATAAGTGTCCTCCTATCCTGTGCTTCAAATACTCCTGATTAATACCTTAATCGGCTGCCTGCGACACAGACGGAGTCACACTATGATGCGGAAGGTGCATTTTAGCAGTCTGTCGCAGCTCAGTGCACTGGACTGGATTTGTGAGAGTGTGTGGAGCAATGAGGAGGTTGTGTTTAACACATACACCAGAGTGTTCAGGTTTGGTCCTGGAAGGCTGCTGTTCGTCTGATGATACATACAGTATATGCCTGCAATTTAATCATGGTTTCAGTCCACACCAGTGGTGTGTAGTGTCTGCTACATGCAAAACCCAGCAAAAAAGCAAGCTTTCCATATTTCCAATGTCTGCATTCTCCAATGTGGCCTTTAGGGGCAGTGATGGTGTAACAGTTAGGAAGTTGCCCATATGACCTGAACGTCGCTGGTTCAAATACAAGTACCACTGAGGAACCTGTGAGCAAGGTACTGTCCCCAAGCACTACTCCACGGACTCTGCCCACATTAGCTGCCCACTGCTCCTACACAGATGGGTTAAATGCAGAGGTCACCTTTTGTTGTGGTGCACTGTGTGCTGTGCTATGGTGTGTTCACAATGACAATCACTCACTCACTTAGTCTGTTCACATGCATACATGAGTGAAGTGTCAACTTACTCCATTTAAATTACATGCTCTCACTTTCTGTAGCATTGTTGACTACAGACATGTGACAGTTTAAAGGAAAAGCCAACATTAAATGTCTTTATAAGGTTTTGGGCCACCACAGCCTCCAGCACGTCTTCAGTGCCCTTTAGTATAAGTTCTACAAGTCTCTGCAGCTGTACCGGAGAAATGGAGCACAATTCTTCCAAAAGCTTTTGCATCAGTTGGTGGTTTGTTGATAACAGTGGAGAACACTAACATTGGTCAAAATGTTCCCATACAAGTTCATTTTGGTTAAATTCTAGTGACAGTGAAAGCCATAGTGTTTGATTTACACCAGTTTCAGACTCATCAAACCAACCCTGATCCTTTTTTTTCCCCTGTGAATGGGGACATCATTATCCTTGAAGAGAGCACTACTAACAGAATAGAAATGTTGTGTCCTGTGCTGATGTCTTGTGTGCCTGGTTGGTGTGAATTGAGCTCAGTGCTTTGAATTAAACAGGCTTTTACTCTCTAGTGCTCTTTAGACTCTGTGCTCAGTTCGTATACACTGAAAAAAAAATGTGCCTTGAATGACCTGATTCAAATGTGTACATTAGTCCCACATGACTGCAATATATCACACCAACATGATTATTGCCAAAAGAGAGTAAATGAACGACAGTTATCGGTTTGGTGTAACATATTGAATTAAAGTGGAACCGATGTACACATTTAAAATCAAGTAATTTAAAGCACATTTTTTTTCAGTGTAGGCTGAATAATGTCTGTCTGATTAGCCTTTTGGCCTAGTTTTTTTACCCACACAGCACTAGGTATAGGTGTGTCATGTGTGTACTTACTGTCCAGTCTCGTGTGGATTTCTACTATGATTGTTACAACCACACAGTCATTTATGTCGATGAACACTGAAGTCTCCACAAAAGTACCACATTCTTCAGTGTAACGTGTGTGCACTGTTTGTTTTTACTGCTTCAAATCGTTTTAGGAGAGTTTTGGTTCTTCAGTGGAGTCTGCAGGGGTGTTTTTCTATCATTATTTGTGATTTTCTATTATTTTGTTTATATTTTGTCTATTATTCTGCATTTTCGCTTTCTCAAAATCCAAGTCAATCTTAATTAGAAATGTACACTCATAGTCCATAAAAGTTTCCTACACATACCTTCCACGCTAGATGTCTAGTTCAGGTGTTCCAGTACAAATTTTCCCTTTCCTTTTGTCAGTAACAACCTTTTAAAAAAGCATCACATCCTTTCAGACATGCAGTATTGAGCTGCTTCTCACACCGGAATCTACAGAAACACCTTCTTTTACATCTAAAGCAAAAGTGCAGCCTGATTCCTCTTGCCTCTCAAGGATGACGGCTTTAATTGCGGTTTATCTGATAGTGACAGTTTTGGTGGTCTAGCAGATCTTTCACTGTTGTTAAGAATCTCATTTTCTCATTTAATCATTTTTTTAAACTCCAGTTTTAAGACACACTTATACAAGCGTATTATCTTCTGTCTAATCTCCTCAGTGGTCTCTCGTTTAGCCATTTACTCAGTCTCTTTAAGGGAGAACATAATATCAGTTAGAGCTTTCAGAGCAAAGAGTTGATTTTTGTCTTTTTTTTTGTTTGTTTTCTGCATTTTATTGCTGTCCACTGTCAGTCAGAGGTGGTTCTCCTCCTGAGTCTTGGTTTGTTCCATGGTTCTTTCCATGGTTTCTTGGTTCTTCCCATGGTTTCTTCCTTCTGAATAGGAAGTTTTTTCTTTCCTATGTAGCCTTTGGCTTGCTCATTAGGGGCTCAGACCTGAACTTTAAGTTGCTTTGTGACAATGTCAAAAGCCCTATATAAATAAAATTGAACTGAACTGAATTTAGAACAGGAAGAGTTCTGGAAAAGTGGCAGTAAGTGGCAAAATGTTAAGCGTAAATACTTATATATTCAATATTTTACTTAATGTGGAATCTGTGTAATGTTTCCTCGTGTTTCTAACACTGAAAAAGGAAAAAAAACTTTTATTGCTGTTTATTAATGGAACTTAAACAAATGAGCAGGTTCTGACTTTGGCACAATTCTCCAGAAAATGTAACAAATCTAAATAAGCTACTTTATAAAATAAAATGGAAAGCTGTGTGGTCAACAGCACTCAGAGCAGCTTTGCCAAATGAGGACTTAATGAGGAGGCATCTGCTTATTGGATCTTTTGAGGGCCAAGTTAGTGCTGAGATGTAAAAGCAAGGAGGACTGTGACAAAGCCATGGTGCTGAAAATGGCAAAGCATAGAGGAAATCTGTTCTGGCTAACAACTGACATCCTTGGCCACTTGGGTTTTCAGCTTAGAACTTAGCTTTCAGCTTAGAGTTGACGTTCAACACTGGCCGCCTTTTAGAAAGCATGCCATGGCTTTGGTGCACCTCCATATTGCTCATCCTGTAGTTAATGGTTGATGGAGAAGACAGTACATTCTTGGCCAATCGTAGCTGTGTCTCACTGAGAGCGATATTGATGTTTTGCAAATTAATCAGCGTGCTGTGAATAGACACAACCTCTTCACTCCACCCCCTCTGCCTTCAGCTCCATCTGCCGAGCCGCTTTCAACCTGGAGGTCTGGGAGATATCCACCATGTCCACGCTCGCTCATTACTCACACACACTGTCCTTGTCTCCCAGTGTGTGTGTAGTCAGAAACAAACACTTGGACGAGCGCACCAAAGTCTGCCTAATCTCTCATCCCCCTCATTACAGCCGAGAATGAAAGCAAATAACGGTGGCACAGGCGCATGAAGGCCAGAGCGCTTTTCACATATTGTGCTGATTAACACAAGAAGAGGAGCCTTGGTGTTTGCTCGCTCTTTTGAAATTCAAAATGGCACAAGGCGAATCGGAAAGGAAAGAAAGAGCACAATGTACGTCACAATTATATTCTGTCAGGAGCTGCTGTGAGCGCCCGGTGATTGTTGATGGTGTGATTTATGTTTCCTCTGTGATCAGGTGTCTGAGAGGTGTGATTATGTGTATGTGAATGGGAAGGAGACCAGAGGCAAGGTGAGGATGATGGTGAACTTCACCTACAGCTACCTGAGCGCTCAGCTGGAGGTCAGCGTCTGGATTGCCCATCTGCCCCTGCAGATCGACGTGTCCGACCCAGAGCTCAGCCAGATTAAAGGCTGGAGGGTGCCCGTCACCGTCAGCAGCCAGAGGTGAGGCTTGTGTTTGGCTTAACTACTCCACAGAAATGCTCTTAATTAGTTACAAAATGTCAAACTTTTCTATGATGTTTTTCTATGATGCAACACTATTTCTTAATATGGGTACAGTAATTATTTTTCCTACAGAATTTAGCACTGTAAAGAAATGGTGTTTAATGGTGTCCAGGCTGCCTTAAAATAATACATTTAGATAGATAGATAGAT
>JBBPDA010000025.1:13525885-13536709 GCA_037974385.1 Arnoldichthys spilopterus
ACTCTTCAGGCATAGAGAAGCTTCCATAAGAAAACCATTGGGTTCTAGTTAAACTACAGCATAGAGAAGCTTCCATAAGAAAATCATTGGGTTCTAGTTGAACTCTTCAGGCATAGAGAAGCTTCCATAAGAAAACCATTGGGTTCTAGTTAAACTACAGCATAGAGAAGCTTCCATAGGAAAATCATTGGGTTCTAGTTGAACTCTTCAGGCATGGAGAAGCTTTCTATACGAAAACAACTGGCTTCTAGTTGAACTCTACAGGCCTCCAAGCTTACATAATGCAGAAAGCTACTGAAATCCCTGTTCTTCACAATCTTAGGATAGATGTCAAAAGATTTCAAGAGCATTCTTAGAATAGACCAGTCAGTTCAGTTCTGAGGTCTGCTGTTAAACTCCTGTAAGTAACATCAAGAGGAACATGAAACAGAAATTTACTCAGAGACACACCAACCTCCATTTTTACCTTTTTTTTTCAAATTCGGACTTTTTCTGCCCTAGCACAGAGCGTACACGCTGTGTAATGGATAGTTGGAGGACAGATGGACAGTAGATGGACGTTGCTCACGCAGAGTAAATCCTTTGGACGTGAACTTACATTGAACTCACATTGAAAGTTAAGAAGGTGATATGACTGCCACGTCTACAAGAATCTACGAGCACATCCGTAGCATGCGGTAACTGCATTCAGAAGGCGTTATAAGCATTGATAAACATATTTATAATGCATTACAGCCGTGTTAAGCCCTGCTCAAACACCCCCGATGCAAATTACCCATTAAATGCCAGTATTACTGAATGTGTTTGAGGAGAAAAACGACCAAACTGTGCTGGACACCAGCCCTCCAAAAAAAAAAAAAAATTAATTTGTTATTTCCTCATTACATCCTCATTTCACATGCTAAAAAAAACATTAAACATACATTAAACAACTTCTTTCACAGGCCACAGCCTCATCTCCACCGTTTATGATCTGCCTCAGCCAGAGGGTTCAATAATAGAGCGGCCCTTCATAAATAACAACCACTTTACCACCAGAACACATTAATGGGAAATGTGATAACAGCTCACTGTGCATCTGCTGCTTTTCCTCCGCACACTTTGACTTGACAGATCTCAGATCAGCTTTCAGATTGCACTGCGGTGGACATCGTTGCCAAGCCCCTTACTGTAAGACTCCCGTAGGTGTGCGCTACTGTAAGAACGGCATCGTGGGATTGATAAGGAGGGATGAGCCATCGTTTAAGTCTACAGATGTGAGTGATGGCTCAGAGTCAGTTCCTGTTTATAATCGCAAAACAGAGACGAGAACAGCCGCACAGCGTGTGGGAACAGCGGGAATATAAATGGGACTGTACTTCATATGGGCTGTATCAGTGATGGGTAACTCCACTAGTGTCACATTTTCACTGGCATTTCCATATCTCATCGTTGCTATAGGCTGTGTCATGTATAATGGAAATATGAATTTACATATATAGTCAAGTTTATTTCTTTAGGGTTTTTAACAACTGATGTTGTCACAAAGCAGCTTTACAGAAGCCGGGGTCAGAGCCGCCGCCCCCCCCCCATACATACAAACCCCAGTTCCATAATGCAATAAAAACAAAAATGTGTGATATATTATTTCATGTGAACATTTAAGTAAATGACAAAAGTACAAAGAAAAGTGGAAACTTAAGTCACCCTCTCTCTCCCTCTCTCCCTCTCCCTCTCTCCCTCTCCCTCTCCCTCTCTCTCTCTCTCTCTCTCCCTCTCCCTCTCCCTCTCCCTCTCTCTTTCTCTCTCTGTCTGTCTGTCTGTATGTCTCTCTCCACTGTCTCAATTTAAACCTACATCCACACAACTGAGAGGGCCTCCAATAGGTGGAAATTAAAATCAGATAAAAAAAAGCCAGTAATGGCTGCAATAGCAGGCATGGAGAGGCTGAAAATTGAAGTGCTTCTCCGAGAGCCTATATGGATGTGAATTACAGCTCGCTCCCTGAAATCAAAAATCAAAAAGCCTTCAAATAGATCTATCCTTGACCCAAGCACTTAGCTATAGCCAAATGATCAAAACTCAAAGCCTCACACCAAATAGTCTATTAAGCTCCAACAATGTCCACCGCTGTTTTCACTTCATTAAAGATAACTGAGCGACTAATTGCACTAAACAATGCAGAGAGAATTGCAATTAGAGTTGGCAAATTTTGTCTGCATGAAACACAATGAGGTCTGTTTTCATATAAGTCCTGCTTAACAGGGAAAAGCAGTAGGAACCCACTTTTGTTTCATTTAACTACATACAGTATAAAACTGGAGCATCAGAAAAGCATGTAATAAAATACAGAGTATTGCCTAAGGCTCTGTCTGGTTGATCCTATGCCTAATTAATAAATTTCACATTTAAGCTCCCAAATTAGGCAGTGAAGGGCAGGGAAAGTTTTTTTGGTTTATATGTAGAATTTAACAACCAAGTGAGCTTTTTTTCACAGTCAGATTTTAATACCATATGGTTTGAGTTTAACATATTGTAAACCTCCCATTTGAGAAGCAGTGGAGCTGGGCTTTGGAGGCAGTAAGTGGAGAAGGCACTGTGAACTGTGTCAGGCTGTGACAGTGAGCTATAGCTTGTGCAGATGAGGAAGATCCATTATGACAGAAAAATGTGGAGAAATATGGAGGCGGCGAGATTTCCCTTAATTGATCTGGATGGGAAGGCTCCTCGTCACTTCACATTTCACAATCGTTTCCATGCCTGAGCATCAAGCAAAGTTTGGGAGGAGGATGCAACTGTCATTCACTCACAGCCGCTTTGTCCACAGAATTTGCTGCAGCTATTTTTATCATGTTTTTGACTGCATCAGTGCATCGTCTCACGTGGTACAGTTGCGTAAGAGACGCACCTGTGCCGGTGCGCTTTGACTGTCTCTCCTGCTTTCTCGGGTCAGGTGATGTCTCCTCTCTCGGACGCGGTGCTGGCTGAGAAGATGGTGCGGGTGCTGGATGATAAAGTGAGCATCACAGAGCTGGGAGTGCAGCTGGTCTCGGGCCTCTCACTGAACCTGCAGCTCAGTCCAGGTAGCAACAGGGCCATTGCTGCCACCACCACCACCCAGGACACCATGAACAACCTCAAACAGGTATAGCACCAAATCAGTTAGCATACTAAACAGCCAGGGCTCAACCTGAGGGGGGATGCAGGGGCATTCCAAAACTGTTGATTCCCTGAACTTAGTGCCAAGTTTTTTAAAAACTCATCCCATAAAGAAACAATAGGTAAAATTACTTTCATATAATATAACACATTAAACTTTTTAAAATGTTATTATTGACATTATTAGAACATTGGTGTTATTCAATAAGAATGAATCCTAACATTTAGAGACTCTTCATACAAACCCATTTCTTCAAAATTTGGGACTTTTTGTAACATACAAAAAAACAAGAATCTGTGAGTTGTTTATTCTCTTTAACTTAAATTTTTTGTACTTTTAGGTACAAAAAAAGATTTCCAGTGTTTTCACTGAACAACTAAATTTATGTTGTAAATATAAACTAATGTAGAATTTAATGCATGTAACACACTTAAAAAAGTTGACACATTGGTATAATTAACACTGCGATATCATATTCCCATCTAAGCACACCTGTTCTTCCTTGCAAACACGGACCAGTTGGTGGAGGCTCCTTTTCTAAACAATCATGTTACTCTCACTTGTTCTCAGTTCACCTGCCTATTGTGGTGAATCCAGTTTCAGGTCTTTTATCAGTTAAATAAATGTCAAAGGGAATTTACAAATTAGGAATGTGTCCTGTTAGCTGGGCAGACATAGCCGTCCTCCATGTCTCGGGACTCTGTCTTTCAGTGTAGGCCCCATATTGCAAGCAATATGAACCAGCCAATCAAATATCTAATAGCTTGTTTTACATAATCCCAGGGCAACTTGAATTATGCTTTAGGCAAAATTATTCACTGTGGACTTGAGTTAAACACTCTTGGTGGTTCATAGCTTCATCCCTTCCAGTTCAAACGTTATCTCAAATGAAAAGTGAAATTGTCTTTCACTAAAACTTCTCCTAATAGTTTTGTGCATTCCCTGTTCCAACCCACCTGACTCAACCCATTGGCTCACTGTCAGGCCCCGCATGAGCTGAATCAGGTGTGTTGGGCTAGGGAAATTTTGAACAGAGGAGTTGAAAGTCACTGGGATCAAAAGTAATGCTTACGATTTCAGGCAAGAGACTGAGCACAAAACTCTTGTTCTTAAGCAAACAGAAAGAATACTGACAATTTAATCTGCACCTGTGTAAGAGCTTGTGTTTTGTATGCATTGCTGGAAGTAGGTGCACAAACAAAAACATGCTGTCTGTCCACTGCAATGGGCTTTTGTTTCTTTCTAAGAAATGTGCATTGAGGGCACCATGTTTCTTTGACCATCACCAGGTGCAATTATTATAATCACAATCACGACAAGCACAAAGCTGTTGCACAGAGGGCATGTGTTGATGAAATGCTGTGGTTTATCACATCAGTTCAGGTTGCCGGCTATTGTGAGTTGTATGGAGCCTCCCTGATTAGTCTGATTCCGTCGTTCCTTTATATCGGCAGGAGTTTCCGTTCCCCTCCATCATGATAGACATAAAATGAGCAGATTGGCTTAATCTCCTGCTGATTAGTGTTCCTTATGCTGCAACAACATTGTGCTTTTATTGAATGGTAAAAACTTTAAAGTGTTCAAACTTTTTGTGTGCTAAATTTCTCCAGGGAAGTGTTGCAAAATCCTAAATGAATGTTAATTCTATTTCTTTCTATATATTTGGAGAACACGAATCCCTATTCATTTCTGTTTTCATTTATAGGGACTGTGTGACATGTGTGATTTATTCACAGCTATAACTTATATAACTTAATATATGAGGTATACTCTTGCAATAGTTTTACCATGAATGATTCATGTAATAGATTTGTAGTGCAGATTTATTTAGACATGTATATATAACTGATGGTATCTTAAATGAAAATGCAGTTTTTGTATCTGTGCAAAAACCACCACCCTTTCATTTATTTAATGCCCAGTCAAAACATTCAGTGTGTCATCATGTTTCTGCATCAGGAAAACAGCAGAAACATGTATTTAATAGAAAATGTGACTACTGCATTTGACCCATCCATATAGGAGCAGTGGGCAGCTGATGTGGGCAGTGCCCAGGGAACAGAGCTTAGGGACTATACCGTGCTCATGGATACCTCAGAGGTACTGGTACCGGTCTGGGATTTGAACCAACGACCTTTAAGTCTCAGGGACAACTCCTTTACCGTTTACGTCTGTTTAGTCTTAGAAATTGGGATGTATTTTCTGCTTTGTTTGTTTCATTGGTTCATTGTTATTCTCAATGACAAATTTACACTAACGGTCTTGCACAATTAATAAGAGTGATAATTTCCTCATTTATTAAACATCACATTTTTCTTTGACTTTGCTATTCCTTATGAGAGTAGATTTTGTTCTGCCTGATCTACTCAAAACCTTCTCATTTAGCCATTCTAGATACTCATAAGAAAGACACGTACAGTACAAATACAGTGTGTCTGTATAGTTGCTGGTATGAATAGAAGTGCCTCTTTGAAGGGAAACGTAGGTAAGAGTTTTAGGAGAAGCTGTTGTTGGGAGGACACAGCTTTCACTGGTTGAGAAGGGAGTACAGTAGTAAAGAGAGAATGATGAATATTTTACTCACTTGTGTTATCTTCTGTTATATGTAGTTTCTTTTTCCTGGGACTAAAAAACTTTTGAATACATTTTTGTGACCGGTTTGACTGAAAATGAAATGAATGAAAGGGTTGTCTCTGTTATTTGTATAGTATTGTACATCATTTTATCTAAAACCCTTTTAAATTTTTGGAAAATTTTCCCAGGCAATGTGAACACACTCAAGCTTTCTGGTCTATGATGTTGTCATAGCAACAAAGCTAGTCATTGCACTAGACACATTGGCTCCCTGTAGTTGGTATTCGACTTTGTCAGGTGAGGCTAGAATCTCAAGAAAAAACACTAATTGGGTTACAGACATCCAAAAGCACACCCAAAATCACAAACACTCATTATGAAGTTTCAGCTTCTAAGTGAGGCTTTTGTTTGTAGAATGTGAATGAGCTTTTGCTCATTTTTGTGCAGTAAAAGGATACAATCGCATTTTATTCGCTTTGGTTGCTGTGTAAATCTTTTGAACAACATGGAACACTGGAAAAAATGTCACATCTAATTTGCATAATTCTGCTGTGAGAAATTAGTTTCCCAACATTTTGCATTCTTTTCTATGTGTAAAAGCCTTCATGCTGTGCATTCATCGTTTTGCAGGAGTCTCTGATCAGTGCTTGGCTGCAGTTCAGCGATGGCTCCATGACACCTCTGGACCTCTATGACCCGACGCACTTTGTGCTGACGGCCACCTCTCTGGATGAGCGAGTCGTTTCAGTCCAGAGGGACACGTGGTGGAAATGGCCCGTGGTGGTGGTCCGGGGAGAGGGCCAAGGTCTGCTGGTGCGGGTGGAGATTTATGGAGCTGAAACCTGCCAGACCAAGACCAAACGTCGTGCCATATTAGCTGCTGGCAATACCAACATCCGTGTCAAGTTTGGCCATAGTGAGGAGGGAGAGAACAGGGCCGGTGACCGGAGGCATAGGCCAAATACACCATACTATGGAGGCTCTATCTCAGACATGGAGGCTGGCATTATGAACAGGGGGGCCACCACCATCAAGACAGTCAATCCTGGAAGGCCCGGTGGAGACAAGCACACGGCCAGGGATGTTCCTGCAGACTTTTCGGACTTTCCAGCCCAGGCTGACCTGCCGCATGGCCGTAGCACTGAGGAGGACCTGCTGCAGGCACGCAGAGGCCTCACAGACTTGGAGATTGGCATGTATGCCCTGCTGGGGGTTTTCTGCTTGGCAATCTTGGTGTTCCTTATCAACTGCATCTCTTATGCCCTCAAGTACCGTCACAAGCAACATCCTCTGGAGGGCCAAGAGACCATGGCCCACCACGCGCATGACTGGGTGTGGCTGGGGCATGAGGGTGAGCTGCTGGAGGGCCATGCCGGCCTGTGTCTACAGCAGGAGGAGCCAGGAGGCACTATGGACTCCGGCCTGGGCCTGGAGGAGGGCAGCCAACTCCTCAACGGTCTTTCAGCCCAGAAGAGCATGCACAGGTCAATCTCAGACTCAGGATGTTCAGGCAGGGAGCACAAAAGTGAGCCACTGAACTCACCAACTACCAAGAGGAAACGGGTGAAGTTCACAACCTTCAGCCACACCAAGCCCAGCAACGGCTGCCCCTCCATCAGCCCGCTGGTCCTTGGGCAGAACGACATCAAGTGGGTATGCCCAGACATCGAGCTTGGGGACTCCAAAGAGCTCCGAAACTACATGGAGAGGCTAAATGAGAACGCAACGAAAAACATTGCGTAGTGGGCTTTTGCACTCGTTTTATTTATTTCTGGACAACGTGTAGCTCACCCATATGCCTTCAGGGTAAGGAGCTGGGGTTCCGACCAGCTCCACTGCTTTTAGACAGGCTCGCATCTCACCATGAAAAGACAGGCCATTCATCTGGTCTTGTTTCCATGGCAACTGTCATAAGGGTTCATCATCAGGAATGAAGGAAAACAGAGATGGCCGTGAAACTGCGGAAAATATATTATCATCAACTTGAAATATGAGGAACATATTTGTTTAGGTGTCTATTTTTAATTCCTTTTATTAACAGCAGTTGATTTTGTAATCCACGTTTTCTGTTTGTTTCTTCTGTTGATTAAACCCTGATTTCCTTGTTTTCTGTATGTAATGGTTTTTTTTTCCGGTCGTTTTGTAGTGTGATTGACAAAAAACAAATAATGTACACACATATCAAATACAGACTTTATGGCGAATCTATACATTTACACACTGTGTATATAGAGAGGACACTTACTGGTTCTGATGACGTATGAATACATTTTTGTAAAGTTTTACATATTTTTATACATCTCTGTTCCTTTCCACGTTGCTGTGTTTCACTGTACGCTCCAAAGACTAGCTCCCATATGTGGATGCATGTATGTTCTATGGACACAAATGTTTATTTTGGGACCTTTTACGCCAACAGTGTGAATATGTACAAAACTCCAGAGGACTACCAGGACACAGCCACACAGAGGAACTGTGGAGCAAACTGTAATGCAGTAGGTAGTGTTATCCTGTACAAAAAGACATTTACGGTATAATAGATTGAATAGGAGGTATGCACTCAACCTGTAACTGTTGTCTATTGCTGTGTGTTGCTTTCCTTATCACTCATTTCCTGCTGTGTTTTGTTTTCCCTTTTAGAAAATAAAATGTTTGTTTATGGTCAGAATGCAATGAAAAAAACAGAAGTGGAGCATAATGAAGATGATTACAGGTCTTAAAATAAGCAGGCACTTTCTGAATGAATCAACAAGTCTTGGCTAAAGTTAATTGGGATTTGTTGAGTGCTTTAGAGTGAAACCCTCAGGTAAAGTGGGATTTGAGACAGAGACAACATAAACACAAAATCTACATGTTTTTCCAAGTATTTTAGATCAGCTCTTTTGTGTACTTGAGTGTTTCTGATATCTTTTTAGAAATGACATCACACGCCAAACCTTTTCCCACGACAGGAGTAGAGTGACACTACACTTTCCGCTCTATGATGGACTGTGCTGCTTTATTCCGTGCTAGAATGTGCTTGTTTTATTTTTTTTGTTTCTTTGCCCCTTCATTGAGTTATGTTAACAAGGCCATCTCTCATCTCTCTGATGAATGCACAGATTAAAGTCATTCTGTCACACGATGCTGCCTCCTGTCTCATTTGAACTCTGCCTCAGTTCTATTCTGAGAGTTTATAATACTGTAGATATTCTTGGTTGCAGAGGCGTGTTGGGAAAATATATTGTCTGTTTATGTAAGTAAACAAATACTGTAATTATAACAATATGCAGATGAATGTGTGACAGAGGAGCACTGTACTGAAATCTATGTATGATATGCCAGATACAGTCAGCACTGCCTAAGCTACTAAATTCTGAATATGTTGAATTCCAGCTCCATGGTCCCATGATTCTATATATTTAGCAAGATGCTTCTCTTCACACAATGTCTAGCCTATACATTTTACTGTATGCATATTGTTCTTTATTTTATTGGGAAGCCTAAATGACCCTCTTTGCACTGCTCATAACGTACTTTAAAAGGGGCATTTTCTGCACAGTTCAACTGCTGAAACATGAAGTTTTTCAGCGCTGTTTGATTTTGAATCAAATGTGTTTGCAATGGTAGTGATAGGAACCAGGGTTCATAATATATTCAACACCAATATTGTCACCTGATATGTAAGACTGTTGCGATGTACTGGTAAAAGGATTGAAAAACTGAGAAAGCTTTCTTTAGGGTCTGTTTGCAATATAATGTCCTGCATGTACCTGTCCACCATTCATGTACTACTAAGCCAAAACTTTATCTAAAGGCTTTCATAAAACAATGTATTGGGCATCAGGCAGAATCCATTTCTTGTAATTACTTTTTAAGGATAGCATTTAGTGCCATGATCTTCAAGCATCTTGAAATGGTCCATATGTTTTTCTCCAAGCCTTGCTTGCTTGCCACAATGCATAAGGAAAATAGAAACATCTGAGGGACTTTGGTGAACCGTTTCAGATGCATTCAACTGCTCAGATGTCTGGTTCCTATCATTGACCTCTGTGAATTCTGGCCTGGCAGTTCATGTCTTCCACAGCTAGTTTTGACTATGTTCTGTTCTACTTGTCTTACACTTACTCTAAAGGGAACTTTACACACTAATGCAAATGGTTTCCAGTGTTTTTCACTATTGATATAGTTTTTCATGCAAAATTTGCACTGAAAAATGACATACATTCATTATCTATCGCCAGTTCTAAAATCAATAATGTTAATGAGACATGGCAGTGGAGACAGAATGTTGCCCAGCAGCATTAGCATATTTGATCAGCAGGCATTCGGTTGTTTCTCCTTTGCACCAGTTGATGGTGCAATTTTTCCAGATGCTCCAACTAAACTGGCCTTTCAAATGTGATGGTCACTCTGACTGGGGAAAGATAAATCACACAAAGACTAATGACTGATGACTTATTAGACACTGTAAAACTACCATTCATTTTAAGTTTCAACAATTTAGTATTAATTTAATAATGCTTTAACACATTTTGTTGCGCCAAGACTAATTAAATATGAATAATTATTTTTAATGGTCATGAAACTGAGAAGTAATTTTTATCTCTTTTTTTTTCCTTTTTTTTTTTTTTTTTTTACTTTTCATAAACGTGAACATTTTGCGCTGTGATCTGTAACTCCAGCAGTGGCCTTTCCTGTAGTAGCAGTGATGCAGTAGTAACAAGAAGCAATAAAGTTTTTTTTTCAGCTGGTACTGCAGATAGAGATACTGCTAAAAAAAAAAAAAGAAGCTGCTAAAAAAGGCTCGCTGCTGGCCCACAGTGGTGTGTGTGCAAGTGGAGGCGTTTGAGGCTGTGCTTCAGCATGGAGCTTGAGCACTAAAATTCTCCATATTGCTGATCATTTCAGGCCTAATGATGTCATTGCAGTTTTTAAATATAGCTGAATGACGTCTAATCCTCCTGTATTAATGAGGTGGTTTGACTATTTTACTTGGTCACTATCTAGTTGAAATAAACAGGTGGTTTAGCAATCAAGAGTATTGATATTCCATGTAAGTCAAGTCAAGTCAAGTAGGCTTTTATTGTCATTTCAACCATATACAGTTCACACAGTACACAGTGAAACGA
>JBBPDA010000025.1:13567688-13580624 GCA_037974385.1 Arnoldichthys spilopterus
GTCACCCTCTGACAAGCCTTCTATGTAGATCATGTTTGTTTAACAACACTGCACAGTATGTCAGTGCATTACTTTTCTCCTGCCAGCCAAAAGATTCTTCAAGTCTCGGTAGAGATTTCCTGTGTATTTTCAAGTCGTAAGTATTTTTTTCTTGGTCTTCCAGATCTTTTCTAAAATGTACTAAACATTGTTTTTTTTATTTCTTAATGACATTTTAGACAGTAAAAATTACAAGCTCAAATTATGGACTTTCCCATACAACTCTACACAAGAATGATTAATGATTATATGAATGATTATATATGATTATGAGAGGGTTTTAAAAGGCACTATAGAATTGAATAATTCTTTTTTAATAGTTCATCCAGTGACAACCTGATCAAATCAAACTGTTAAACTGTCCTACTTCATAACATTCTTCAGCGGCACATCAATAGAGCTTCAGTTCATCATAATTCTACCAGTGCCATGTGTCTGAGTGTGTTTCCCTGCATGGAGCAGTCTGCCAGACTGACTCCTCAGACGGAGTAATTGGGCAGCTGACTGGCAATTGCCTCCATGCTGTTTTGCCAGTTGCGTCCATTGTGCTGCCTTGTTAATTGATTAGAGTGAAGAGGACTGAAGGAATAAGAGATGCTTGAGTGAGCTAAGCTTCTGCAGAACAAATCTCTCTACTGAGCTTCCTTTAAAAAGCGGAAATGTGAGATGGCTCAAATAGACTGGAAGAGATTTTAAAAAGCAGCAAGAGAGAGAGTGAGAGAGAAAGAGTTTCTAGAGCAAATGAGACATTAAATGTGTGATGATGAACTACCATAGCAAAAAGTAAATTAAGGAAATGTCTAAAATATCTTTATAATTGCACCATAGACAAAGTGTTGACATTTGTAGATGACTTTGGCTAGTTTACAAATGTAATCTTGTTAGTGAAATGTTTTGCTATTTTCAGACAAGTTGAAAAAAGAAAAAAACTCAGAAATAAGAAAGAAAATGAAAATAAAACTGTCAAATTATTTATATGTAACAAAAAGAGACTTTAATGAATATGAGGCTGTTGCAGAATATTAGTGAATAACTGCTCTGCACTACAAACTCATCTCTATGTCCTACTCTACTATACCTTTGGCACAAACAAATGAGCCGGAACATGGTTCTGTGTAGTGCTCACAAAGGGTTCTTTGAATGATAAAAATAGTACATCCCTTTTTTGGTGCCTTGAAAGAACCATGTAACAGTTTTCCCTGTTACATCTAATGGTGCAAAGAGTCATTTAAGCATTCAAATGTTTCTTTGATTGTCCCAGTTCTAAATACACCGATCAGCCATAACACTGAAACTTTGAACTTACCTAATATTGAGTAGGTTCCCCTCATGCTGCCGATACAGCTCTGACTGTGGTGAACTGTGTGCTCTTACACCTTTCTGTCAAGATAAGTATTAACATTTTTTGCAACAGGAGTTCCCCTTTGGGATCAGACCAGATGGCTAGCCTTCCCTGCTAACATGCAACAGTGAGCCTATGAGTGCCCATGACACTGACTCACCAGTTGTCCTTCCTTGGATCGTTGCAAGTCAAGTAGGGTTTATTGTCATTTCAACCATATACAGTTAGAAAAGTATAGAGTGAAACAAAACAATGTTACTCCAGGACCACTACATGAAAACACAGAAGCACAAAAAACTACAAATATGCCAGCACAAAATGCATTGTGTGCAATCATGTACAAACACTGCAGGACAGTGCAAAGACAGACAGTTGTGCACATGAAAAATAAATAAATAAAGACAGTGTAGCACCAACCAGTACAGTTATGGTATCTACCAGGTGCAAAGTAGCAGGTTGTGCAAAGATGCAACAATTTTTGCATCAAAACACCTTTGGTAGGTACTCCCAACTCTATACCGAGAACCCTCCAGAAGACCTGCCTTTTTGAAGATGCAATGGCTCAGTCAACTAGACACCACAATAAGGTCCTTGTCAAAGTGGCTCAGATCCTTACGCTCACCCATTTTTCCTTCTTCCAGCACATCAACTTCAAGAACTGACTTTTCCCTTGCTGCCTAATATATCCCACCCACCCCACCCCCCGAACATATGCCAGTGTTTACACAAAAAGTCCTTTCACAAAAACCACACAATAACCTAGACAGAGAATAATCCTATAGCTTTACTGAAGTAATTACCTGCGTCTCTATAAGGAATCTCTATGATAGGCTTGGAACTGTCTTTAAGTACTCATGGGGTTAGAATGTGCTCATCATTCATACACCGTCTGCAGGCCCCAGTACAGTCAGTGGAGCTTCATGCAGCGTTTAGACACCTGTCTGTGTGTCCCCAGCAGGTGTCACGACTTCACACTCCTCCATCAGCGGACCCCCTGTCGCAGCCTCCCCCTCACGTTGGCTTTTGATCAGCAAACAGCGCTGCATGATTCCTGACGTGCACTGGCACGGCACCGCTGCTCGTGATGAGATCCCTGTGTCCCATCGCTTGAGCCGCTGCCACTCCCAGCTCGACATCTTGCTGCCCAAATCATTACCGCTGTCTGCTTTACTGCCCACTCATTGCAGACTGGCCCACATGAGCCGCCTTCTACATTCTACATGTGCCTGCATCCCAATTTTGTGATTTTCTCACACTTACTTCTCACAACAAAACACTGATTTGTTTTTGTTTTAAGAAACATGAAGCCTTTTTCATACTAATGTCTATCTGCTCCATCTGTAGTATACAGTTACTTAATAATTTAGACACATTTCTATAGTTAGTAAAAACACATAAAAATGTTTAGAAACTAAGTTTTAATAGAAGTCAATGGGCGGATGCTGAAGCTGGTACTTACTTGCTTTAATTTTAAGGTCAAGGTCAAGTTTACTCTATTGTCATCAGGAGCGTATGCATACGTCCACACATACTGAGATTCAACATCGCTTCTCTATGAACCATGGTGCAACATGCAGTACATACAATGTAGTTACAGCAATAGCATCTATAAATGCAATACATGCAATACAATACTTAAGCACAACCTTACTACACTTTAGTTATAGTCTTATCCACAGTTTACTGGTCCTACTTCAATACTTCATTCTATTATTTTCAAATTATTATTATTAATCACTACGTCACCTTTGGCGTGTTTGCACATCTGTCCTGCTGTACATATACTGCAAATTCTTATGTATGAATACCACAAATGTACATATCTGCACAGAGTTGTATAAGTTAAACTGTTTTTTTTTATCTGCATTTTATATTAGTTGCTCTATGTTTTGTCATTTTTAAATTTTCTTAACTATAGTTTTTCTGCTTCTGCACTGTTTCTATCTTTGCTGCACTGAGCATCTAAATAGCACAGGAATTTCCCTTTGGGCTTAATAAAGTTCTTCTTATCTTATCTTATCTTACAACAAAGTGCAGAGTGAAAGGTACAACACACACTATACAGAAAACAGACAAGATAGCGTACAACATGTAACAGTGAACTGGGAATAGATGTAAAACTTTCCGGAAAAGCTAATATTGCATTATGTAATGTAGCATTGTGTTTCTAGCTTCGAGTGGAAGGGAAATGATCACTTATCTTGTAACTGGTACATTTTTAAAAGTGGTAAAACATGAAGCTACAGAGTATCAGTGTATGTTTATTAAGTATGTTTTATGTCAACAGGTTATCAGGTATATTACTCAATGCAAGCATATATGCCAATGTGAGGCTCCAGTCTGAAGTTTCCACCAGCCTACCACATACCAAACTGGATCCAAATCCAGTAGTCCACCCCAGTTCTTGGAGAAACAATGCTTGTCTGAGTTTTAAAGTATTTAAACAGGAAGCAATGACTAGTCTTTGCGAAATATTGTCTTGTCTGGCCAAACATACAGAGCGGTTTCTCTATTGGATGTTTTCTGTTATTGGACGTTGAACGCTGCATTTTAGCCCATGTTAATTCCTTACAGTCAAAAACTCATTGCACAGACAGTCTGATAATATAAGCTAATAGGGTGATGCTAAATGGCTAAGCTAGGGGTGTCAGAATTACTATAATGGACTGTGTTCCTGATAATCAGAAAAACCTATGCTGTACTCAACTAGCACTCGTAAGGAAAAATCTAAGAAAATTCCCCTTCGACTGGAGATTCTTACTTAGGGTTGTGCTTTCAACCCTAAGCTCAATTGTTCACACAGTCAGCCTTAAGAAAGTACCTTTTTACACAGACACCCCAAGTCTCCCGGAAGATTCGGGAGTCTCCCGCATATTGATAGAGAGAGGAAAAAGGGGGGTGGGGAGAGAGACCTCCCTGAAATTAGTTTTTGCAGTTTGGGATGTCTGCATTTCTTCCTGCAGTAGTTGACTAACTCCATAATACTGAGTAGAAAGTCACTGCTTAAGAATAAATAAATATTATCACTATCGCTAACTGCCCAGTGTGTTGCCTACAGTACCCACTCCACAGTCAAGTTTAAGCCATTTGGTGCTTTAATTTTGAACAGTTGTGCCTCATGTTCTTCTGTGGTCCTGGAGTTGTGTTGGATTTCTTGGTATTTGGACTATTAACCAACTATTTAAGTTGGTCTCTACTAAGTGCACCTGCCTTTAAAGTCAGTGTTTCCGCAAGTAACGTTTCTCAATGACATCCAACATAAATCTTTGATGAAACCATCCCCAACTCTATCCCTTAGCCATCAGTAAGACAAAAATGGCCACAGTGGTCAATAAAATCATTGATTATCTGGGCTTGTTCAGAAAACAGACACTGGTTTGATTATTTTAGAATTTACCCAGAAGGACCATTGACATTGACCACTTGGTAACAATCATATCCCTGCCAGAACTCATCTCTGCTTTCTCTGCTCTGCACTCATGCTCACCATTTTCGCAATATAACAGAGCAAAACGATTAACTCCGTCTTGACTTGGACTCAAAGCTCTTTGGACTCATTCTTGACTTGGACTCAACTAGTCCTGGTCTTGGTGTTGACATAAGTGGTCTTGACTACAGCGCTGCAAGTTCTGTAAACAAGCTCCCTATCAGTGTTGGGCTCTTGTAAGCTTTTCCTCATCTTGAGACACCCCTGAGCACCACAGGAAGTGAAGCTAGCTGACATACATGCTTCACTCAGTGTACTGTGAATAATTAGTTCAAAAGGCATTCTGTTAACACGGATGTTGCTGCTGTCTCTGCATCTGCAGCATATAGTATAACTGTCTAACCTGAAATGGCTTGGTTGCTACTGTGTCTAATTGGCATCTGTTCTTTTCTGCTCCTAGAAGGAAGTCAGTAACTTTTTTTTGAAGCTATGGATTTTTTAAATATTAATATTAATATACACCCTTACCTCAAATAAGTTGGTAATTAATCTCAAATAACATAAAAATTGACAAAGCTGCATTACATGTAGATAAAAAATAGCCATCTTAAAGCTTGATTTTTTTGTCCACATGCTACGTTTGTCTAGGAATGTCTTGACATTTGTGGTCAAACCACAGAAAAGAGAGAAAATGAGAGAGGAGACAGGTCTCATAATACTGTCTTGTGGAGCCAGCAGTGAGCTCATGAGAAGTTAATGCAACAAAGCTTCTAACTGCCACTGTTCCACTTGTGTGTCACTGGGATTTTCACTGATCAGCACCTAGGGCTTCTTCGATTTAAGGCAGAGAGGTGCACTGTAGCGGAACAAATAAGCTCTTGGCAGCCTGTAGGAGATAGCGGTGCTGATAGCTGAGAGATGACCAGTGATAGACTACTGCCCTGAGGGTCAAAGACCACTGAACTTTTGACTGTTGAAAGGTCTTATGGAAGCAGCCTGAAGAAAAGCATTGATTCAGCCATTCCAGCACTAGGCCCTGGGTCCCATGCTGTTGCCAGTGGCATGAAGCTACACATCTTCAGCAATAAAAAAGTGAGAAAAGGCCAGAGAACAGAATCATATTTCATATAGTGGGGAAACAGCCCTAATGGGAACTATCAGTGAACGGATGCATCACAAGAGACAGGGGATAAATCACCAGCGCCATTTTACACGCTGATAATAGCCTCCACCATATGGGGCACGAACAGCATCAAGCTAGTGTTCTACAGAGAAAGGTCAGTCCAATGGGACTTTGTTATAGCATGCACTCTTGATTCAAAGAAATGCAAATTGCTTTGCCATGGACAAACTAATCACTAACTGCAAAAACAGTGTGCAGAAAGCAGAACTCACGCTGGCACACAGTGAAAGGAGAAATTGTGGGGTAATATAACTGAAGTGATAGATTGGCTGTCACCACATATTTAATGTCATTTTAAGCCTTCATTCAGACACAAAGCTGTGCACATTTGTGGCAGGAGTTGAAAGAACTGAATTCTTTATGAGTGCTTGTGTCAACACAGTGGATCCTGTCAACACCTAAACCTCGCAGCCCCTCCTCAGCAGGCCTCCTACTGTCACAAACATCCTCACACAGCAAGAGATCCCGTTTCATGTGACAGCTCTTTAATACCATGCCTGATCTGCATAGTCACATCATCATTTCTCCCTCCTGAATGCTCTGAACCCAGACAGAAGAATGAGACTCACAGACTTCAATTAAAGGTATTTTCTTCAGCAGGGAAGGAGTAGCCCTTACTGTGTTTAAAGCACACTGAACTGTTTGTGGGACAAAGATTATTGTTATGAGGTTAGTGAAAGGCCAAAGAAAACGTCCCAAGAGTATTTAAACTTATCTCCAGCACTGGTGTTTCTTTCCTTTCTTTTCTTTTTTCACTTTCTTTCTAAAGTACTCATCTGCACCAGTTATCCTGGACTGTGTTCTTTCTTTTTTCCTTTTTCCTTTTTTCTTTCTTTCTTTCTTTCTTTCTCAAGCACCAATTTATTTAGATTGGGATTTTTCTTTAATTCTTTCTTGCTTTCTCCAGCATCAATTCCCTTGAACTGGTGTCTTTCCTTCTTTCTTTCGTTTTATTTTTTCAGCACTACTTCATTTAGATTGGGATCTTTCTTTCTTTCTTTCTTTCTTTCTTTCTTTCTTTCTTTCTTTCTTTCTATCCCTCCTTCCTCTTCCTAGGATGAATATACAGGGTAAAAACAGCAAAGTGACAGGTGATATGTATTGGTGGGGTTTTTTGTTGTTTGGTTTGTTTAATTATTTTGTTTTTGTAGGCCAGTATATATAATTATACTGCACTTGCTTTTGAGCAGTGTGTGAGTGTGGCTGTGACAGAGATAGAGAAACTGTCGCAGTCTGAGCTATGCTTTGCGTCTGGGCAATGCGAGTTTGCTGCAGCAGCGGTTGGACGAGGTAGTTGCGGGCCTCCGTCAGGGTGACAGTAGCTATAAAGTGAGAAGAGAAATAACAGGCTGTCATAGATCAAAGGGATAAAGAACACTAGCTGCACTCGCCAGTCGTGAAATAGGAGATGGGCTCCAAATAAATTGTGCAGACTGAAGAAGACGATTTGTCCAAATGTTCATGCCTTAGAAAAGGGAAACAATTTCCAGCACTTCAGTGAGACTTCTTCACTCCTTCACTCTGGTTCATTCATTTAATTTTCTTCTGTTTCCTTTGACACACTGCTGAAATCTCCTGCCTTAATCCTACAAGCTTCCACCTTTGCTCTGATGTCAAATCTAATTAAAACAGCTGGAGATGCACTAATTCCATTCCAGTCAACTGCACACTCTAGTTTAATGCATTCAGACGGCTTACGTTCCTCTAACTGTGTGTTACACCTTACAATATGCTGTTTCCTTAGCTGCTATTGTGCATGTTGTCTGCTTTTGAAACAAATACTCTTGCTAGAGCATTCCATTCATGTAGTTCAAGTATGAATGACATGTTAGAACATAAGAGCTTCTCTTTGAAATGGGGACATGGTATATTGAGGCTCAATGATGGGGCCCAAGCACGTCCACTGCCTTCCACTGGGATTTGCGTAAAAGCTACAGACAGCAAGGCCTTGTTTTTTAATCTCATGATTGGACCAAATTGTGTTTCAGATGGTGAGACTGCTACTTCTGTCTAGAAATCACGCACCCAAAAGCCTCTAAAAGCTTCCTAAAGAGACTGCCCAAGTAGAAATTCTCACCACTACACAGACAAACAGCCACACGAATCAGCCAAGTGAAGTGGATTAACTACAGGACTAATGAAAGCTTGCTCATGTGGTTTTACAAAAAGCCATCCAATGTGCTTTTAGTGGTTCAAGTTCATTACAAATATATAGAAGACATATCTTTTCCTTTGCTTTTCAGATGTTCTCTTGTGGAAAGCTGCTCTGTGAGAAGTAGAGGTAAGGTAGAATTTGAGTGCAAACACCAAATGCTTCCTTAGGAATAGTAGTAAAGGGGAAAAAGCAAAATTTGTACTTTTCTCCAGAGGTGGGTAAAGAGTGAAGCCATATGCAAGTTAAATTTAATCTCCCAGCCTGCAGCTGGACTACCTGTCAGACCATCCCCTGCCACCAGAGGGAGACATAGGGTATGGCCCATAATCAAGAGGCAACCAGCATCACCTGTGTCATTTAAGGAGTGCGGTCCCAAAGCTTGGTGCCTAGTCTTGAGGTGTCTTTTTTGAGTACTGTTGCAAGACTTGGCTGGTAATTTACTAATTTCTCAAGCACCTTCTTCTCCAGACCATGTCCCTAGGGGGCTGCCAGCTTGGGACTTCTCTGGATTTTCAATTTCTCTTTTAGAGTTTCTCAGACTTTGATTTTTTAGAAATATTAGGAGTTTATTTTTCTTTATTTCTAACTTTGAACCCCTAGGTACCTATGTGTATTCAGTAATATTTTATCTTGTTCAGCTTTGCAATTGGGTCTATCTGTCCCTGGTTGGTTGCATGCCTTATAGGTCCTTGGTCTTTGTTGCTGGAGGCCAAAGTTTGAATCATGCACAGGGTCAAGAAGCTCCACTGCTACATAAGTGTTCTGTCTTCAATTAAATTATGATTTAAAAAAGCTTGAGTGACCACTTAAAGATGTGAGTGTGCTCTTTGGAGTGATCCCTCAGAACAGTACCAGTCCCCAGGTAGCCAAAGATAAGACACACATGCTATATCCTAATGTTTTGCAAGGGCATCTGATATATATATATATATATATATATATATATATATAAAAGCCACATCTGTGTATACCATTTTATCTCTGCACACACTTTTCACAGCAGGGGGTTCTTCACCTTTTCCCCCCCGTCATTGCTCACCAGCAGCTTAATATGTTCACATTTCATCCACAGCTAGCTAGTTTCAGAGCAGGCCTGATCTGTGTACCTTTCTTGTCTGGTCTTGGACTACATCCACTAGGGGGCAGGTCAGGTCACGAGAATGTGTGTGCTTTTTCTGATTAAGTACAAGCTCTACAATGCCCATAACAAATAATGGGACTGTATTACTGTGTGCTGTGAGGAAAGGGCAGAAACAGATGGCAAAGTAGTGTTATGTTTTCTTAAGTTGCTGCTCACAACACGTCATCATCATAGTATGCTGAATTCACTGAAAATGTTACACAGAGTAATGAGCTACACAGAGCAGCCATCTTGCACTCACAGGCACAGTTAATAGTGTGGCTGTTAGTTATGGGGAGCAAATATTTCTAAATGAGTCAATTTCCACTCCACCAATGGAATGTCCACAATGACTGGTAAAAAGTGGCAACACAACTGTTCTGCCAAATGAGAGACTTGAGTGCAAATTATCTCTACACAATGTAAACAATTTTCCCGAAAGGTGAAGTGACGATTTGTCATTGTGGACACACCACATCACACAAAGTGCACCACAGCAAAATGTGACTTCTACTTTAACCCATCCAAACGTTTAGCAGAATTCCGCAATCAACAGTGCTAAGGGAGCAGTGTAGCAGCACAGCACCTTGCTCAAGGGTACCCTTTGATCACATGGGCAAATTCCTTTCCACTAGGCCACCACTGCTTTTGTGTACATTCAGTCCAACAATCATTTAGGAACCCAACAATCTACTTAAGTACTCAATTCTTAAAAGGGAAACTTTCAGCATCACCTAGTAGCATAAGCTCTTCTCAAAAGAGAGCAGTCGCTAAGCTAACAGAACAAATGAAATCAGATATGCAAAGAGATAAAGGATGAAAGTAGAAATGAAGCTGACTTAGTATTAGGCGACATGCCTGATTTAATCTATTGCAAATTAACTTCAGTGCATAGATCACAGAGCATCATTGTGACTGTTCTGGTGATGTGTCTGTAACTGGTCAAACCTATCCTGTACATATTTGGAAAGAATGAAAAGGCTCCATTCATTAATGATTAGAAGTTCAGAATGGTCGCTCAGTAAAGCAGACACATTTCATGACTTACTAAGCAACTTATAAGCAATGTTCCAGACATAGGCGGCCTCCCTAGTGAGCAACATAATAGCCTAAAACTACATCAGCTTCACGGAATGAGCTGTGTTCTACTCTCACTCCAGCACCTAGTATTGATCTTGTAGACAGAGGCCCAGTCAAAGAGAGGGAAAGACACAGAGAGAGACTGAGAGTGCTTGTCCTTGTCTGTTTTGCTGTAGTGTCCTCTGACCTCTCTCTCTCCCTCTCTCTCTTTCTCTCTCTCTCGACATGTGCTGTTGTTCATTACTCAGCTCTCACGGCCCCACATTCAATACTGTCTCACCATTTCCTCTTAGAAATCAATTGCTTTCGCTTTCCGCCATGTTTACCATTTACCTTCGTAGCCTTATCAATTTGCAAAGGCCCTGCTGCCTGCCTGCGTTTTTAAGTTGCTCCTCAGAGGCTTTACTCGTTCCTTTCTCCCTTTGCTCTCCTTCAAAAGCTTCACAGTGGTGGATCTAGCGCCGGCTCTGATGTGGGGAGTCTGCATCGAGGCATGTTTACAGCCACTGATGTTTGCGACTGTGCTGAGGCAGGGCTGTGCCGGGCCTTCATCTTGCTCCACCACTGAAAACCACGACACATTCGCCTCTGTGACTTCTCTTTGTTCATGGAGCTTTTTGTGTTTCAGCAGAGGACACAAATGCCCAGGGCATAGCTGCTGCATTTCATACGTTTCGATTTGTTTAGCACAAACAACCTCTGATGCTTCAAAAAAAAAACTTTCAGCTAAGACATCTGATAAATTTTCTATTTTTATCATAAGAAATAAAAAGGCACATTGACCACGTGTATTATGGACCAAAAAGCTTTACTTTTTCTCTTGTATAACTAAAGTAAAACTGGACATTTTTTACAGCTTAAAATTACAGAAAGTGTAAAACTAGACATTTAATAAAAGCGCACACATGGGGGTCATAACAGCAACAACTGCTGATTTACTGTCTCCACCTCTTGTTACTACTGTACAGGTAACTAACACCAGCCTACTGGTACACTGCCTCTGCCTTTTCATAGACTGTTAAAGCCACTGTTAAAGTCAAATCTACTTCAGGGATTTTTGCACTTTTCTATTAAATCTAATTAATAAACATTTTACATGCTTAAACATTTTCTTTCATGAAAAATTGCATATTTTGTGTTTTATGCTGTTTAAAATGGATTTCTGGGAATTCTGGGACAGGCCATTTTATGGGACTTTACTATAAATATTAACAGGAAGTTAGTTATTAAATAATATAATCAGAAAGAAGATGACTACTAGAATTTATAATGACATAAGAACAGTATATAGATTTAGTTCTCCAGAGTTCAAGTGTTGCAGTGAAAGCTGGAGAAGGAGCTTGTACCTTCGGCTTAGGTCTGGAACGCGTGGGGGGAGGGGCTGGTTTACTAATGCACATTAATCCAACAACACAATGACCTCAATCCCTTAAATCTGTCAATAGAATATCTGATGCTGAAGATTAAGAAGTCACTGATGATGATAGCTGCAGCAGAACACGTCTTCTTTTTTCTGTACAAATCATTAGAACATACAATGCAAACACCATGTTTTTCAATAAACATTTATTTTCTCTTAAATTGCAGCATTTTTACAGAACTGTTTAATGTAATGTGGCAATTCTCAGTTTACCTAAGAAGGTTCAAACAGTTTCTGTGAAAGTGACTTTATGTAGGTACTTTAGGCATGATTTCACTGTTTTTGTAAAAAAAAAAAAATAATCCTTTCACTTCTCTTCACATGGTGAGGTGTGTGCTTTCTGCAGATGTATGTCCTACACTTTACACAAGCAATAGTAGTTTTACTGCCCTGTCAAGATGGGCAGGCCGGGCAGGCTTTTTAGTTTTTTGCCATCAACTATATCCACTGAACACATTGTTTGACTGGATGCAGGACTGGATGGCTCAGCTCGAAATCTCTAGACAGCAGCTGCAGCAGCTGTCTTTCTCATGTCACCCAGCTCTTGTTTAATTGTCAACAAGGTGAATACCATAAGAAATTACATGCAGTGTTTCCAAAGACATTGGTCTGCCATTGTTTTCATTCAATAGACTGGCAGATACTTCTCCATTTGACCTGTACACCCCAGCTAATATGAGCAAACCAAGGTAGGTATTCAAGTCAATATGATTCAGTGGCAGACTCATCCACTTCATCTGAGCAAAATTGAACATCTGGGACTACAGTGTTGCTTGAAAGTTTGTAAACCTTGTTAAATTCTGTATTTTCAAATGAATGTGACCTAAAACATGATCTTATTTTCAAAAAAAGTCAAAGACAATTAGATGAAGAAAGCCTAATTAAGCAATACAAACAAATTATTAGATTTTGTCATGTATTTTTTAAAAAAGGACTCAATAACATCTACATGTGGCAAAAGTAAGTGATGCCTAAGGATCATCATAATCTGAAAATCATATCAGAATCAGATATGTCTGATGTTTTTAATCAGTGGTATGATAATCAGGTGTGAGTAGGAGACCCTGTTTTATTGTGAATGTGTATCATGGCTTAAACAAAAGAGGTGTCTAAGCACCTCAGACAAAGAGCTGTTGATGCCAATAAAGCTGGAAAAGGTTACAAGACACA
>JBBPDA010000025.1:13580724-13592156 GCA_037974385.1 Arnoldichthys spilopterus
TAAACAAAAGAGGTGTCTAAGCACCTCAGACAAAGAGCTGTTGATGCCAATAAAGCTGGAAAAGGTTACAAGACACACTCTGAAGAGTCTGGACTTCACCAATCAACAGTCAGACAGATGGAGGAAATTCAAGACCAAGCACAAAGCGTATAATAGTCTGAGAGGTTACATTGATGGAACAATGAATTCTGAGCTATACCAGAGAATTTTAAAGAAAAATGTCAGGACATCTGTCCATGAACTGTATCGCCAGAGACAGTGGGTCATGCAGCAATACACACAAGTATTTCTACCAAATAATGTTAAAAGAAGAACAAAGTGAATGTCCTGGAATGACCAAGTCAAAGTCTTGACATTGATGCAACTGAAATGTTGTGGAAAAACCTAAAGCAAGCAGTTCATGTGAAAACTCACCAACATCTCAGAGTTGAAGCTGTTCTGTATGGAGGAATGGGCTAAAATTTCTGAGTCGATGTGCATGATTGGTCACTGCAAATATTTAGTTGTAGTTATTGCTGCACAAAGGGGTCACACCAAATACTGAGAGCACAATTCATTTACTTTTGCTACACACATATGCAATTGGATTTTTTTTTTTCTTCATTAAATACGTAACCAATTGTTTCATTTCTTTCATTTTCTTCATCTACTTTTAGGAAAATCAAATGATGTCACATTCATTTAAAAATATAGAACATTTTAAAGGGTTCACAAACATTCTAGCACCTATGTATAATATCCTCTGGCTCTGATGAATCCATTGTTTCTAAAAACATTTCCTCTATTGAGTGATACTCAGTTTTAGAGCTTCCTAAACTTTGATCTGTCTTTTGGAGCTCGTTTAGATGCATGTACGTCTAACAAAGACTGCTGCAGGACTGAGAAAATATAAAGGAAAGTTCTTCTTTTACTCCACAGAGCAATCAGAACAGACGCCGTAGCAATACACATCAGAGACATGTTTTATTTTGTTGGTGCAACTCTCTTTGAAAGCAGGTCAAACTGACCCATATCGTCATCATCATCATCATCGTGTACAGGGTCTGTACAGACTTTTATAAACGGTGTTCACATTTGATATGAGTTTTTGGCCATAACTGAGGAAAAGTCACCACTATTTTAGGAAACTCAACCGTGGAAATGGGTCAGATTTACTCGCAACATAATAGGATGGAAAGGGGCATATTTTTACTTTTTTTTTTACGTTTTTAATGAAAAAATAAAGTTGCTGGTGTTGAAACATAGTGTATGGAGAAAGTGCAGCTTAAAATTATTACTGGAGCAGAATATAGTATAACTGTAACCAAACTCCAGGGTTCAACTTCAGTACCACATTAGCAACAGTTTATTTTTTCTGGAAGTGTACCCAGAGTTTCATATGTAGTATGCAGTATGAGTATGCAGTAATTATCGTTCATGTCTTTATCACAGCATGTAAGAGCTATAATGATTGTTGACATTCTGTATATTAAGTTTGAATTGAGGCCTGCAGCATGATGATTCTAGACAATGCATCTATGATATAATATTTGTTAGTAAAAACATATTACTGAATTTACTTTATTGCTCTTCACATTGAAGTACACTTTACATGGGGAATTTTGCACTAGGAATATGGGATTTGCCCAATTCCCTTCAATTCTGACATACTATCACTGAGGTTCCAGACACTTTTTTCTCTTGAACGCATTAGCTTGCTCATTAAGGTCTTGGACCCGGACTTTGTAAAGCGGCTTTGTAACACCGTCAGTTGTTAATATTGCTATAGAAATAAAACTGACATACCAACAAAAACCAATATGTAGAACAATGCAACAGCTGCTCAGAATAAATTGGTAATTTTGTAGATTTTTTAAGTAGTGATTAGTGCATACCTTGCAAGTTTTGTATGCATGTACATATGCAGTAATTAATAAGATGTAACAGGTAACAAGACAAACATACTTGTGTTTTCCCACATGCAATTTTTGACATTGCTTGTAATAAAATATTTACTTATTAGGCATGTATTGTACTATAAATCGAAGTACTAGTCTTTCCCATGGAAGAGCCAAACAGGAAAAATACTTTTTGGATAGATTATTGTGAGAATCTCAGGACAGCAGATGCAAGAGTTGATGCCATTTCTTCCTCTGGTAAATCCACAGCAGCCTAGAGATTCAGCACATCAGATTATCTTTGCTCGTCTAAGCCAGTGCTGTTTCCGACTACGATGCCAGAATGCAATTTAACGATGCAGTGCTGCAGCTTTGGCTCTGAGAAAGTTATCAATACTTCTCTCCTGTGGAGGACACAAGCTGCCTTTCCCAGCCCTGCATTCTAGCGCTATCAGAATAATGGAGAAGTGTGTGCAGCAGAGATTTCTCTCCTTTCACTCTCGGCTGTCAGAGAGAGAGGCACTGATGAACTGAGGAACGAACAGGTCACAGAGGAGATAAACTCCTCTACACTAGGACACAATCAGCACACACAAGGCAAATAGACAACTACTCTCCAAAACATTATGTACCAATATCCAATCTTATTCTCTATTTTAAAAATCTGAATTTAACACACACACGCACACAGATGTAAGTTTTGAATGTGCGTTTTATTTGATTTTGTGACAACTCTTTACTTTTTAGAAAAAGTTGGATAGCTTTGTAGTTCACAAAAGTCAACTTACGATAAAAAAGTATTCGCTTAAACATTAAACATACTCATACACAAGCTCATTTCGAAACACAAATAACTAAGTCACAGATATAATAATTTAATAAACTGCTTTTCTTAATTTTCTTTAATCCATCTCTAAATTTATCCATATAAATGTACAAAAAAATGAAAAATGTATTTATTTACACCATTTATTTACATAATTAAATCTTTTAATAAAAAGGTCTCATCTTTCACATTGCTTAGGAAATATCTGCTTAATTTGCACAGAATCAGATACAGTATATACATACATTAAACTTGTGCCACTGGTTTAACTATGGGCCATGGGGCTTCTGGGAAGACTCCTCTGGACTCGTTGCATTCTCCTGCTTGAGTGCATCCACCTACCTGAAAGCATACTCCTCCCGGAATTGCTGGCCCACCCTGACTGCACAGGCCTCCTTGATTTGCTAGCCCAACCTGACCACTTTGACCTACTTGACTTGCTGGCCCAAAATGACTGCACAGGGCTCCGTGACTGGCTGGCCCAACCTGACTACTTTGACCTACTTGACTTGCTGGCCCAAAATGACTACATGGGCCTCCTTGATTGGCTGGCCCAACCTGACTACTTTGACCTACTTGACTTGCTGGCCCAAAATGACTACATGGGCCTCCTTGATTGGCTGGTCCAAGCTGACTACTTTGACCTACCTGACTTGTTGGCCCAAAATGACTACATGGGCCTCCTTGATTGGCTGGCCCAAGCTGACTACTTTGACCTAACTGACTTGCTGGCCCAAAATGACTACATGGGCCTCCTTGATTGGTTGGCCCAACCTGACTACTTTGACCTACCAGACTTGATGGCCCAAAATGACTGAACTGGCCACCCTGATTTGTTAGCCCAAGCTGACTACATAGTGCCCCCTGACTGGCTTGCCCAACCTGACTGCGTAGGCCTCCTTGACTGGCTACTAGTGGTCTACTGGCAGCCAAAGCTTGATTAACACCTCCAGTTCCTTGGCTGGTCCAGTTGAAATCCAGTCCATTCCTCTTGAGAGCTGCCAAGTGCTTGATGTCAAGAGTAGTAAAGGTAGTAAACTGGACCTGGTTCCTCTTGCTGGTCGGGGAGTGCAGCGGATCATTCCGTATTGGCTTTGGTAACAGAGTTGCTGACCTAACTGCCAGAGGGTCCGGTCTAGGGGGGAGGGTGCTGCTTCTTCTTCCAAGGGTAGCCGTCCTCTCCTCACACGGCACTGCAGGCAAATCTCTCCCTCGGGGCATCTCTCTCCCTCGAGGCTTCTCTGTAACTATGGGCCTTTCCTTGGGTTTCTGCATTTCCATGCTTCTTGGCATCTCTGCAGCAGTACTTGGCACCTGCGTGGTTGCAATTGGCACAGCCCTGTTTTGTTCCGCAGCTGTGCCCAGACGAACCCAGTGGTGCTTGTGCTCCTCAGAGCCTTGGCACTGCACTGGCGACTTCTTACTGCGTGACTTCGTGTTGTGAGTGGCACAGTTAAGCAAGATGGCTATGATTGCCATGCAAGAGACCCCCACCAGTGAGTAGATGCAGATCTCCAAGTCTGTGAAAAAGCCAAATGTCTGCATTAAATCACTCTCCACCAAGGTTGGATCCTCTTTTGGTTCTTCTTCCTGGGGAGTGACATCTGACTGGTCAAGCAGGTTGCCATAGTTCTTTTTCAAAACATTTGCTGGGCCAACCGTAACAAAAGCTTTGCCGATGCCAGGTTTTGTAGCAGGCATTCCTACGCTGTTCACTGCTCTGATGGTGGACACAGCTGCTCCAACTGCTTCTTGCAGACTGGACTTGGATGATGTACTGATTTCTCTTGTGGTGCTCTCTTGCATGGCAGGAACTGTGTTCCTGAAGATTTCAAACAAGCCATGAGACGAGGTCAAGCTCAGTTTGGGTTCACTCTCTACTGTTTCAGCATCACTGCCATAATCAGTCACGGCCCGAGGGCCAGCCTGCGTCCTCCCACTCTCCCTGGCTGGCTGCTCTGCTGATAGGAATTTGACCCTGGCAGTGCCGGCGCCCACAGCCAGCTTGCTCTTGCGTTTGGACTTCTGACAGGCTTCGCAGATGGCCAGCTCAGCTCGAAGCAGCAGGCCCTGTCCCTCCGCCTCCGCCACCACAACACGGCCCGAAACCTTCCTCACCGACACCACCCTTTTATCCAGCGAGCTGATGGTTAGTGTGTAGCCGCTGGGATCGAACAGGTCAAGAGGAGTCTGAGAACCGTCACTGAACTTCACCCAGCAGGCGACCACCGCCTCCTATGATGCAATGGAAAGAAATTCTTATCACAGCGTGCAAGAGCTTAAAATGATTGCCAGTGTTACGTATATTGAGTTTCAAATGAGGCTCACAGAATGAGGGTTCTACACAATGTATCTATGGAGGCGATATTCTTCATCACTTCATAAAGAGATCAGGGAAACAGGCTGGCTAAATATTTTTAAAAGAAAGCTTAAAACATATCTCTTCACTTTAGCCTTTAACTAACTATTTTACTATTACATTTCTTCTACTTTTATTCTTATTCTTATTTTTTAAAAATAAATGATTCATTTTGATTCATAATTTATACCTTTATTTATGCTTACGTTTATGCTAAATGCACTTCTTTAACTGTCTAATTTTATTGATTATTTTTTAATCCATTTACTTTGAACTGCATTCTTGTTTAAAAGGTAGTATATAAATAAGGTTTATTTATTATTATTATATTATTATTTGTTTATAAAAACTTATTGCTAAATTTTTCAACACATTAATGTTCTTTGCTTTAAATCACATGCCACAAACCTCAAAGTGAATTTTTCAGTTGATGTTATCTTCTTGCACTGATGTGTAAAATATGTTGCATGTTCAAATGTCCTGTGTTCTGTTGCAAATTGTTTCAAATAAATGTCTCCTGAGATCAATAAAGGTCTAATATAACCGCCATCCTGCAATAAAGATTCATCCATCCAATTAGTGCTATGTACAAGGAAATGAACATGTTAATCTTTTAATAATTAACTAGGAGTCTGAGTACGGTATGTCTGGCCTATAAACCTCCAGCACTGAGCCCCACTTAACCATAGGGATCAATATTTATGTGTAAAAAAGAAAAGAATCCATCTGAAAAAAACACCAGAGGGCAACGAGCAGAGTAATCACTGTAACAAGCTGTAGCACGAACACCCAGAGCTGCCGGCTAACACGAACAACTGCCGCCACAGGCTGTCCTATATTTTGAGGTGAAATACATTATGCATAGCCTGTGGAGCTGCTCTTGCAGAGCCCATCATATAAACGGATGAAGCCCCTCGCTGAGTGCTAATAGCCTGATATTGACTGGGTCAACCAAATGGCCGTATTACTGAAACGCGAAATCTGAATTGGCTGTCATCTAAAGGAATTTAGAGCATCTAATGGTTTCCCCTGGCACATTTCGTAAAATGTGATTCTGCCCCAGCAAATGTGCGAACTCTATTAATCTGCGAATATTACGGAGTTCTCAGCATGCTCTGAATCTTATGAGCAGATATTCATTCCGATCTCAGCCACCATATTCTCAGAAAAACAAAGCCCTCCCCATTGCTCCAGCAAGTTACAGGATTCTTTTGTTGCTGATGAATGACCTGTTTTGGACTGTGCATGGTGTCCTGGGTGGTGGCGGTGGCAGCGATGGCCCTGTGGCTGCCTGGACTGAGCTGCAGGTTCAGCAAGAGGCCCGAGACCAGCTGCACTCCCAGCTCCGTGATGCTCACTTTATCATCCAGCACCCGCACCATCTTTTCAGCCAGCACCGCGTTGGAAAGAGGAGACATCACCTGACCCAAGGGTAAAGAAACACCGACAGTATTTTGTAGGTATTGCATAAGCGAACATACATCAGCACATCTATCCAGTAAGGCTTTGTTTCATCACAGATCATTTTAATTAGAGATAGGGTCACTGATTGTTTTGGACCGTAGGTGCAGCTTAGTGTTTTTTAAACTCAACCAAACATGTATAGTCCCTCCCATTAGGAGGGCACAGGAACTGTCCACTGAAGCTACACTGATTTGCCTTTTTTGCCTTTTCTGTAGATTAGTCATGTTCAATTTTATCTTTTTCATTTGTCTTTCTATTTTCCATTGTTTATCTGCCTGTCTGGCACTGTAAGCCACTGGGGCAGTCACAGAGACTGGATTTTTTCTCCCTGTGAGCTTATACTTTATTGCTAGCTGCTGGAATGTCTGGAGCATTTAACAAATATTACAAAGTATTTTTTTTTTAAGTAATTACACACAAAATGGCTATTTACCAATAATTACGAAGGGAAGATCTAAATATCTAAGTGAAGTTCGAATTTTAAAAAAATATTGCATACTGGAACAGGAAAGCATGCTTGCTCATTAAAAAATCTCAAAGAAAGTCTCAAAAAGTTTTCAGACCTTTGATAGGCACAGTGCAAACCTAATTTCTGGAAAAACAGGTAGTTTTTTTTGCAATAAAAAGTGTGTGATTTAACTCTCTTGAACTCTTTTGAATTTAATTAAAGTTCAAATAAAAGATTTTCAATGTTTAATCTAATTTATTTTGTTAATTTAAACAAATTTCACACTCAAAAAAGTCAGGACAGATGCGTGTTTACCAATGTGTTACATCACCCTTTCTTTTGATTACATTATTTACACATTTGGGAACTGAGGAGACTAGCTGTTGCAGTTCTGCATATGGAATTTTTGCCCATTCTTGCTTTATATAAGACTTCAGCTACTCAGCAGTCTCTGGTAGCCATTGTCTGATTCTCTTCCTCATGACGCCCAATACTTTTTTAACATTAGACAGGCCTGCATTGTTGGCAGGCCAGTCAAGCACACACTTTGTGTCTATTCCGCCACACTGTTGTAGTGCATGCAGAATGAAGCCTGGCATTGTCTTGTTGAAATAACTAGGGACTTTCCAGAGAAATACGCCACCTTGATGGCAAAATATGTGTCCCAAAATTAATTCCCAAAATACACCTTCGCATCAATGGGACCCTCACACCCAAGCTGTGGGGACTGATGCCCCTCCCCATACCATGACAGATGTTGACTTTTGCACCTTTAAATGATAACAGTCTGAATGGTTGGAGCTCAAAGTCATTTTTCTCAAAGACAAACAAAGGTGGACTCATCTGCTCACAGCAGACATTTCCACTGTCTTTCAGTCCATCTGAGATGAGCTCAGGACCAGAGAAATCAGAGGTGTTTCTGTATAAGTTTGGATTCTCTTTGCACAATAGTTTCTGGTTGCAGATTGTGTTAAGTGACATGTGGCTGCATTTATTACAGTAAATACATTCATTCCCTTCTGACTGCTTCAAGGTTTTTTGTTTGTTGGTTTGTTTTGAGATTTCTCTGGATTCCCTTAATCTTTTCACAATATTATATACTGTAGATAACGAAAAGCCTCAGTTCTTAGTAATCTTTTGTTGGGAAACAGTGGAAACCATTTCTTTGAAAAATTTTAAGTTCAAAGTTCCGTTCCTGTTTTTATTACATTTTATTTTAAAAAATACCAACTTTTCCAGTAATGGGGCTTTGAAAAAAAGGATACCATATGAAAATCGTATGCTGCTCAAAAGTGTTGATCATGTTTTGCGGTACCTGTAGAGTAGTGACCCCAGCAGCCCTGCCGCTCAACAATGTTCCAGCTTGCAGCCGTGCTATGTTTGTGTCCCCCACTCTCAGCGAGTAGCGCATCAGCCCAGTCACATCCACCAGCCATTCAGGGCCCAGAAAGTACACAGGAAGAGAGCCGCTCGAGTCTGGAGCCTCAGCAGTGAAGGCCGTAAAAACTCGGACCAGGCTGTGCTGGTACTGCAGCATGCACCCTCTGCCCTTCTTCTCATCATCTTCCTCACTCTCCCAGCTTGTCCTTCAATAAATTGGGAGAAAATGAGACACTCTCTCTTTCATTTTTCTCTGCTGCTCTCTGCAGTGCCCCAGCTACAGAATCTTCACCAGAGCCATGCAGAAAACTCTCTGCACTTATTTCTCTAACTAGGAGAACACTTGGTAGTAGTTTTTAAAGAAAATGTCAATAAGGTGCTCACTGCTTACAAGTATTATGGCTTTGTCCAAATTAAATTCACACTATAACTCCACACATAAAATACAGTATAAACCATGAGGTAATTAAGGCATTCCCAATTCCACATAGACCATTATTATTGTAGACAATACAAGCTGCAAACAGCGACATTGACTTTCCGTGTTTACATCTTTGTGCTGTTTTCTAAACTGATGATTAATCTATCAGACAGTGACCTCAGTACAATGTTGCTTTAAATACTGACCAGTGCTGATTATATGAATTCAATAAAAGCAATCCAGTTGTCTCACACAAAAAGACATGTGTGTCAGTCATTTTATTGGCATTGTTGATTACAGTTATGGACTACAGAGGACAACTGGCCCGATGGCTATTACTTACATTTATCTTGTTTTATCTGTGGATTCAATATTATGCACTGCTTCTAATATAAATATACACAGTAACCTGGGGTAAGAGGTTGATGGGGATTACTAAATGGATGAAGTCTATTTCATTCTCAAATTTCACTGGAACACAGCATTCCTGGGATTTATTCACTTGGAAACTTTTTGGAGTTAATTGATCTAATTTATAAACCATATGATAAAAGTAAACTATGCATTTATTTAATTAAGGTGAAGCTGAAAGGTTAATAAAATATCAAATTTACTAATATTAACAATACTAATAAAGTCATTATTATTAGTAGTAGTAGAAGTAGTATTAGATTACAAACTGATTTTTGCAGGGGTCTTGTATCCTTTTAAGGATGTTATTTTTCTTTATTTGCCATAAAAGCAAAAAATGACTGCTGCCCCAGTTTATCCCCCATAACTGTGTGTAGGTTTTTAATGCTGTACATGTTAAACTCCTAACACAATTTGGTTCAGCTTTACAGCAAATAGACTTAGTCCTTTTTCCTTTTATTGTCACAGTTTTTTTATATTTTGCTATATATTACGTTATCACCTGCCTTTTACATTGTGTGGACAGTTGATGATAAATGGACCATTGGGAATCACCTCGGGAAAACATGCCATATTTAGCATACATTTCAGTTAAGAAATATAAGAAACGAGACTCAGTAAATTTTGTGCAACCTCTTGGTCCCAAAGACAGGCACCCTCCAGCCTTTGATCTGGCTGAGCTCTGGGTCAGACACGTCAATCTGCAGGGGCAGGTGGGGCATCCAGACGCTGACCTCCAGTTGAGCGCTCAGGTAGCTGTAGGTGAAGTTCACCATCATCCTCACCCTGCCTCTGGTCTCCTTCCCACTCATATACACAGTGTCACACCTCTCAGATACCTGTGTGTGTGTGTGTGTGTGTGTGTGTGTGTGTGTATGTGTGTGTGTGCGAGAGAGAGAGAGAAACAAGAGGGAAAACAGTTAGTAAACATAACTGTAAGGCTGGAAATTTGTACCATGGTAATTTAAATTGGTAAACTGGCATAATATTGTTAAATCACCCTGTTAAAGACGCAGACAAAAACCCGTGTGAAGCTCCTCAGCCCTCGAGAAAGAGATTAGCGGCTTTATGCTAATGTAGCAGTGAAGGAAGTGAAATACAGCATGGAATGGGTTCTCCATATGGTTGTACTGTCTCATTTAGTAAATGTATTACTGTTGTTACCTCCTCCTTCCTTCTCAATGCTTCAGGGACTGTCACATTCTCAAACAACTGAGAGCACTTAGTCTCTGCTCAGTCAAAATAATCATTAAAAAACCATCAGCTATTCCCTACTTGGCTCTTCTCCGGCAGTTCAGGAAAAACACAGTACAGTGTACATTGTGGAAATTTGTGTGTGCACTGTCTACTTATCCTTAGTCTGGCTAGTCATTTAATCTCCATCACAGAATGTCTATAGCTCAGTTCCACACCTTCCGTGTGTGTGTGGTGCTTAAAGTGTACAGATCTTTAGTTTTGACCCCTTTAAACACTTTAAACCCTCTGTTAAAGCACGGCAGTCCTGGCAAGAGAGGCTCAAGAGAATGATTCAATAATAACTGGATAAAGGTCTTGGCTCTTCATAATAAACACGCAAGGAAAAGACAGGCCTCTGGGGCAGGGATGTGCTCTGGGTAAGAAAAAGCCCAGGCACAGAGGGAGGCTACTGGGTCACTCTTACTCTCTGTCTCTCTCTTTCTATATCTGTCTCCAGAATAACTTTCTGAAGTATCTAATCTACAATAAAGAGTTGCCCACTAGGGGCCTGTCAGGGCTCCTGATCAGTACAAGTCCAGCATCCTTAGCACTGAAAGGTGTAATGGAGATGTCACTGGGAGAGAGTGTTAGGCTGGTAATGAGCGGCGCATAGCGAGTGTAATTGGCAGAGTGGTGGGCAGTGGCTGTACTGTGATGTACCGTACCTTCAGAGTGTCTTCATCTGTGGACTTGCACCGGCTGGAGTTGGTGATGTCTGAGACTGAGCCATCTGCCTCCACTCCTAGCACCCTCACTGGCACCGACACCTTCTTACCAGTCAGCATGGCTGTGTTTAGGAGTTCTGTTTTCTACATATAAATATGTAGGTTAGAAATGAGCATAACCTTATATAAGGTGACCTTGCCAATAATTAGTTTTGTGTAAACACTGTTAATGTTTCAGTGCACACTATATACTCCCCAGTCTATATAGACTACTCACAATAAGTTAGGGATATTATTATTTGCATGAGTGCTTTTCCTATTTGCTCTGAATTTTAATGAAATAAG
>JBBPDA010000025.1:13592256-13617415 GCA_037974385.1 Arnoldichthys spilopterus
TTCACGGTGGTGTCTTGGTGTCAGTGGAGTCACCTGCAACGGTCGTCTGGCATTCAAGCCAAAGCGGTGGAGTCGGTCGCGTATGGTTTGTCTGGAAACCCTGGTGTGCATAGGTCCTTATGGAACTGGTCATCATTGAGGTTTGTCACTTGTGGGGCTCCACTCCTGGGTCTGTCATGAACCCTGCCAGTAGTTCTGTGTCTTGATGCAAGTCTGCTGATGACACTTTGAGACCCACCAAGTTCACGAGCAACATCTGGTGGCCTGCCACTGACCCAAAGGCGTGCCATGGCCAGGTGACGCTGCTTGCCCGTTTAGTGACGTCGTGTGTTCATGGCTGTTTAAATGATGAACTTGGAATGACTTGCTGACAATACCAGCTTTTTATACCCACAAAGTGTTGAAATTGATGCCACATTGAGAAAGGTTGTCTTTTGGTATTGGCCAAAATACCATTACATGGAAAACACAAAATGAGGTGTGTCTATCACCCCAATACAATTGCCTCCCTATCCAAAAAATGTCTGAAGTGAAACCAACACTGTATGTATGACATCTACTAAGTCTCTCACAATATCTCTAACTTATTGTGAGTAGTGTATGTTGACAAGGGCACAAAAACTGTCCATTTTTAAATCACCATAGTTGTGATGTTCATGTGAACTATGAACACATTTATGTATGCCTGCCTATTCAGCCTAAAGCAGTGTGGCATGCTCCTTTACACTGAAGATATGAGGAGTAGCAAACTGTTTTACAAAGAATGTAGACTTCTGAAGAGAATCGCAGACTTTTTTGCATGATGTCCCTGAGGATTTCATTTCAAACTTAACAGTCCTTTTTTGGTGCATTTCTGCCCAAATTGCTTTCGGAACATAGCATACCTCATTTAATTTGTGAAAGGTTTATACATTTTAAACATGGGTCCCTTACATATATCAGTCTTAAAGAAATACTAACAAAAGCTATTTAACTGTAAGGAGATGCTGCACATTTTAAAAGAACATTAAAAAACAAATGATGAGGACATTTTAAAATCAATTCTGACTCAGATGAGGAATATGGGCCCTTTACTATGGAAACCCTAAAGAATGGACTTTAAAGTCTGAACAACTGCTTCAACCCAGTTATCCTGCATCTGTTAATTTTACTAAACCCTCATCATATCCGCTTATACTATTTTCCGTATGTTGAGGAAAGTGACACAAAATAAAACAAGCTGTAATCTGTATCATGTCACTGTCTACGAGACCCAATTTATAGGCATCTAAATTCAGTGGTAAGTGGCTGGTATGTCAAGCAAACCCCCTGTGGAGCAGTTCCTGTCTTAAAAACATGTTCAGCAGTGTGTAAAACAGGGTTTTGCATCTGACACTCTCTAATGATGTCGCTGCAGCGCGTCACACATGTGACTGATGCGCTTGCCGATTAGGTTTGAGCATAGATTTAACTTCTAGCCCCACCAGATGTCATTCAGCAACCTCTGTGCACAGCACAACAGCTGCTGACCGTGATTCGAGAAGTTAAAGAGAAAATCCAGCTTCCTGAGAGCTGTGCAATTTTAGAAATAACATTGTGCTCCACAGAGGCTGGTTTTTACAAACCTCTCATGGTCTTTGACATGTTTCAATCCTTTCTTTCAGTATTGCTTTAAATACTTTGACATGATCTATTTTATTGGCATTGTATCTTATGAAAAGGGATATGCCAAATTCTTTAAAGTTTTAGAAGGTTCTTTACACTCACACATCACATTGTTTAGAGAACCATCAACTGAAAGGTCCTTTATTGGCATTACTCCAAAGACCCTTTTTGGCACCGTTGTTTTTAGGAGGGTATCTTTAATGCAGGATGTGAAGAATAAGAAAATAAATGCAGTTCTTCAGTACATACATTCTGAAGTGGACTGAACTATTCCTGAGCAGGGTAGGATGCCTTAAATGACTGTCAATTTCATTAGGACCGAATCCGAGGCCGTAGAGCATGTGCTAGGGATGACAGAGCCAGATCAAAAGCAGAGGGCAGCAGAGCTGGCACTGTGCCTTGGGACAAATACACACACACGGTTCCACAGAGACCCATGAATCATGTATATGGGTTATTGTACTTTTATAGCTAAAGGCATCTATACAGAAGCATTAAATGAAAAATACATCTATGTCCAAATTGCCCCATAGCAGACGCATTACTGGCCACACATGTTCACTTCAGGATTTATCACCGATTTTATATATACATAAAAGGACAAATTATAAAGCTTAAGGGAAATAACAGCGATATTGCATGCAGTCATAATGCTCATGTAGAATGCGTAGAACAAAATCAATCTACAAATACATGCTCCACACGCAAACACACACGCAGCTCACCGTAATAAGTGGGACTATGCCCACATAGTCTTTCTGCACGGTGTAAATCCTCATGGTGCCCTCATCTCGGATCATGTTTCCAGGCAGCTCCAGACGCCACGTGGTCATCTGGCTCTCCAACTGGTCACCGTGCTCCTGTGTTTCAAAGTCCAGCTGCAGGACCTCCAGCAGACCTCTGTGATTTAAATGGTAATCCAAACATAAACATCTGGCCCAGAACACACACACACACAAAATGGGCTGAATGTCTGAAACAAATGTTTTATTAATAAAGGTCATTATAATAGAGATGTAAAGTAGTAATGCGTTCTAGTGCATATTGTCTGATATTGTTCATATCTGCTCTATTTTTCATATTTAAGTATGTTTAATTCAGCAGGTAAATACCTGCCTGAGGAATAAACTGTTCAGAGGATATTTATCAAAATGTACCTTTGTATTTTCTATTTTATAGAGGTGAAATATTTTTGATCCAGATACAGATATCTGAATTATCTATATTTGCGTGTATGTTGCGGCTGCCTCAATTACTCAATTATAATCAATTTATTCATTAAAAATTAACTGAATAATGTGTATGTTCTCAGATAATCGATTTCATAATTACTTTGCAATATAAATGATAAATATGATCTCACTTATCCTTATAAAGCCATGTTTTGCAGTCTGAACATTTTCCACAAGGCGGAACTATAAGGACAAGGTTTTTTAAGCTTTCAAAATAAAATGGCAAAATTTAAGAAATTTTAAAAGAGGAAAACAGTACCAGCGGTATTTCACAAATGTGTACATATTCAAAGTAACAAAATCTGTTATATTAAGAAAATGAGATGTTTGCTTATATAAATTGCATGTTTTTTCAATAAATCATCTAAATCTGACTCAGTTATGACTGTTAACAGTTATGAATACCATTAATAAAGACAGCCCTGTTTCAGTGATACACTGAGCTATTAGTTAAGGTTATAGTTAATACATTACAGATGAAAACACACAGATAAACTGTACTTGACTAAGTGAAACAAATCTGTGTGCGGAAATATTTGCATAATAATAACAATAATACTAATAATTACTGTTATTATTATTATTATTGTCATTATTATTATTATTATTGCCATTATTATTATTATTATATAATATAAAAGTATAATAGCTACACAGGTGAAGTCTGTGTTAACCAGTAAGCTATTAAAATCATCATGTGTTTGACTGCAAACAGTCAGATAAATAATACTTGACAAAGTGGAGCAAACAGTGGCCTCAGTTGTGCCAGAGAACCCGAAAGGCTTTTCACTGGTGAATCAAGGCTTAGGGGTGGAAGGGCAAATGGTCCACTTCCATCCCATCATCCCTGGTGTGTATCATGGGTTTCTTAGTGCTGAGGGAATCCTCTCTCCCTGGCTCTTCGCTGGTTAATACTGGAGCTAAGACGTGAGATCTCAGCTCTAATCTTGCGCTGAACGCACGGGTCTTTAAGCCGGGATGACGCACAGATGTATCAGGGATGATTACAGATAAGTGGGTCGGCCTGCGGGAGGCGGGGGGGCAGGGGCAGTCATGCTAGGTGGAAGTTGGAGCTGTTTCATGTTGCTAGGGTCTGGATTCTCTGTAAGCATGGCATTCATAGTGATGGGATATGTAATACTGTGATCTACACCAATATACATGGACACTGTTTAGAAAAACTGTGTCTAATTTTGTAATGTTTTGTGAAAAATTTAAATGGCAGTCAATCAGGCAAGGCATGTTTGGGGTATAAGGCTTCTTTAGTTCAGAACTGGAGTTACAGATGTCAAATGTTTTGTTGATTTTCTAAGTTTAAATAATTGCACCCCCTGTATATGGCTATTTTTTGCTGAATTAAACATAAAGAAAAAAGGAAAACAACATAACATTTAATATGGCATAATCTATTGTGGCATAATGTTATTTTTTTCTCCCAAATGCTAAATTAAAAAAAACAGTAACTGTGTATTTAAAATGCAGAAGTGTGTTCCCTGAGGAGGATGTGTATTTACACCTAGAAAATCAAAAACAAAAACTAAAACACCCAACATTATGTATGAGGCTAATGGTGGTAAGTAATTAAAATGTTCAGAATCTATAAGAGCCTTACATACCTGTCTTCTGACACTGTACACTCTGAGAAAAATGGTTTAATACATCAAAAAATGTTCTTCAGCTTCAAAAACAGCAGAAGCTTTTGGTGCTGTGTAGAACCATTTCTAAAAAGATTCTTCGAAGAACCACTTATAACACATACAGGTTTACAACAGATCTGCTGTACTCTCAATGATTGCTTTTACTAAAGAACCGAAGAACCACTTTATGTGTATGGTTTACTGTTATTTGTAAAACTGTACCACATTATTCAGCAAAAACCAATAGCTAAAAGCCTGAATATTGTCCAGGATTTTGTCCATTTTTACATTTTTTAGTATATCATTCATTGACTGTAGCCTGACATACGAACAGGTTTAGAACATAATTTGAGGCAAGTAGATAATTTGGTTATGTAATTTGCACGATGCTAAGTGGTCGGGTATATGCTTATGACTTCTTAGCTACATCAGTCTCGTAGCTTCCATCACCTTCCTCTTTAATCCCTATATCCCTATCCCCTCTGTAAAATACACTGTATATATTGTAACTGTACTGTCCAGTGTGCACTGTATAGCCTATTGCTTATTATATATTGTATTAATGTAAACTTTATATTTATATTATTTATTGTAAATACTGCAAATATAAGCACATGAGTATAAAAGCCTTTCTGCTACGTACAACTGTACATACTTTGGATATTGTACTGTATATTCTATACTGTACAAGGTACTGCACTGCACCAGCATACTGTATATTGTGTGTATTGTATACTGTGTACTTCACACTTGTCTGTATATATATACGTATTGTATTGTTTTGTAGTGTACTGCTTGTACCCTGCAGTATATATGCTTATTTTTTCAGTACTAGGGCCAGAAACAAATTCCCTGTGTGTGCAAACATATTTGGCCAAATAAAACTGCTTCTGATTCTGGCTCCAATTAAAAATGTAATTAACAAGCAAGTTTTGACTGATTGCATGTATTTGGGATAAGGGAGAACTGTGTAAGCCTATAACTGAATAACTTATATAATTATTTTTGTCTAACTGCTTCTTTTAAAAGAACCATTTACTTATATCAGTGATGTGACAGATGATGTTACAGTGCAGTAAAGCTACCACTGCGTCCACCACTGATTCTCTTACACTCTTTTTACTAAAGTAATTCATTAACAAATGCAACGACCCAGTGCTTGAAACACTCCCTACATCTCTGCATGATGTGTCATTTCAAAAGGACAAACAGCTCTGATCACAGTCTTAAAGTCTTAAAATATGTATGTGCTGTGTACATGACAAGAGTTCTCCAAACGTCCCCAGACCAATGGATCAAATAATTTATGGAAAATTTACTTGCATTGATAATGACTGCATATGCCCACAGAATTCAGTTCATATGTAAAACCATAGCCACTACATGCTTAAGCCTGATGTTCAAATAGAGGATATGTTAAACAAGACATTTGTAGTTTTTAGGATGGATTAAAGTCTTAAAAAAACATAGAAAATCTGTGTCATGTAAAAAACCTGATCCGCCACCTGCTGTGAAGCAAATTTTTGCTGATGCATTTTAAGAGGCAACTAACACTTGTGGTGTTTTTTTTAGAAGCAACAAGTAGCTTAAGGGAAAACATGTCCCAAAAATGCTAACCTTGCTAATGATGGATAGAAACTAATAGAAGCCCAAATACAAATGAGAACATGTTTAGAGATTTGTCACTGCTTTCAATTCTAAAAACCTTTTTTTGTAATGAAATGAGCAGAGCACATCAAACCAGTGTTAGGTTCTGAATAATTTAAATGTTATGTTTTTATTCATCTATGCATAATTATGTTACAGCTGTAATCAGACATCGCCAGTGTTTACTCAGAGTGGATATGGTTTACTCATTGTTTGTAAAAACCCAGCACATTGTCTTCATTCAAAACAGCAACCTGTAAGGAGGAACAGGTTGTCTGAGCAGCTGCTCCAATAAGAACAACAAGAAGAGAAGAGAGAGTGTGTTTTTTCACTCTACTTTACAGCCTATTACAGCCTTGTATTTCCTAGATGGATCCCTCATGAAAGTAAAAACACCCACAATCTATAGATAGCCACAGTACAATAATGGATGAGGGAACATTCAAGGCTTGCCTTTTTCCAGTGAATACACTCTTCTTCTTGCAGATGACAGAGATAGTATGGGGGTCACTCCCTCTCCCTGGATCCAGGGCGATGTCCCACAGCTGAGGGTCACTGGGTCTGGCTGTGCTGAAGGACATCCCTCTCTGCACTGTGGCCCTGTCACATATAAGGACATGCAAGTTTTAAGTCTTAAGAAGTAGAGCAATAGCACTGTGATTGTATGTGAAGGATGAATGCTCCATCTGCGGCACTGATCTCCATGTATTTAACTTCTGTAAGGCAACATCAGACAATAAATCCATGTTACATTTGGTCTATATACAATCACGTAAAGAAATGAGTCCACATTACAACTGCTGATTTTTGAAGACCAAACCCAAGATGCCATATATAAATAAGAGAGGTTCCACCTGCAGAAAGTTCTAATCCACACATCTAATCCAGAAGTCCTGATTCTAGTTCATGGATTTGATCGGTGATGAATATAAGGGGATAAAAATAAGTGGAACTGTTTGTTTAAATTATAACAATGTCTGAAAATGTAAATTTTATGTCATTTGTTGGTGAATATGGAGAATGTATTAAAATAGGTAAAATGTTTGCTTGTTCAAATATATTTAGAACAAAAATTATTTAAAAAATGCAATGACTGAAATATGTAGCATATTCATTTACATGTGTTCATTTGGATGAAGCTTTTATCCAAAGCGACTTCCAAGACACAGTAAAAAATCAAGCATTAATATCATATTCCTGATGATACAGCACATGAAGTTGTAAAGGTTAGCACCCGGGCGGGCCGGCAGGGGGTGGTTAAGAGTTCTGCCTTCACGACTGTGCCCCGACGGGCCGGCTGTAGGCGTTTGGCAATGCATTGCCATGGTTACGTCAATTGCGCTTATGTGTTTCACCTGGGCCAAAGCCCTTAAAGCATGGTTGTCTAACCTAGTCCTTGTCTCTGGTTACAGGTGTGGCTAGCATATTTGCTTTGGCCACACCAGGCTCTCGCCAGAAATTTGGTAGGGGCTCCATGGGTCTCCCTCTCTCTTCTTGCTTGTGTCCACAGCAGACAGGCCTTGAGCGGTGCTCGTTTGGCTGTCTGCTGGGTGTACACTTAGTGTTTTTGAGACTCCCAGCACTCAGCCCCTCACTCGCATACTCAGATTTTGTTGTTTTTTTTGGTTCCACAACCCAAAAGTCTCATTACTGGTGTCAACCAGAGCAGGCCCTCTTTGCCCCATGCTAACATGTAGCGGGCTTTGCTAACTGTGTGCATTTGCAACTACCACGCTGTGTTAACATCTGGGGTTGACGGGAAGCAATTTACCCACCCGCTTTCTGGCAACGTTTATTTACACCTATTTCTGGCATAGGGCCAAAACTCATCTAGTATCGCAAAGTACACCTCCCTTCGTCGGTGACGCGATGATTAACGCATTCGCCTTGTAAAGATGGCAGTATGTGTTTGTGCCCTGAGTGGGGAGGCGGTGTCCCTTTTGTCTCCTGCACATGGCCTCTTCTGAAACCTCCCAGGCCAGGAGGTTATTACTGTACAGGTCCTAATTGGGCCTAAATTTCTCTAGTTCTGGCTGATCAGCTTTAGCAGGGCTCCCCGGTATGCGAATTTTGTTCACTCTTTTGAGTGCAGTAGTGAAAAAATGCTTCCACAGCATTTCGCTCAGAACCTGAGCTTTAGCTTTAGCATGGAGTCTAAATGCAGGGCTGAGTACTGTGCAACTCTGAGGAACATTAATCTTGCTGTCTCTCAGAGTCTGAGCCCACTCTTTAGCTTTAAGATGCAGCCAAACGCATTTTTTTCAGCTTTATCCAGCCGACAGACGCTTCCCCTTCTCCCTCATGTCCATTGCCGAGGCTTACACAGAATGGAAGCATGCCACGTGCCAGCCCAAGTCGTGGGTCGGACTTGAGCACCATCCAGACTTTCTGGAACTTATAGAGTGCAACAGGGGAGCGGACAGTAAAACAGCAATGTGACAAGGTGTATTATCTCTGTCCCCACATCAATCTGTCTTTCTCTTCATCTCTATCTGCGTTCACATGGCTTCATGGACACTTCCAGTTGGTTTAAACACACATTCAAAAACAATCTTTATAAACAACAACAATATGAATAATGGAAAATGCCACAATTTAGACATTTAAAATCCTACTAAGTGAGCCCTGGTTAATTTGGAAAACATCACTGGTACTGGACTTACTCATGTAAATCCCCAGTTCCATTACAGTTCCTAAACCCACAGAATAGTACACTCCAACAATGAGGTTGTAAGGTTCCAAGAAGAGGTATTCGGAGCGGTGCCTCGTCCGTTCAATGGATGGCTCTTTAGATCTTGAAGAAGTTCTTAGTGGTAGATATAAAGAAGTCCTCAAGGTCCCCAGACAGTTCATATTTTTGTTGTATTCTCTATGCATTGTAAGTAAGACTGGAGCAAAAATGTGGACCATCTAAAGAGCCCTAAGGACTGGTTTGAGAGCCACTTCTTTAAAAACCTGTTTTGGTAAATGAGATGTGAAAGTGAAGAACCCTTTTAAAGTTTAAAGAAGCTCCACATTACAGATGTTTCCTAGAAGCAGAGAAGCATTTAGCTTTATTTTTAGTGTGAAGAACCTTTACTTTAAGTAGCGTGTCTTTTAACACTCTGTTGAAACACAACAAAAGTGGTTCCTCAATGGCAGGGGTGGCCAATTCCTGTCTTGGAGGGCCAGTGTCCAGCACAGTCTGGTACATTCCCTCCTCAAATACTCACTAAAGCTGTCAATTAACACATTAGTCAAACCACATGTTTGATCAGAGAAATTACCAGACTCTGCTGGACACTGTCCCTCATGAACTGGAGCTGCCCATCCCTGCTCTATGGCATCTCTCAAATGGGTGGGGGTGTAACATTCAGCACATGAGTCCATTCAAAATACCTGTTCAACAGTTCGATATTCCCATAACATTTTAAACAAAACATGAATGAAAAAAGGCTGTTTCCCTGTGGTTGCACATCTTACTAATGAGACTAAGCTGGGAAGCAGGAGGGGTGTGGCACATGGCATAAGAGTTTAAACTGGGTTGCTGCACAGGTATTGAAACAATGCATACATTTTCATTACAGCAGATATCAGAATGAACAAAATACTCATTCTGCATCATGCACAATCACATGTCACAGATGCAAAAGCCAGTTAATACAATATAAACTTGATGATTCTATCAGTCCCTTTCTAGGCGAATCTATCTATTTATCAATCTATCTATCTATCTATCTATCTATCTATCTATCTATCTATCTATCTATCTATCTATCTATCTATCTATCTATCTATTCCTATCTGTTTTTTGAAAGCAGATAGTAAATGCCGCTGGGGCTGGACTTTGTTTGCGTAAAATGTCCACAATCTATTTATCCCCCAAAGCAGCACTAATAAAAGATAAACACTGGTAAATTATGATGATTATTTACCCATCGGTAGTCAACACATGTGATGGGCTGTTTATTCTGCATTAGAGCAAAAACAGGATTAGGAGTGTAATCAACTGTAATTCACAATATCAGCCTGAATCTGCCCTCGCCAACGTGTTCTCTCAGACGGCTCTATCCACCATTCCTCAGCAGCGCAGACACCGTGAGAGACACAGAGTGATAATAAATCAGGATTACAGTTAGACTTCAAGAGCATTGTGTATAATTATAACATCACGCAGGCACTCATATCCTGCCAGAGCCACATGTAATCAACCCTTGTTCACTTTGTAGATTCTGTAGACATTCACTTCTAGAATGGGTTTTAGTCACACTGATACATTGCTCTTAGATAGAGAGAATGCACATCTGTACGAGTGGCCTATTTTCAGCTTGCCTAGAGAACAGACGTATGCATAACTAGAGAAACGGTTCAGCAGAATCTGTAATGAGGGTCTTGATGGAATAAATCTCTGACACAAATCAACAGCAACAAACAAGTGAGGTGGAACTGCCTGAGCAACTACTTGTGGAATATAGAATAGAATAGAAAAGAATAGAATAGTGGAAAGTGGAACCTTTCATAAACCGGCAACAAAAGAATAAGATTAAATGCACCAATTGTCAATAAATATATTTTATTTATCAGCAAAAGTTGTAAATAAATGTAGTAGCTGACAGTAACTATGACGGCGAAAAAATACACTTTTTATTAAATAATACAAATTTTAAAAAATACAAAAAACAACTGCTTTTATGTTTACACCTTGCCATAACACTAAAATTATTTGCCTAATATTGTGAGAGTCCTCCTCATGCCACCAAAACAGCTCTGATCAATCAAAGAAGTATTCACTCAACTAGAGACTCCCAGCCACCGATGCTGTGACACTTTGATTTAAGTTGTATTTATAATGAATAATGTTCAAGTTCGATTTCAAGTTAGTCATGTACAGGTAACAATGGAACATCATTACCAGCGATGACATTCTTGGACTCTGAGCCTCCTCAAAATTGCACAGAAATAAATAACATTAATAAACTAATAAAGTAGAATAAAACAGTAAAAATGTGAAAATAATACAAGGAAAATCGGAATAACTCTTTTATTACAAGGCAATAAGATAGAAACACTTTTATATACATAAAGAAATATTTGTGTGTGACAAGTGTTTTTTTCACTGTTATCAGTGTTCAGCAATTCATGAGCCTGATGGTTTGCAAGAAGAAACTGTCCCTGAATCTGCTGGTGCAGGTCTGGACACTCCTGCACTTTCTGCCAGACAGCAGGAGTGCGAAGAGGCTGTGGCTGGGATGACTTGGATCAGAGCTAATCCTCTTGGTCTTCTTTCTGCAGCACTGACTGTACAGGTCCTGCATGGCTGACAGTTCAGTCCTGGTGATGTGCTGTGTCAATCTGACCACCCTCGGCACAGGTTTGCGGTTCAGAGCATTACAGCTGCCAAACCAGGCTGTGACACCACCACACAAAATACTCTAAATGGTACATCAGTAGAAACTGGTGAGTTTTCTGGAGTCCATGCCAAACCTCCTCAGCTGCTGCAGCTCCTTGGGCTTGCTGACATTAAGACGCAGGTTGTTGTCCCAACACCATGATGTCAGTGCACTATCCTCTGCTCTGTAGGCAGACTCATCACTATCTGACATACAGCCGATGATGGCTGTGTCAGATCTGATGATGAGTCATGTGTACACATTGGGTACAAGGGGACTGAGCACACATCCTTGGGGGACACCGGTGTTGAGTGTCAGTGTGGAGGAGGTGACACTGTCAATCCTCACCACTTGTGGTCTGTCTGTCAGAAAGTCTAGGATCACTTGCAAAGGGATTCACTGATGCTCAGGTCACAATGCTTAATAACCAGCTTGGAAAGGATTAGGGAGTTGAAAGTAGAGCTGTAGTCACAGAACAGCTTCCGCATGTATGTGTTTTTCTGGTCCAGGAGGGAGAGGGCTGTATGCAATGCAAATGCTATGGCATCATCTGTGGATTTGTTTGACCTCTTTGCAAACTGCACTAGATCAGGATATTATTAATGTCGTGACTTTGGCTATAGGAAAGTACTGAAAATGCCTCTGTTAGCTTGCCTTCCTCAAATGCATCTTGATGCCATCTCCTCCCCAGGTTAGTGATGTATATGCACCCTGTCGTCAACATGATACGTGAATCATCAGACCAGGTCACCTTCCACTGCTCCATGGTCTGTTTCTGATGCTCACATTCCTATTGTAGGTGCTTTTAGTGGTGAAGAATGGTTTGGTTTAGTGAGCGAAGGATTAAAAAAAACTAATTGAATTCTGCCCCAAAACAGGCTGCAAAGAAATTGGAATTGGAGTGAGCACTTTAAGAGCACTGACCAACTGTGTGCTTCATTAGAATGGGCACCTAATTGACTCACTTTAATTGGATTCAATCCCATTCAGTAAATTAAACTATACAAATAATTGTATTCATAGTCTATGTATTTATTTATTTATTCTGAATATTGCATTACTGATTCTTTTTTTTTTTTGCTGTTTCTACTCATCACACTTCAGAAATATTGTGACATATACTCTGTATTAAGAACATTTCTTGAAGCGATGTGATGCTATATTTTTGTTGAATCATTCACTTTTTGTGACAGTATAGAACTAATAGGCCAAATACAGTAAAATGAATAAAATGCAAACATTTTAGCATTGTAGCTTACCGCTACCCAGACATTCTGCTCTTCCCAAATGTTTTGATGCTTCTTTAAATATAAGTTCAAATTGTTGATATGAATTTGCATTATCCCTCTGTCAATACGTAATTTTTGAAATAGAAATTGCAGTTGCTGCCTTGACTGACGGCCACTGACAGCCCAGCCAATGCAGCTGTCCCAGATAGAGAATAGATCGGCCCACAAAGAGTTAACAACTCCACTAATTTTCAATCAGAGCTTGGATTACCCGTCATAACCCCGGGGGTCTGGACTCAATCTTGGAGAGAGGAGTGAAGTGGGGCAGAGAGTTTTCCCAGGATAAAATCAATCTTTCTGCAAAACCAGGCTCCACTTAGGCTTAACCCCTCTCTGAAAGAAATGTCCATTTCAGAGGGCAGAGGATACCAAGACTTTTGCTGGCACTTTTGGGAAGAGGAGGGGGGAGGCTTGGGGGTATAACAGATCAAAAATAGTGTTTCACAACTTCATAAAATCTTCAGCACAAAGCAGCGTCTGAAGCTTATGAGCCTCTTTTAGTTCAGAGAGTGTGCCAAGATTAGGTCTGTACTTTTTTTGGGCAAGCGGGTCAGAGGGTCAGATTTAGTCCTATGATGATTATCTTCAGTGATCACCAACCAAATCTATCCCAACCACTGGTTAAATGCTATCTTAACGCAACAATACTTTGGAATTAAGATTTTTAGAGGAAGTGGGCCAGGATATAGTTTATGAGGTCATGTATTATAAGATGTGATTTTGTGCTGTTTTCTGCATAAATAAAACAACAAACTCCAGACTCAAAAATAAAATAAAACAATAAACAATACGTTAGACCATGCAAATAAAACCAATTCCACTCCGCTGCATGCTCCACCTCTGCTGGGATTCAGCAGATTGCACTGTGTGGGTTTTTATTTTTTTTATCTATTTTTTGCACGACAGTGCTTCTTCTGTAATAAGTTCATCCCTGCCCAAAGGAGTCAAGTAGTTATTAGGTATTTCCTTTCTTGCTCCATTAAGTCGATGCATTATTTATGGGGAGAAACCCAAACACACAAATAATGGCATGCTAAGAAATGAATGCTGCCAAATAATTTCCCTATTATTTATGGAAGAGTGGCTTTGAAACTCCTTCAGTTAGAAAAATGAATTGAGCTGGCACTAGGTTATTATGTCGTCGTAATCTGTGTACAGGGGGAAAACACTAAATTCTCCCAGCTATAAAGTGGAACGTCTGTAGGGGCCTATCCTTAAGAATATTTTCAGGTACATACACACGTTATTGTGGTACATTGCTGTCTCCCCAGTGCAAATCCTACTCAGTGATCATATTTTGACCTGACCAAATAAAAACCCTGCTGGGAACAAAAACAGCTGGAAATTGTAGTGTCTTCTGAGAAAATCTGATAATCCTGAAAAGGATAAATCCTATTTTTAAATAGTTTATTAATAATGGATTTGGATCACCACATAACAGCAGATCAGTGTAATAATTCATGACCTATAGGGCAGCCTAAAACACAGCAGAAGGTGTGTTTTAGCTATTTTGTGTAACAACCACATAATCAAGTAATCAAGTAGTACTATCGATTATTTAAACAGTTAATCAGGCTATAACTAAACAATACAAATGGATTTAACCAAACATGAATAAAATGCACAGTAAGACCTAGAAACTTGGAAACATTTACATTTATTCATTTGGCTGACGCTTTTATCCAAAGCGACTTCCAAGACGTGGAGCAGTGTAGTAGGACGGTACCTTGCTCAAGGGTACCTCAGTAGTGCCCGGGCCGGGAATTGAACCTGCGACCTTCAGGACTTTCAGGTCCCAAGTGCAATGTCCTAACCACTAGGCCACCACTGCCCACAATAATACACAATAATACTGCCCACAATAATATATGCATTTTATAAGAGGATGTAAGAGTTTCTGTAGGTCCATCTGATCACAAGGAATATTAACTTAGCAGGTACCCTCTTCCGTTTGTGCAGGCTGTCCTCCTAGATGAAGCACCAAGCTCAGATACAGGCGGAACTGCAATCTCACTTTCACCATGTGGAATGCAGCTCCTCTAAGTCCTTGTCCTAAAGAGTTGCTGGCTAGACTTAACCAGGCACTCTTGCCTGGGTTCACCCATGATACCTCCAGTGCCAGTGGTGCCTTCTTCCAGGTTTTATGCTCTGACCTCCCCAGTTATATTAAATATAGATATTTTTACATATCTGAGATAATTCATTAATCTCTTCATGGTTTGTAAGCCTCTTATGGTAAATTTTGCACCGAGCATCTTCTTAGAGACAGTACAAATATAACAAAGTAATGTGCCAGTATTCTAATTACTTGGACCAGTCTTAATCCATAGCTCCTCAAAGTTTCCAAAATATTTTTTGGACAAAGATAAACTAGGAACCTTTTATAAAGACTTAAAAGAAGCTGTTGAAACAAAACCTTCTTCAAAATCTTCAAAAAGACTTTACTGGAGAAGGACACAGTGTTAAAGGTAGTTGGCATTTCCAAATTTCACAAAAATCACTGCTCCCCGGGCGCTGTTGATAGCTGCACGCTGCTCCACGTGTGCACGTGTGATGGGTTAAATGCAGAGGTCACATTTCGTTGTGGTGCTTGAGTGTGTTCACAATGACGAATAGTCACTTTCACTTTTTTTTAAATTTTGGAAAAGGAGATACAATGTTTTGCATCAGCAATATATAAAACACTGAATAAAAAGCACACAAATTAAGCAAGAAAGACTATTACCACCATCATGCAACCAGCCAGCTAACAACTGCCAATTCATCAAGAAACTATAATCACTGGCTGGATTTTGAGTAAAGCAGACAGTCCTAATAGCAGGAAAAAGTGAAGCAAGAAAGAGTTTAAAGTACTCACCTGAGTATAAAGTGCTCTACAGGTGAGGTACTAGACAAGAACACGTAAAAGGTGGCTGTCTCTGCGTTCTTCAGAGGTTTGGACGATGTCTGCACAATCACAGTTCCACCCAGACGCAAACGCATGAACATGGGGTTTCCTGGAGGTGAGCGCAGAAGATGGACATTGCCAATTTTCTTCATGTTGGGTCCAAAGGCCTGATTTGCATCCTTCCACTGATTACTATCCTGAGCAATACACTGGCTGATGGGACTGGGTCTGGTCTGGTAGTAAAGTTCCACAACCGTTCCTCGTGTATCACCTCTCTGCTCTCTGCTGGACCTGCCACTGCCTGGGTTAAACCATGAAGGCTCTGGCTTCAAGTTGGCCAGGCAGAACCCTCCATTTGCAGGGATTGAGCAGGTTCCTTTGATCTCCAGCAGTGCCCAGAATCCGTGCGCTGTTACACAGATGTAGCCAGCTTCACTTGGCCTGACTTGATCTGACACATCCTTTACAATATCAGTTTTGGTGGTTGCATAAAACAGCAAACGTATCACAGGTGCTGAAGAGCGCACTTGGCGGGCCAGAATGAAGGCTCGGACCCTGGGGCCAATGTTAACCAGCTCCAGAGGGATGCCCTGCTCCACAGACATGGGGCCATGGCTGACATTGATGGCCGGTTGCCCAGTGAGCTCGGTGATTATGAAGGATTGTTTCTGTGACCGCTGGCTCCGGTTTTCCTTTATCTGGCTGGTGTCTCTCAGAAAGAGATGATCAGCATTAAGGATCTGATAACTCAATTCTGGAAGTTCTGGAGTTGGGGAAAGGGTCCTTGGGTCATCAGATAACTCTTCAGCCCTCAGTCCTACAGGAGAATATAGATTCAATGGATGTATATATATACAATGTAGTAGGGCTGCATGATATGGATATAAACTGCAATGTTGTAAAAAATATCATAATGACTTTATGTAAAATATATTATGATTAAAACCTTCAGTCTCAGCCTTCAGTTTCTTCAAATTTGTCATATCACTTTCTAATTGCAGATACATGCACTTTCACAATGACAATTGTCATCCCATGATTAAAGTCTGGGGTTCTTGAAGACTTCACCTTAAAATGTTGCTCTCCAGTTGACTTTGCTAGTCTTGGACAAATCGGCAGGTGTTTGACATCTAAACTACTTGTTAATCCTTTTCCTTATAGTAGATTGGAGACCTTTTTAATCCCTTGCAAGTCTTATATGCATCTACAACCATTGTTTATTGAAGGCATTAAAGACTTCTTTAGATCCTGGCATGATGACACCACACACTTTAATAGTAAAGAAAACATCAGACCCTAGATGTCAGGTTAAAAATACAGGTTCCAGTTGCAGGAGGTTCTAACTAAAGGCTCCTTATCTGGAACATCTGATTCTAGTTTGTTGCACTTGAAGGTGTTATAAATGTAAGGATGTACTTACTGTTTCTATATGACTGAAAGATTCAGTTATGATAATGACTACAACACGCCATTTGTTGGAATATAATCAACTTTATCTGTAGACACTGTATTAAAAAGGGTGAAATGTTTGCTTGTTTACAAGTTTAGAAAAAGAAATCAATAACTTAAATTTGGTGTCCTTGACTGTATTTCCTGAAAATACACAATTTATTATTTAGCTTTTTGCCATTTTTTTGTAATTTAATGAAGCGAATGAGGCAGGAGAGGAAAAACATGCTGTATTTGACTGCTGTTTCAACATCTAAATGCTGTAGTACAATAATGAATTATTTTTAATAATGCAACTTTTGTGTTAAAAAGCCACTGCCAGTTTGGCCTGTTAAAGCCCAAATAGTGTTATTCATTTTGTTACAATAGCTAACAGAAAGTACTGTAAATGTGCTAGTGTGTTACATGTGTTCATTTAACCAATAGAGTGTAACTTTAGAGTATAAAAAATGTGAAAATCTTCCTAAAATTGGTGTTCAGCCAAATGTGGCAATAAATATACTGGAATTACCCATAAACATGTATAATCACTGCATCCCTATTAAACAGTAATAAAAATAACCTCTGCATTTGGGAGAATTCCAAAAATATATAAAGCACCATTCTCTATTGACTTAAAATAAATAGCTATTTACATCACTATTGCAAGCATATTGCACACTGTCATGCCTTAACCTATCTGCAAGTAAGCATTCTAACATAGTAATAAAACAGCTCTCTTTTCTCCAACTGATGGATTAGGTTCTCCTCATTTTTTGCCAGTGTAAACAAGTTTTGATGAAAGGCTTTTTGAAATTGATTTTTCTTTTTCCAGTATTTAAAACTACAGGTAATACAGTAATATAAAATCTAGTATAATCTCCATTTGTGGCAGAGGAGGGAAGCAAACCACAGGGCATTTTCACACTGTAATTGTGTTTTACAGGGCAAAATATTGGACATTATTGAAAATGTATTAGTCTTTTCGCTCCCTTTAGATTTTATGATTGCTTATGGTTTGTTCAAACCTTTTTATTCTCAGACCTGGAGCATAAAGGTAAAGTAAAACATCCAGCTCCTCTAGCTCCTGGTGCAGAATTTCACCTGTAAGTTCTTTTTGTGTCCCTGAACTTTTTTTTAGCAGCTGTCTCTTTGAGTTAAAAAAAACGATGTCACCATAAACAACTTATGAATCCACTTTTATCATCTTTTTTTTTTTTTAGAATTTATGGCATCCGAGTGTATAGTAAAAGCCCATCATTGTTTTAGTGGATTTAGCCTGATGATGTGGAAAGATCAGACGATGTCTGAACATTAAACCAACATTAAGAATAAAAAATACTGTTTGTGATGTTTTATCCAGTTTTATCCATTTATCCAGTTCTGGTCCATTATTAATAATCATTGATAAATCACAGCTCTACTAATGACAGTCCCTCTGTGGCTTGCACTTCACCCAGTCTCACTGGAAACAGTTCTAGATTTTACAAGGACAAATGTCTTGCTCACTTTTAACACAAACACCAGAGTCTCCCGCAGAGTCTCACTCTGTAACTGTGCAGGTGCGTTTCTTAGCGTGCAGTCCAGCCGAAAAAGGCAAGAAAATAGTCCCAAATGCTCTCATCAGGTGTTCAGCATGTCCAGACAAGCAAGTTGTCAAAACCCTTGTCTGGAGAAGACACTTAACCTTTCCCTTCCGACAGGCTTCAAGCCTCGTGCTGCCTCCTGCCTCTGACTGCCAAAGAGCTGCGTTGGAAATTGAAGGTTGATCTCAACGCACTGTGCATCTTTTGAAGTAGTTTGTCAAAAGGCATTCCATGTGTCGCACTGATTGACTGGACCCTGAGCAAAACCTATTTCATTTCAGCAGCACCTATGGATTCCCACCAGAGTGCCAATTTAAAAGGACACATTTTAATGAGGTTTTCACAGTAAGCACTAAAGTCACATGCTCCCTACTAGACTGATGCTATCTTGCACATGTATTGAATTTAGGGTGACTGCAAAGGACCAAGATGCCCCTTTGGACAGAGACAAAGGAAAAAAAAACACCATTAAATCTTTATCAGCACTGGACAGACAGCTTGTCGTTCCTCTCCATTATACAAGTTATCTCTAAACAACACAGCAGTACGCCTCACTCACAGTGCACTAATCCATTTGATGAACCTTCCTACTGGCATCATATCGACTCAAAAGCCCGTAAAAACTATGAGCCTAATAAACAAATCCCTTCTCAACCTAACTCTGGAAATCCCATGCAAAAAAAAAGCAACAACTCAAAGTAGGTTAATGGCTACAGCTGCAGGGGAGTATTGAACTAGTGTACACAACAGTGTCCAAGCACATTAGGCCAAACATGAGTGAGCTCCAACTGACCATAAGCCACTATGATCTATGGCTAAACTATCTTACTATCTTGTACAGCTACATCAACGTTAACACCTAATTTCAAGACAACTCTCCAAAGAGCCACCACACTGCCAGAAGGAATGACCTCTCTTTTTTCCCACTGTTTCAAGCACTAACTCCATCCACATAAAGCACTGATGACATTATGCTCTTGCATTTGTACTGAATGATAGTGAGAAATAGTATGTTATGTTCCAATGGACTTCTAATCTCCAGGTCACCACCAGATCACTGTGTTTTTTAGTAATACATTATAGTAATGTACTTACTAAGCATTTACCTAAGTATTGTATTGTATTTAGGTACATATTAAGACCTTTTAAATACATCTAAAAAAATAAAAAATAATACCATTATTCTGACAAAACAAACTGACAAACTGTTAACAGAAATTTTCAGCCTTCTCCTGACTCACTTTATTTCATGAATTCACCCAAACACGGGGCTGGTTAGACATGTTATTCTAGGTTAAAATGTAGATCACAGCCAGACAAGCAGACACCCAAATTTGAAGATGTTTTAAGACTTTTTAAGGGACCTTGGCTGCACTGGACAAAGTAACCCTATTGCAAATATATTGTGATATACTGCTGTATGTGCAGTAAAATAGCTGAAACGCATTACTAAACCTTGATGTGATAAGGTGAAGTCATCAGAAAACAGAAATCATAACACGTTCTCCAAAAACTTAACAGGGAGGATCTTTAGACATCACAGGCAAAAGTCATTGTATTTGATGAATGATTACTGGAAAACAAGATTTGTCTGCATGTAATTGTGCTTAACATGACCAGGGGCATGAATGAGCTTAAAGATATATGTATATTTTAAAAATCAGGTTCATTGCAAGCACTGGGTATACAAGGATTGGGCATACAAGCATTGGGTCCCACCTAAAGTCCTAGGGAACTCACAGTATGCTCATGCTTGTGCTTTCCCTCATCTAGCACCTATGATACATCCTGTTCGCTAATTAACATCAGGATTGTGTTTTCGGGCAGGTAGGTAGGCATTAGAATAGGGAAAACAAAAATGTTCCAAACAAGTGCAGAACCTCACTTTAAAGAGTGGCCTGCATTATTTTCACCATAATGATTTGTGTGATGCCTCAATTCAGTGCAACAGTTCTAGATTACTTATCTGGAGAAAGTTTGTCAGGATGCTCATAGAGCACAGTAAAAAAAAAAAAAAAAAAAAAAGATATGTGAGTGTGACTTGTGTCTTGCACATTGGACCTTTCATTTATATCAATTATAGCAAAGGCCAATTCTGTGATGAATATATAAGAAACAATATACCATATAACCCTGCAGCATGCTGAGGTCACTACAGCTGGAGACACAGCTGCAGTTAAGCCAGGGTTCTTTCATACACCATAGGCTCAGTTACTCCCTGCTCCCTATATAGTGCGCTAGTGCAGTTTATCCAGTATGGGACATGACTGGACTCCCATTTGCTCTCGATTGGCAGTTTCTGCTCAGTTCAGGTGCAGGACCCTGTATTTTAATATCAAGTGCACTACGTAGGGACCATGGAGCCATTTCGGATTCCCCCGCATTTTTAAAAGTATTTTACTTTAACAAAGTGGGTGATTTAGTACATATCTATTTCTAAAGAAAAATCTTACCTTGAATAACTGTAGCGAGACACACGGACACCAGTAGAATTTTCCTGGGTAAGAAACCTGTGTTCGCCATCACTGCAAACTCCAAAGGCGAAGTGCGTAGTCAAAATCTGCTAAAAAGTAACTTAGTGCTCGATTAGCGCTGTCATCCCAACCCCACAGCAAGTCAACAAGTAGCTCGCCTTGTTCAGTACAGGCTAATGAAAACACAAGGCCATTCTGCAAACGGAGAAAAGTAACACGCGCACTGAGTCCGGTACAGTATCAGAGTTTGGGTGAAACGCGCAGATGTTCAGGTTGAGCGCGTCTCTGCTCTCACGTGACCAGCAGCCAATAGTACAGCAGAAAAAACATCGCATGGAGTGGAGATGAGTGTGTGCCTGTGTTTTTTTTCACACCCGTTTTCCGTCTTCTTCGCGGTGATTGGCTAAAACTATGTGACAGTAGATGGTTTAGTGTAAACCAGCGACGTATGCGACAAAGTTACAACAGCAGTGGGGAGTCCGAGTTCAGGGCCAGTTTTATTTAGGGTTTTTTTTCAGGTACCAATATTTATTAAGGTGAAAATCAGGTTGGTACATTTTATTGTCGGTTATTATGAGCCTTTCGTTGTAATCAGCAGCGTTTCCACACGGGCCTGCATTTAACATCTGCGCTGTTATTATTGCCATGAAAGACGTAGGCTAACTAGCATTTTGGTGCCATGGATGAGTGTCACATGGCTCCATCCCGCTATTGCCCACTAGCCAGGTCATTAAAAAACGGCTTCCACACCCAAATAGTGCACCATGTCATTCCATTTGGGGTTCAGCCAATAGCTTTGCTGTAAGACTGACCGCTGTGCGAAGCAAAGCCCAGTACTGGCACATCTGGCCTGCGTCTGGAATTGTAAAGCAGAAGGATGCTAGCGCCCCCTATTGAACATGGCCGTACATTTATTTAGGCCATGACCCTATGTTTCCTACCTCCAGTCCTGAAGCCCACGTGCAATGCTCAGTGTTGGGCTTTCCCCGCTCTAACACTTAAATGACTTGATTTTTAGCTAATGATGGGTCTAAGATCATTTTTTCAAATTTTTATATATAAATCTCTGAAACTGTATATAGGCCCACTCAGCATAAAGGATCTTTAGTACACAAAAAAATTTAAGGAAGTAATTGTGAAGAAATCCAGTGCAACTCTTAGGCTTAATTTTGCAGCTTAGTACACATGCTATGTTGATGCTGATTCAGTCTAGCAGAAAAGTGCGGAACTTGCATCAAGCACATTTTTTATTCATTTGTTTTGGGGATGGAATGGTCGCCAAAATATGAACCATCATTGCATTTGTATATCAAGGTCACTATGAATCAGGAGACACTCAATGAGTTCTGACTGAAGCCAACACACTGAACAATGGCTCATCAATCAGCTGTCAGCCAGAAGACACGGTAAGGCCCGTTCCCCTGTCTCTCCGGCCCTGCCTGACACTGCTGCTGTCAGCTGTATGCATGACAAAGCATGGCTTAATGTCCTGCTGTTTAATAAGTGCCACATATTCCTCTGCAAGGACACGCGTGGCGCTGGCCGTTAATGTTCAGAATAAATCAGACAGGACTGCCTCCTGCGGCTGTCAGTGCCAAGCGCTGTTTTAAACAGCGTAGCTTTTAAATGTGGATGCCAAGGTAAAGGCTTATAAAAAGGCTAATTTGCAAATGAAAAGAATACTATTCACTGTGTCTGTGGGTCCAAAGGAATATGTTCTGCTTGTACTACCAAAAAAAGGACTTTGAAAAAAGTTTTAAGTGAAAAGTGAAAAGCACTGCAGTGGGAGTTCTTGTGAATTTACTCCGTCTCCTGATATGCAAGGGCTGTTTCTAACATTAAAGGCCTCTGCTGGAGACAAATGAATGTGCATGCTGAAACGGAGGGAATTAATTTATGCTGTTTATTTGGGATTTGGCTGTTAGTCCAATTTGCAGATCGTCGGCATCATATTAGTCATGTCTGGGAAAGGATCCAAATTCAGTCAGACCGTGGACATAAAATATAGTATGGAGGGCAGCTTAGCGGCCATAATACCAATAGGTGATCTGGACCTTGGCCCGGTTGTAATTTTGACCTATTTTGCTAACCCAGTGGGCAACATAACATGTTTAATTTATGCATTTATTTCGTTCATGCATTTATGTAACAGGCCACAGTATAACACAAAATAATGTGTATGTCCTAATGTATGATAATAGTAAATGCCTGTTCAAAAAAACATTAACATTTCAACAGGTTTCAGCATTTGATATGATGTCTAAACATGAGTTTACATGATTTAGAAATCACTGCATCTTGTTTAAATTTACATTTTCATGTGTCTCATTGGTTTTTCTTTTTTTTTAATGAGATTGTACATTTACAATATTATCAATATCTTGTAGACACCTGCACCTCTAACATTTCATCTGAATCAACCAAATTAGCCAAATTAAGGCTTTACACTACAGGTTGAAACATTGCTGTGAGTATTAGATTGTATTCCTGCACATTAGCATTAGTGAGGTTAGGTGCTGCTGCAGGATGATTAGTTCTGCATCTTAAACTCCCCACCGACTCAACCTAAAGGTATTAGATGGTGCTTCATTACTGCAGAGAATGTAGTTCTACTGCTTCTCATCCCAGTGCTGTATGTCTTTATACCCTGCTAGCCTATTTTTTGGTCTGGACATGGTGACCGTCGGCTCCCATTCTATTAGCAAAGCTTCTGGTCTTCTTACAGTGATAGATGCCCCACTAACACAGAATGATGCTAATCTTATGCATGGATTAGAATACACTAACAGCATTACAGGAGTGTTAGATTGTCTCGGTCTTCCAAACTCCATTATGACTTTGCGTAAATGATTAGACCAACCTTCATATGGGTATAAATCAAAATCCAAAAACTTATTATGGATAAATTACACAATAAGAGTTTATACTGTACCTGCATTATAACACCTGTTGGCGTATAAAGATAAATGACTACAGTTAAGGTTAATGAAGTCCACTAGCCCAAGTCATTTATTAAGGATTTAGACTTTATATTATCATTAGTTAACATTACATTAACAAAAGCATAATCCTTAGAAGCATGCACGCTTACCTTTTTGGGGGATGGCAAATCTGTTGTAATACAACAGTTAATGTGTGTGTGAAGTAAGTTAATAGACTGTTTTGCAGCCAGATTGACCAGTGGAAAGAGGAGAGTGTATGAAAGAGCTGGACGGCTCAGTCAAAGGCTCAGTGACATTGATGTATGGAGCAGGTTTGCTGGTGCTGTGCTCTCTCTCAGTGTGAGCTGCATTTCTCAGTACATGATGAATGAATGCGCCTCTCAGCGTGTTGTGGATGTATATCACTCTGGTCTCCACAGGATGAGAAGATAAGTAAAATCCAAGCTGCAATGTCGTCTTACCTCCATCTTCCCCAAGCAAGAAGAAAAGTATAAGGGAGGTCAAAACTCTGCTCTGGACATACTAGCATGCTGTATGTTTTGGAGGAAATTCTTCATATATCTAACCGCACATCAATGTACAGACCATTTGTTGTGTGCTTGTCAGTACACAAAAAATGACAAAAAGATGCTAGAAAATGTCAGAAAACCAAAATTTTCTAATTTATGTCAAGGAAGCATTTAGAATGTAAACACTGTTTAAGTTTCAAAACGTACAGTTCCTCATTTCATCTATTGTGAATTTTTATTTTTTTTAAATACTGATGTGTGTTAAAGCATGCTGACAGCTGTTAAATTACAGTTAAAAAGCAGGATATTAAACTAATTAAATGGCTATATGTAAGGATTGCAGTGTTCCTTGTGTTGTCTGGTTTATCATGTCCATGTCCCTGTGTTCGATTAGTCTGGTCTGTGTTTATTTGTGCCATGGCTCTTAGCCCTGCAGTAGCCCCGCCTTGTCTCCGCCCTCATCAGCTGTTTCTCGTTTCCTGTCAGGTGTTCCTTGTTTCATGTTCCCCATTTAA
>JBBPDA010000025.1:13617515-13647231 GCA_037974385.1 Arnoldichthys spilopterus
CGTCCCACTACTCTGCTCCACATCTTGGAAGTCGCTTTGGATAAAAGCGTCAGCCAAATGAATAAATGTAAATGTCACGATAAGTTTTGCATTCACTGTGGCGTCATGTCGCGTTCAGTTTTGCGCTCACCATCACGTCCTGTCGCAATAACTTTTGCATCCACCGTTGCGTGCAGTCACGCTCAATTTTGCATAGCGTTATATTTGCTAATTCACTCGCACATGCAGTTAATTTTTTTTTCATCCCTGCCAGATTTATTACTTTATTTATTTTATATATATATATATATGTCACTGAGTGCAAATTTTACATTTAAATGCCAGCAAAAGACTTCAGAATGTTAAAACAAGGGCAACAAAAGGTGCTAAAAAATGCACAACTAAATAGGTTAATTGGCAACAGTTTTGATATCTTAAAGTAAAATTGCAAAGAATTTAGTGATTTCATCATCTACAGTACATAATACCATTTAATCATTTAGAGACTCCTTGTACACAAGGGACAAGGCTGAAAACCAGTACTGCATGTCTATGATCTTCATGCACATTTCTGAAAATCATTGTCTGTGATGCACTGTCACTGTATCTCTGGGCCAGAGCTGATTTAATATAGATGGAGGTGAGATGGAAAACTGTCCTGTGGGCTAACAAATCAAAATTGGAAGTTAATTTTGGAAATCAGGGTTGCCTCATCATCTGGGCTAAAGAGGATAGTGACCATTTGACAATTAGCCCAAAGTTGAAAAGCCAGTATCTATGATATATTTGGAGGGTACAAAATACAGGAGGTCTCGAGGGGATCTCTGACCCTCTGACTGACACATTAGTCCCTCAGAAAGCCTCAACAGCCAAACTTTGGGGAGGCTCTGGAAACATTGTTTGACTTGCAAAGTCCAGCTAAATTAAACCCCCCACCCCCCAAGTTCACAAATCTCGTGTGTCTTTTTCCACCCCTCCCCCTACAGCCAACAAAGATTCTGTCATCCACATCTCTCAGTTGTCAAAGATTTTGTGTCGACTCTCAAACCTGGTCTGCCCGTGCAATGACAGGAGGATTCTACAATTGCCACAGAGTATTTCACACTGGTGGGGGTGCATTAGTGCATGACTACCTTCAACACCTTGGAAGTTCCCTTTCAAACTGAATGATATGTACAGGTTGGTGCAGTATTTGCTGTCATACAGAAATCTTCTTTTTTTTCTGTTTATTAGTGTAAGGCAATGCCAAACTGCATTCTGCACATATTACAACTGCATGGCTCCATGATAGAAAGGACCATGTGCTGTACTGGTCTGCCTGTCAACTCCTGTCTCCCATTCATAACATTTGGCACAACATGAAACAAAAAATATGTCAAAGCAGACATCAATCTGTTGAGCGGCTAAAATCCTATATCACACAAGAACGGGACATTTCACTTTCAGAGCTCCAGCAAATGGTTTTCTCAGTTCTCAAATGTTTATACAGTGTTGTTACAAGAAGAGCCTCTTCAGCCTTTAGCAGTTCAGAATGTGAGTTGTTTTGGAATGAGGAACAGTGCAGGACATCCAGTCTGAACATAGGTTATTTACATGTATCAGTCTTACAAGGCACATTTCACTTTGACTGTTGGAAAATGATCTAAAACATAACTTCATACATATGGGACATACTTATACATCATAAAAGAACATCGGGAGAAAAATGAATACAATCCAATAAAACAGGTGATGTGGGCCTTTTAAGAACATTTTACCACAGTACATTCTTATCTGCAGTGTTCCTGTGCACACTAAAGAGGCAAGTGTGCTGGAGAAAACTAATGTTGAAAGAACCTAGAGAGTTTATCAAAGAAATGGACATCAGTGGTGTATTCATGAAGATTTTGAAAAATGTGCCCTATTGTGTCCGGTTCTGGCCCTGCCCGTGAATGTACTGCTACTGAACACACCTCTGTCACTCCAGGGTCAGGAAGACAGCATTCTTTTGCATGAGGCAACCTTTTACAACCTCTGAAATATTCACGAAAAGCAGGAAGATGAACGAGTTCTCGTGTCCTCGCTCGGGGCTCCTGTTAAAAGTAGGCGTTGATCGAGAGGTCAAAGCCGGAGAGAATTTTAAACATCGGTTGGCCCAGGGCCCCACGGGATCATTACAGCTCACTCCTGACTGGTGGGAGAGCAGGGCTTAGGGCCAAAGAAACACAGTGATATATGAGCATAATCATCTCTCTCACACTTTTTCTCTCTCTCTCTGATAGAACAGGGGTATCCTGCTCAGTCTCGCCTTGCATTTCAACACAAAGCAGTTTTGCGCAATACTGTCTGTGCTGCCACTCTAGGGAGTTGTACTCTGTCTGCTCTGCCGATTATATTCAGCACTACAATCTGAATGCTGCAGTGAATAGAATCCGCTTTTATGTACGATGGGACAGCCAATGCTTTCAAACCATTTTGATGTAATAATGATCAGATCAGTCCATACATAGAATATTAATTTCCTTTACATGCACATTCATTTGCATTTTTTCAATTGAATGGCTTCCTGACACTCATAGAAAATAAGAGCATTTACATTTACATGTACAGTGTTTGGCAGATGCTCTTAGTCCAGAGCGACACACATGGGTGCTTTATAGTCTACAAAGAAAACTTGTCACACCAGTAAACCTAGACTTACATTAAGAGCAGCGAGTCAGCCAAGAGCCTACCTGTGCTGATGCTAATCCTTCACACAGAAAAGACAGTTTTCAGAGCAGTTCTATAAAAAAAAAAATTATAGGCCTCTGCAAATACCACCACCCCCCCACCCCCCAAACCCTACTGGTTCACATTGTGAATGTAGAGATGCTGTTTCACTTGTGTAAGCCATCCTCTAGTCCTTCATTGACAGTCAGTTTTCTCAATAAAAATCATTTTTCTGAGTATAGGTAACTTATTCCTTTATCAGGGGTCAGTTTCAGATCACAGGTCACTTAAGTCCTTCATCAGTATTCAGTTTTCTGGTTAAAGGCTATTTTTCAGCTGTCAGTGGTGCCACAGGACACCATTGGTTAGAAATTTCTGGGTGCTGGGCTATTCTGTGTGTAGCAGTGACATTGAAGGGTTTTTTTAAACTTTAGCAGAACTGCTGGGTGTAATACAGCTAACACACACACACACACACACACACACACACACACACATGCCACTACTGTGTTAGTGTTAATGCTGTGCTGTGAAAGACCCACCACCCAATCACTCTTGGTGATAAGTGAGAGAACAGATGAACGACTACAACATGCCTCTTAAATAGTAAGCAGACATGACATCGAGTGTTAACAAGGTAGTTGTACCTAATAAAGTGCTAGTGAGTGACAAAAGTTGTGGCCATCAATCCTGGAGGCCCTAATGCATGTCACATTTTATTGTTTCCCCTGCTCTCAGCACACCATTTTACCAACTTTACCATGTATGTTTTACCATGTATATGCTTACTTCATCATTTACATATAGTTATTCTATATGCACAATGTACAGTTTAATCTTCTATTTTTTCTGTAATACATTTTTCTTCCATGTATTTTGAATGACATTAGCTTTAGCTTTTTATTTCTATGTATATGACAAATTAAACCATCTTGAATCTTGAAACCTAGTACAACATTTAAGCTAATAAACATTCCCTACAAATGGTGTGAGTTGTGCAGTGCAGAGGTCTCAAGACTGAGAATCACTGGACTGAAGCACTCACACTATATTTAGATTAATACTGCCATCCTGTGTACATGAGGTTTAAGTGCAGTAACAGACCACAGTTTATGACAGAAATATGCTGAAGCGCACGTTTGAAAAATATCAAATTTATTTCCCTTTAGAAAAAAATGTGTACATTACACATGCAGAGTCACACTGTAGTCATAAATATAGGCCAATGATTTCTCTTTTTATCTTTTCCTTTAATCCACTGAGCAAGCACACAACTGCAGACTTCCACATCTTTTCTTGAGGACACCATGAATAATGCTTGCACTGTTGAATATTAAATCTCAATGCACTAAAAGGCAGTCTGAAAATCAAGTATAAACATTTATAAATTATCTACAAATGGAGAAAAAAGTACAAAAAGTGTAACAGTGACCCAAACAGTAGAGACACCACATCTAATCACAAATGAATGCTTGGGGTCCATAGTTATTTATCCTTATAGTTGTAGTTATAATTATATATCTATAGTTATAGTTAATATAGCTGTGATTCAAACAAAAATATGCTTGATTTTCCTTTTTTTGGCAGAATGATGAACGTTTGTACATTCCTTTTTGGCAGTCAAACTTAGTCTTTTTTATAGCTATCCTTTTTCCCCAAAAAAATACTCATTTCATAGAAGTTTTATATCAGTCAGAACACTTGAACTGATTTTTTGAACTGGTTTTTAGAACATCTACTTAATTTGACACAAATACAAGCTTCACACATACAATATATACCCTGGATAAAACCAAGCAGAAGTGCAATCTAAACCAGCATGAGCTGCAGGACAATGCAGGCACATGCTGATTTGGCAACCTTACATTTCAATCTGCAAAGAGGACATGTTCTACAGAAGGCTGTAATGCACCAGGAGATTCCACCTTTAATGGAGACCTACAGGTGATACTGAATCTTGAGAGAAATGGGTGTATGATCAAAGCTATCATGGGTGGCCTTCTGACAGCATACACACTACACAAAATCATCTCTTGGCAAGTGCGAACACCTTGAATGTGGGCAATATATCTAATATTACTTATAGATGTTTCTAGGAAGAAACAAAATTAAGTGAGAATTTTTTCATTGACAGATCACTTTGCTTGTGTGACAAAACAATGCTTTATGGAAGGTGCATTACAGAGTCGGGTGTTTCCACTGTAAACACTAAAGTTTATACCTTACACTTTCCTTTGAGAGTTGTTTGTAGATGCTTTGTACCTGGCCACTTCTGGTCACCAACTAACATGCACTGAAAGATCTGTTAAACACAATGGAATTTTAAGTTAAAATAAAAATCTGAAATCTAATCCAAAATTAAACTTGACCCTTATTTTAAAGGCGCAACAATAATACAATAATTTAAATTTCAAACAATGATACCCAGCATACATTAATGCATTACCAAATTCTTCTTGTAATGTTGGGGAATGCCCCCAACACCCATCCAATGCCCCCACCATCCATCCCAACACCATCAAAAACTATAGCCATCAGATTTTCTTCTGTAATAGCCACCTAAATGTGTGTGTAGATGGAGATGTCCATCAGAACAAGTCTTTAAACTCGAAAATCTCCCTCTAGATATCAGTGTGCCAACACTGCAAGATGAAAGTAGATACGGATACATATGTTGCGATGATTTTTGTTGTTATTGTTCTTTACCCTCATCTTTTGGAGAATCTTTATCAAAATAAAGTTTAGCCAAAAAAATCTAGCTTCAATAATCTTATGAATAAAACACAAAACAAAAACATTTATCATTACATTTATGATGTCATAACTTACAAAGGAATCATTTTGTGCAGTGTGCTGCATACTTCACCATAGTGGCTCCCATGGACCCTCATTCCATTGAGAGTTTTGAATGAAGTGATAAAGCCACCCTTCATAGCTTGAGCAGTAATTAAGATAGAGTTACGTCATTCAGGCCCACCTTCTTCCAGGTCACCACCACCAAAAACAAGTGCATGTAAACAGGCATGTGCAGAATTTGAAACACCTAGACATCTTTGATAATTTTTTTCTTCTTCAGAAGACAACACCACCCCTACTGTCAGATTACAGAAGAAATGAAACACTGTGTAGTTAGCAGCACAGCACTTGATCACATATCTATATTTTTCACTTTTTCACTTCATTACTTCATGTATGTCAATAGGACAGGTCTATTCATTAGCACACGCACACACACACACACACACACAAACATACATGTATTGGTTTTGCATCACTCATCATTCATATCACACGTTTGTGCATTTTGAAGGCAAACACAGGAGGCAAGTTTTAATAACAGGACATTTCATGAACCTTCCAAAGTTATTATGACGAAGAACATGACAAGTAGGGATGTGTGACAAAGAGAAATGGCTTCTTGGCAAAGACTGGTGTTTTAAAACATCACCGACCCAGATCAGGACTAAGACTGGACTAAAAAGCCTGAATTTTTAAACAGTGAATAAGCATTGGCATGGCAGTTTAGTCCTAGGCTTAATCAATGTGTAGGAAAACTACTACTGGCAGCAGATGTTGGTAACAAATGATGCTTATTGAGTTTTGATGAAGGCCACTGCAATATTTAAGAGGTCTTTCTCTTTGTTTGCCACCCCTGGAGTAATAGCACCTAGCCTACCATGTTTAAGTGATTGGGAATGGTGGCGTTCCTGCCTTTATGGATCATGGTCTTTACTAGTGCATGACCGTGGCTTTGAATGTTTTTTAAGCTTATCAGATTAAATTGTCACCTCATATATAACCCCATAATATCACTTATGCCCTCATACTGGTGCATATGCCAGGTGACACATAACACCGATGTCCAAATTTCCAAAAAATCCTGTTAAAACAATTGATTTGAATGAGAATATAGGACACGCAGTTGGTCAGGATTCAGTTCATTTATCAACACACATCGACACTTGCGTTTCGAAAGAAGGCGTGATCCAATATATGTAGCATGTAAGTATGAACACTATTGTTGAGTTAACTGATGCCCATTTTTTTTTTTTGCCCTTTTGCTTAAGATCTGTTGACAGAGTTCTACCATATTACTGGAAATGACAGTTACTTTGAGAACTTTTTGAGCAGTTTCTTCCCTTTGGAGAGCAGTCCTTTTTTCTTTTTGGAGGCCAGATCTCGGGGGCCCCTGGCAGGGCTCAGGGGCCTGATGGGGCCCACAGGGAGCAGGGGACGCACAGTGGGGGACGCTGGTCTTCCAGGGGCCGGGGCTGGAACTGTGTTTTCCACAGGCACCTAATGAGAGATCCATCAGGAGGGGGGGACAGTGGAGGGTATTAAACAGAAAGTGTGACTTCACCTCACGTGCCTGCTCTAGCTTACACACAAAGGAAGAACTCGTCTAAAAAGTGCTATGCCTATTTCTGTGCTTTGCTGCCGCGTAGCTGTTTATTCTGGACCTTCGTACACTGTCTAGTGCCGTAAAAAGCTTTTTTAAAACCATTCTAAAGATGCCACAGTGACTCATTTCTGCAATGACTCAGCACAGTCTGTATAGACTGTGTAAAAAAAAATAGGCAAAAAACCCAAGAGAGCAGGAGGCTGCAAACTGAATAGGCTCTACACCATGAATTACAATGCTCTGGTCTGAGCACTTGGTGAAGTCATGGAATATGAAGTGAACTACATATATTGGTCTAAAATTTGAATTGCTGCTTCTGAGTTGCAGATAGTCTAGATAAAGCATTAATCAAGTTTGCAGAAAACATTACAGAGAAGCCTCTGACCAATAAGAATTAGTGCTTGGCATGCTGTCACATCGCTGATATGGACAAGAAAGCTGCGGGATAGCCAGGAGGACGGGGTTTTACTGTCAGCACCAGAACAGACGCATTAACAAACCACACACCAAGAACCAACTGCAGATACCATATTATTGTCTAATGCATTGATGCCAGATACAAAAGTATATTTGCTTTAGTTTAGCACTAGAGAACAATGTTCCTCAGCTTTCCACATTCATGTACAGTCATTAGTATTATAAGATAAAGATGCAGCAAAGCTTGTTCTAATTGGTCTATGGTGATGCATGTTTGTGCAGTTATACCTTGGATGAGCATTTATCAGTGCCCAGTTGGTCTTTTTTAATCACTTGCAGATGTCATATGTTTATTCACAGTCAAATTTGGATTTTCTCTTGCTTTGTTAGAAACCACTAGTCCCATGTGACCAAAACACAGAATTTAAATCATAAACTTATTTTTTACCCATGAAACTATGGAAGACAGCACAGGAACATATCTGAATATGTAGAGAGCCAGATGTGTTGGTAGATACCAAGGATTTATTTCTCCTTAAAGAACTAAATTTAACGATGTCACTTTTGCAATAACCTTTTGCAAAATTTCAGTTACTGGGCCTTGGTAGACTTTTCTTCTGCATGAGACCAGTAACTGGTATCCCCAGTTGCTCACTTGCACAGTAGAAACAGAGCCTGCTATAATGGAAAATAAACAACCTTCCTCTGCTTTTTTTGTTGCCAAGCGGGTGGGAAAAAAAGAAATCAGAATGCAGCAGCATCATATCAGTAACATCCACACATCAAACATGAGGAAAAGAAGAAGAAAAAAAAAACACCAATACACAAAAATGAACACAGATGTCCACTGATAGGTCATCATAGGAATTTGCTTCAGTTTTTCATTTATTTCTTTGATTTTATCATTACAGTAAAGGTTTTATCATTTTGTGCTCTCTATAAGAGAGCAGATGAGTGGCATTTGCATGTTCTCAAAGTTCTTAGGGTCTGAAAAATAGAATTTCGGATGCAATATACAAAAAGAAACAAAGCCTCCTTAAAGCAATACAAACACAAAGGTCGACGTACGCTACTCTTATATAAAAGTTTATTTTGAAAAAGGCATGCTTATCTGGTGAAGGGTGACCTACTCTCTAAATTAGTCACTTCAGTGGGTTACAAATCATGAGTCAAGGACCTTTTGGACATATTCACAAAGCACTTAAGCTAATGTGCACACTGTCGTTTTGTAGGTTGTCATGTTTCAGTGCAAAGACATTTTAGAGTCTCATTCCATTCCCACTGCAGGAATGAGATTTGCTCTTTTGTCCCAATGTCCTTTGAGGATGCTCTATCAACATCCCCCACTGCAGCACTGCATTATGTATGTCTGTCTGTCTGTGCACTGATCTTTCAGTTTGCAATGGGCTTTGCTTCTCCCTTTCCCAACGCAAGAAAGGTCAGACTGGAAACCACTATGCACTTTCACCACCACACAAAACAAACAAGCACGAGAAAACACAGAGACGGCGAGTGGACGGAACTCAAACGGAGGATGGATGGACACAGGGCCTAGCGCTGAGAGCGGCGATGGTGTACCCGTTTGGCCTCAGGGCGCGGCGCCGGTGCTGGCTCTTCCGGCTCATAGCGGGTTGGAGTGTCTGTCAGATAGACCTCCACGTCATCAGGCACTTCTTCTAGGAAATTGGAAGGAACTAAGCCCCGGTGTCCGTTAATCTCACCCTGCGGAACACACAATCACAACTTAAGTCTTAGGAGCCAAACCATGTAAAGCAATGATCTCTTTTCGGTGAAAGACAGCAAGACAAATGTAAACAAATAAATGTTCACTAAAACTGTTGTGCTTCAATTTAGCTAAATTTAAAGAGCCCATTGTAAGGGTTAGCACCCTGCCAGGTCAGCAGAAGGGCAACTGAGAGTTTTGTCTTCGTGACTGCTCTGTGATGGGCTGGGTGGGGGCATTTGGCGATATGTCGCCATGGTTACATCAATCATGCTTATGTGTTTACACCTGGGCCAAAGACCTTATAAGCATGGTTGTCCTTGTTTCTGGTAGATAGGTGTGGCTAGCAGGTTTTTTTGCGATGGCCCAACTAGACGTGTCGGTAATTTGTTAAAGGCTCTTGGGTGTTTGTCCTGTGGGTCTCCCCATCTCTCCCTTCCTGTGTCCTAGCAGACAGGCCTCAAGCGGCACTCATTTTGGCTGTCTGCTGGGCTTCCGTTTTCATGTCTTGCTGTTCCATTCCCCTGCCCCCTGTTATTCCCAGTAGCAGGGGTTCCATTTGCTTCCGGTTAGCGAGTGCTGCACCAGGGAGGCTCGCATTTGGCTTTGCCTCCTGCCAGGTGCGGTCGGTACATCACCTAATTTTCATCCTCTTGATCTCTTAGAATTAAAGAGGTTGTTTTTGGTACTGTGATTTTTAATTAATCTAAATGACCTCTTTTCTCATTGGCTGCCCTGTATCCATTCAAAAAGCAGGTTATGAATTTTTCTTAACAATCCAAACTCCTTTCAAATGTCTGGATCCATTGGAAGGCTGCAAAAATATGCTATAAATTCAAAATCATCCAGACACATGAATCTTATTAGTGAATTCTGCTGCTCTGAGGAATACTCATTGCCAACAGGTGCTCAGCTGCACACACAGCATGTATAATCTCTGTAGAAAAAGCACTGACAATAGTATTGGCTAGAGTAGAATAAAGCTCACCAGCAATGGCATGTTGAGCAAAAGAACTGTGTTCTCTGGAGACACTTTGGAATGAGTTGGAGTGGTGTAAGTGACCCAGAACTAATCATCCAGCATCACTATCTGACCTCACAAATGCTCTTGTGGCGGAATGAACAAACATCAATGCAATGTAAAGCCTTCCCAGAAGATAGAGGCTGTTACTGCAGCAGATGGGGTGAGGTAAGTTTCCAATCAACACACTTGATTTTGGAGAAAACACTGGATGAGCAGGTCACCTCGTTTTTTTTGTCCATTTCCTTCCTGACAGCTAGAAGCACAACATGATTGATAGATAGATTAAATAGATACATAGATGGATAGATATCCTGAATAAAATGTAGGTAACTCATCATATGTGCACACATGGAGCAGTGGGCAGCGATGAGTCTGGGGAGCAGTGTAGTGGGACAGTACCTTGCACATAGATACCTCAGTGGTACCCATGTGCGACCTTCTCTTCACAAGGGCAAGGTCCTAACCACTAAGCCACCACTATTATTACTACTATGAGCATAGATTCTATTCATGGACTGTACAGAGTGAAAGTTACACATTAAATCTGTTTATTATACTCATATTCTTTCATACAGGTAAATTAAGATACAAGGTACAACCAGCTCAGCTGAAGCACTTACATAGTAAAATCCATCTTCATCTATCTCCCCAAATACAGCCATGATGTCACCAGCACAGAACGTCAACTCTGCCTGTATCAGAAAACATAAAATTACCTCAGGCCAAGGCCAGTCTGCAATATGACACACTAAGAGGATGCTTGTGCACAGTGTGTGTGTATGTGTGTTTGTGTGTGTGTGTGTGTGTGTGTGCACATGTTTGTGTGTGTTTGTGAGCACCTCAACATCCACATTTGGGGAACTCTCCCTAGGATCATAGTCGTAAAGGGCGACCATTCTTCTAGTAGCCACAGGGTGACGACCGCCTTTTCTGTTCTGCTCTGTGAGAGGAAGGAGGAATTATTCACATCCACATCTTAACCTCAGGAAAGGGAGAGTCATCTCTTATTCATGAACACATCAGTATAAACATATGGCAAATGATCAGCTAGAAACTTCTGCAAAGAACAGAACTCTGGAAAGAATTTTTCATTAAAATTCAATAAATATTACAAATTATATTATGGACATAACCACTGGGGTGAAAAGTAGATTTTTTTTTTATTTTTTCACAAGAATCTCCAAGAAGTAAATGTAATCCCCCTCAGGGTTGTGTTCTAAACATGTGCTTTAATTGAAGAGGTAAAATAAAGAAAACTGACTTTTCTGTGCAATTACGTTTACTGCTCAGTGTTATGAATTTTTTGTGAATGTAAACATTAACTAGAAAGAGGTGAATATTTTTAAATATTTCTTGGTACTGTTTATCAACAAGGTTTAAATGGTTTAGAATATGATTATATGTTTATTAATGGTTATTAATTGGGTCACAAAGCCTTTATATAACGAATAAGCAGTTATAACATGTTACAACACAAATGCTAATTAAAAATGTACATTTGTTGTTTTCCATGTTATAACATATTATAACTGCTTTTTTTTAGGGTGTAAGAAACATGAATGATAGCCATAGTTATCAATACATTCTTGATGTCGTTCTTGATGAGAGTAGTTTTACTGTAAAGTTCATTTTGCTTACCATAACTTTTCTTTGTTCTAAATTTCAAATCTCTAATTTCCAAATCTTTCTGTTATTTTGAATGTAAAAATGAAACAAATCCCAGATTGTCCATGGACTCTCAGACTTTATCATCAGAGCTAAGATGATGCAGTACCTATTCTATCCACCGGAGTGTTCAATGGGAGAAAGCCCTGCTTCATCAGCTGGTCCATAGTCTCCTCGTCCTCAGCTCGAATCTCTGACACCATGTTACAAGGAATGAGGCCACACCGGCCGCGGATCTCCCCCCGATAAAACCCATCATTGTCCTTGTCGCCAAACACCTGGGAGAGCGGGGTTAGACAGAGTGCATAGCAGTCATAATACTGCCCTAGCCGCACGGTCAAACATTATCAGTCTAAATCCGTTGGTGTAAATCCTCAGTCCCACCAAATGAAAATAATATCATCTACAACACAATGCAGCCGTATGGCTCTTGGCCCAGAACTGCCTCTAGCTTACCTTGATAATCTGTCCTTCTTTAAAAGGAAGCTCTTCGTCAGCTGCGTCCGGGTTTGGGGACATGGAGAGGGGGTCGTAGTCAAAAAGTGCTACAAAGATTCGGAATGGGTCTTCGGGCTCTGATTCATCGTAGTATGGAGGAGAACGCCTGCCACGATCCCTATAACCATCTAAAACAGGGTGGATGGAAGACTGGCCACTTAAACATTTATAGTCATACAATGATTGTAGCACAGTTTTTCCATCTACTGACAATCTGCAACCCTTTACTTAATGGCTTCCCTTGTGACTTCATGGCACATACATAAGCACTGAATGGGTGTAGGTTTGGCTCAAAAATTGGGAAGGACACATGGGAGGTGTAAAATGACCAAATTTGATCATATGATTGGAATATAAAGAGGCTATATGAAAGTATATCATGATATGAGCTCCATATTACTACAGAATGATGCTTCATATGAGTTTTATAAATGGAGCAATACGGGCTTGTTTACGTCAGAAAAAATTTTGTTGTTTTGCAAAAACAGACACGGTCATAAATTTCATTTTCAACACTTTAGCCAAAGCTTATGCACGTGTTATGAAGCCCCAAGGTAGTGTAACCCAAAACTGCTTGGTGAGAAACCATCCACTGAGTTTCATACATATTGAAAGTATTTAACCTATATAATCATAGATAAGATAAAATGGACTCACATACCATCATTTAAGGTGAAGTCATTTGTAGCTGTTCAAATGATCATGCAGTAATTCTGACCCATGGGCAGAGTGTTACTAATCAAACTTGCAAGATGACCAATCATCACTATTTCATAACTATGTGTATTTGCTTTTTGAATGGGAAAATATACAAACCATTGATGCTGCAATGAAATGGGCATGGAGTGAGGGGGTAGTGCACCGATATGGCAACACATCACATACGAGCAGCAAGCCAAAATATGTGAGAGGTCACTGAGAGCCCAACAGATGCAACAGACGCAGACAGAGAAAAGAATGCACACACACAGTCTGGGCTACTGTAACCATGCAGTAAGCTGGACCTGCGGGAGACCAATCAGACGGGCATGATTAGTCTGATTATTACACCTTTTTTTTTCAGTCTTACAGCATTTACTGGGCCGTGCCAAAGAGGTGTGGGCAAACACTCCCAATATGCATTCTGGAAAGGCGCTTACAGCAGTCTACAGCTGATGCAACGAACGTATTGGAGTTGACTATGCTTTTAAAGTTTGTGAAAACTAAATGTGTTCATCCGCATTTGGCATAAGGCACCACCCTTGACTTTAACCACCCAATCATGCAGTCAAAGTAAAAATTATGGGTGTGGTTGGGCTGAAAAGGGGAGGGGTTTAGCAGGCAACTCATGGCAGGTCAGTGCAAAGGGGTAGGAACATTCTCAGAGCAGTAAGCAAACACTCTGCTATGGTGGGCAACCATCTTACAGCTAGTGTGGTTCACTGCGTCTCAGCACAAGCCTCCATCTCGGTGCAGTCCAGTGGCTCATGCGTTTCAATTCAAGGCTCTTAATGGCATTTCGTCCCAGACCACTCCTCTCCCTCTCCTCTGTCTCGGCTCGCACTGACTGTGCTTTGGTGGAGCGAGGAGCTGCAACACGTACCATAGGGAGGCCTGTGGCCCCTGTGCCTCCGCGAGGACCATGTCCTGTGCCGCGCTACACTGCCATAGTAAACATCCTCCATGACCGGAGAGAGGTTCCCCTCACTGTTACTCTCAGTGGTAATCTCTGAGGGAAACACCAATCAAAGAGCTGTTACCATGCACAAGCTACACCACCCTCCGCTGCATTGGCCTAATCAGTCACCTTACTCTTGTAGGTTTCGGAGAGCTATGAAGGTGCCTCTGATTTTCTTGTGTATGATGTTTCTAATTCACTCATTCAGGGAAGTATGATCTGCTAAACAGGGCACAAAAGCTCTGTAACATTGCCTTTAGCCTGAACATGACAGACTTTTAAGACCCACAGGAACTGTATCATGAGAAGCTCTTTAAAGGGCTGACAAAACATGAAAATGGTTCAGACATAAGGGTGATCAGCATACACTGAGGAGCCCACAGAGGTTCTCACATCCTAACATCTACGATGAAATGTTTGGGCAGGACATTTAAGGGAAAACAAAGAACATCTGCTCCGACACTGAGTCAAGTGTCTGACCGTGAGCCCACTGACCAATAGAGGGCACCATGAGAGGTCTCCTCTGGGGCTGAGGACCTCCGTGAGCTGGCCTCCGGGCTGAGTCTCGATCCATCCGTCCTGAAGATGAAGTGTTCCCTCCAGCCTTAAACCACAGAAGAAATTGCAAGTTGACACAGGTTAAATATGCCAGTAGCAACCAACATGTATGAGATAACAGAGCTGGGCAATGTTTTGTATGAATTGTAAAGTTTACTTTTTTATCTTGTGTTGTATAGTTCTTGTATAGTTATTGTTTTACCACTTTCTGCTGCTCTTACCTTTTGTACTGCTGTAGCAATGCAAATTTCCCACTTGTGGGACTAATCTTATCTTATCTATATATTTTATGTTATTGAGATAAATTACATCACAGCTTTTCTCAATATGCTTTTCTGGGCATGTAGTGGATATCATCAGTATTTACACATTTGATATGATTTGATTACCCATTTTACATCCACAGAGAACAAGTTCTGTTCCAGTCTGGGAATCGAATTTTAAACCCTTATTAGAATTTTGACCAAAAACAAATGGGTTCAGAAAGTTGGTTCCCAGCTGTTCCAATATGTGTCCTTTTTTTAACTTCCATTGTGCAATGTCTGCTGCTGACAACACTTCCTTTACAGGATAAACAGGAGTTCATCAGTACCCTCAAGCTGAGTTAACTCAAAAAGGCTGTGTAGTCAATTCTAAGACAAAGTAGACAAACTAGATACTATGTATGCTATACTATCTATGCACATGCTGTTCTCCTGCATACTTTGCAACACATTCAAGGGAGTATAGAACTTTCTGAGCAAACAAACTGTTCCAGCTAGCTATTACTACAACCTCTGAACCAGGGATCCAAGAGGACTGTGATTTTCATGCTCAAACACACCTGATTTAGTTCAGCAGATGATTACCAGGTGTGTTAAGAGCAGAAAAATCACCAAACTGTGCTAGAAACCAACCAAGTTCTGCGAAACACTACTTTGGCTCTGGACCTTTGATAACAATCATCTTGTGTTTTGCCATATCATGCAAAAGCACGTTTTTAAATAGGCTTTGCTATGTTTATAACAAAACCTAATTCAAATAATTACATATCATCCGTTATTAAGAATATTCTCCTCCAGCATCTTCTCAAATGTCTTTAGATTTCACAGTCCTCCATAACAATGGAGTTATGGGATTGATTACTGCTGAGCATTGACACTCAATAGATCTTGACATATAATGTAGTATAGCATTTAGTTCCTATTCATATTCGTTTTGATGAATCTGTTGGCTTTGGACAAAGCAAGTTTCCTGCAGTGCTGTTTTGGACTATTACTTGGAATGGAAGTATGTAATGCTTAATACTTAATAAATGCAGCCTGAATGGACATTCCTGGTTAAGATGGGTACAAAGGGTAGTGAATGTCTCTAATTAGCTCCTCTGAAATGATTGGAAAATCTAAGAAAACACTTAGAAACCTTTTTACAAAAATACTTCAACAAAACCACTTTTGTCACAACTGGCATATTTGCATTAAGTACTCACCTTCCCTCAGCTCAGCACACAGGTTTTCATTGGGATTTGGGTCAGGTGATTAAGATAGCAATGTCAGAGACTTGATTCTTTGGTCATTAAATTATTTTGTGTGGTTTTGAAAGTATGTTTTGGGTCATTGTCCGGCTGAAAGATTCAGCTGTGACCCAATTTTGGATTTATGACACAGGGAGCCAGATTTTCATTTATAATCTTCTGCTACTTAATGTCATGTACACATTCAAGGTCCAAAACAACAGAGAAAACATCAGATAATCTAACCCATATCTCATAACGGGGATGAGGTTCCTTTCTCTATAACCATCCTTTTAGAAACCAAGTTCCAGTCAAAGTCTTAGTAGCATCTAGCGAAGTCTGGTGCCTGCATTTGTAGTTAGATGAAAGAAAAGGCTTTCTACTAGCACATCTTCCAAAAAAAGGTTGCTGTCATGGAGAAGTCTATATTGATTTGGGAAGCTAATGACTGGAAGATGCTACCATCTCCTTCAAATTTCAAATGGCCCTTTCATATATTTTTGCCTTTCTAGCCATATTCCTCACTTAAACACCTTGATCATTGCACTAAAAGTGGATATGGGCATTTTCAGGCATCTGACTATTTGTGAATAACTATTGGCTGATTTATGAAGGTCAACATATTTCATTTATGCATTCTATAATCTCATGTTTATGAATGATTAAACTACCCCAGTGAATCAGAAAGCTAAAGACGCATATGAGCTCTGAACATTCAGATGGACTTAAAACAGGGAAATTCCAGTAGGAAAATACTTCAGTTACATTTCTATTCATGAGAATTTCTTGGGGGGGGACAAAGATTACAAGACAGGAACGGTACAGAAGTGGAAACGTCAAATCTAGGACAGTGTTCATCTTACCATGGTGTTTTGCATGCAAACAATATGAAACCCACCAGATGCCTTTTAAAGGAGTATTTGACAAGAGGTTTTCCTTTAGATTAATTTTACCTTGACCTTTCTGCACCATCTCTGTCATAAAGCACAATTATCACAAGTATCACCACGTACTAAAAAGGCCTAGCTTGTAATGCTGTATTTTCAGCCTTCATAGCTCTGGTGGCTCCACCCATTCTTATGACGACCCCGCCACTCTGAATATATCTGACACCACCTTAAGAGCATTGTGTGAGTTGCGCCGTCGTCCTTCCTCCAGCTGCATCTCCGAGTATAGCTCCTCCTCATCCTCCTCCATGATGTCAGACAGGTCCGAACCCCGACTGCTCTCTGTCTGGTACTCCTCACTGTGACTGTAGTGAGACTAAGGAAAAAATGCAAATCCATTCAGAATACAGCCCCACACCAGCCAACATTCAACCTGAGCATTCAGCACTAACATCATAATATCAGTCTCTAGCTACATCATTTTAAGCAGTGCCACCCCACAGCTCCCGTACCTGCCTGCCCAGCTCTGAGCCCCTGAGGAAGTCATCCACAGATGCTCCTCTTCTGCGGGACTGATAGCTTTCCTCATCCTCCTCCTCATCTGAGTTCTGAGAGTGAAAGCCCTGACTTCTCCTCTCCATCTAGATATAGCAAAATACTTTCAGAGACTTCAATAACTACAACACACTACGACAGATTCTGTAGTGTCATGATTTCTAATCATATCCCCACATAAAGTCTCTCAAAACAGCACTCACAGTAGATATAATAGTAATAATAATAAATGATAAATAGTTGCAGTGTAGTCACTACCATGTAAAAGCTTGGAATCATTTCTCATATAATAATGTTTGTAAAGTTACACACAAAAATACTTGTTGTATTATTTAACTGACAAAAGTACAAAGGAATGAACTTTGGATGACACACTTGATTACATTTTGCACATATAAATTCAATAATTTAAATTTAAATTTAAATTTTAAATTTGATTCCTGCAGAACTCAAAGAAAGGTGCAGGCTCAAAATGAAAGTGAAACATTTATAGCATCTTAGTGTTGAACTTGTAACAGGTGGATGTGTCATGATTGGGTATAAAAAGTGCATTCACTAAAGAGTCTTTGCCACAAAGAGGCTTTGCGAGCAAAAAAAGGTTAGGTCAATTAAAAAAGAACTCAATGCAAGATTGCAAAGAATATAGGTCTTTCACCATCTACAGTACATTATGTGATGAAAAGATTAAGGGAATACAGAGAAATCTCAGTCAGTGTAGGGCAAGGTCAGAACCCACTGCTGAAAATCCATGACCACTGAGCCCTCAGAGGACACTTAAATTTAAATTAGATAAATATGTTGCCAAAAATGTGACACCTTTTCCAGGAAATCCATGGGTGTTTTAGCAAAACGATGTCACGCCTCAGTATGTATGGCTTTGTAGACACAGCTTTGTAGACACAGAGACAGAGTGATTGACTGGCCTGTCAACAGTCCAGATCTGTCTCCTATTGAAAATTATGATGAAATACGAAGATTATGATGGTCAGTTATTACTAAGGAGGAGAATCATACAACAGCAACCACAGAGTGTTAAGCAGCTGAAGTCTTGTATAAACCAAGAATAGGCAGATTTTCCACTTGCAAAACTGCGACAATTAGTATCCTCAGTTCTCAAACAGTGTAATTAAAAGCAAAGACACAAAACACAATGCTAAACACGCCTCTGTCCCAACTTTTTGAGTGTTTTGCAGTCAGTATATTCTGTGTTTGCTTATATTTACAAAATACATTTAAGCTTTTAAGTCTAAACATCATAAATCTTTTCTTTGTACTTTGTCAGTTAAATGAAGGTTCAAGAGAATAAAGAAATCAACGATTCTTGTTTTAATTGCATTTTTTTGGGAATTAATTTGTAAATATTTGTATAGTTTACTGTTGTAATGAGATACAGAGGTGTTTTATATGCAAACGTACAGGAGCTGGCAAAGAAAGTTTACAATGTGAAACTCGCCAGATGCCTTTTGAAAGAGTACTTTGCCAAAAACTTATAGTCTAGGAATGGCCTATCTGAAATAAATGCCATTTGGTTTGACAATTTGGTCTTTTAACAAATTAGCTTAATATATTTTTTAAGTATGGCCCAAACACTTTTTAGGATCACTCTATTCTCTGTTAAAGTTGTATTGCAGTTATTATATCTTCAAATTGCATTATCATAATGCTCTAGTCTGCTATATGTTGCTCAGCAGTGGTTCTCAAACTGGTTCCCAGGAAAATCTACATTTCTGCACCAATCCAACTCACAATACAGTTTGAGAAGCTCTGTTTTTAAAGCCTTTCAGAAATAGCACTGAACAGCACTATTATTACAAGAATTCTACAAACAACAAGTAGTTATTAAATGATAAATACTATACCATATTTATTTATGTACAATCATTTTTATCCATTTTTGTGCCTCTAGATTTGACTCTTTTTATTATTATTTATTGTCACATAATGTTTTGATGCTTAACAGCTTTCTCTGTAACTTTAGAATCTTCTGCAGTATTGTTCAGGATTCTGCACATGTTTAAATTTCTTAGTATTACACTATTAGTGAGGCCTGTGAAGTTCCATTGGACTAGAATATTACAATGATTTTATTCATGTATCTGCAACCATACAGGTTATATATATTCAAAAAACTGATTCCAAACTCTGAGAGGTAGCACATGTTAAGCTAAATGTCTGATTGTTCAAAGTTTCTCGTAGGACACTCACCCGTCCGCTCTCTGCAGCCACTCGCTGGGCAGCCTCACGGGCAATAGCCTTGGCCATATTGTCGGGAATAAGCGTGCCTCTGGGCTGGGGGAGAATTCTCTGTGGAGACGGTGAGCGGCGGTTGGGGCAAGGCGGGGCCTCCAGGGTGTGTCCATGAGGCAGGGCAGGAGGCAGGCCAGACGGAGAACAGACAGGCTCCCATGGCTGAGGTGGACCTGTGGCAGGATGAAGCATGCCTGGCCCCTGCTCTTTGGTTTCCAGCTCTCTGGCACTTAGTGGTCTCTGGGGCTGGGGAAGAGCTAGCTGAGGGATATGGGGTTGTGGCATTGGAATGGTGGGCTGAGGGATTGGAATAGTAGGCTGGGGCTGAGGAAAGGGGTGAGGGGGTAGAGGCTGGAGGTGTGGAGGAGATGGCTGAGTGGGATGTGGCATGGGATGAGGCTGTAGATGAGAAGATGGCTGGTTTGGGTGAATGGGGAGTGGTTGGAGGTGGCCATGTGGCAGAGGTGGGCCAACCAGTTGAGGAAGAGGTTGAATTGAGGATGGAAGTGCAGGGTGTAGGGGCAACTGCTGGGGTGGTTGGTGTGGAAGAGTGGCTTGCATGTGGTGAGGTGGAGGGAGGGCCTGGGGAAGAGGCACGAGCAGGTTGTTTGGAATGACGGCGACATGGGAGTCCTGTGATTCCCCTTGTGCTGATAAAGTCCTGACCACCACCTCACGGGCCTCCAAACACTGGAGACGATTCAGCTCCACTGTTGCAAAATCTGCCAGTGGGTACAACACCTCAGCGATCTGAAAGTAATAATAAGTCACAAACAGTACATCAGGATGTAACTGCAGTTGTCAGACCCAGACTTTCTTTCTTTACTACTGGCAGCATGTATTATAAGAGTGTAGAGGAAATGTTACTGAAGGCCAGAATATATTCAGGTTCAAGGTTGAGGATTAAGACGCCTACCTGAAACTTATAATAAATACCATAAAGCCTCAGAAACATTAACAATGACTTATTATAAAAAAAATGTTCATTGATGTTATGATAACTGATGTTTGTTGAAAAAGTCTTTATAATGGTTTACATCAATTGTCATGAATGGTTTATGCATGTGTCCTGTAGCCTTAGAAATACTGGCCTTCAGTAAAATCTTACACTATGATTCAAATCGTAAGAAAAGCTATTATTCAATCAAAAGTGCAGACCAACAGCTTTCAATACAGATTATGAATCGAATGCAAATGTCATTTATTGTGTTATATGTGTAGTTACATGATTTTATTTGAATGGTATAGCAAAAAAAACTAATGTGTTGGATTCTAAGAGCTACCAATCCTTGAACGGATTAGCTCACCGAACAGCTCACTTAATGTGTGAATTAATTTAGCAAACACATGTTGACTTGTTCATCCAAGATGCTAGCAATGCATTCCTGCAGGATGAGCAGTTGTAATGACACATTTTCCCCAACAGGGGGCAGGAGCCTGTTCTAAATGAAAGGGACTTTTTATAAGGGATTCTTCAGCATAAGATTTTTAGGTCTTCCAGACTGTCGATGTGCAGTGTAAATGTATTACGTAAATGTGGCTGGGAATGACTATTGTGCAGTGACTCATGTCCTCACCCTCTGGCCCTTGGTGCACACTGCGTAGCCAATGACGTTAGCACCATTGGAAGTCCCCATGGGTGTTAATGGAGGGGGCTTCCAGCGGACCTGGAGAATCCCTGGGGCCTGACCACACTGGACTTGCACTTCATGGGGCGGAAGAGGGGGTCCTTGAGGCGACAGATAACACAGTCAGTTTCACATTGAGCCTAACCGAAGCAGTGTACTATAGAGCAGAGTGTTCCTCTTGGTTCAGTGCATACACCAGGCAGAGGGGACATATCTGAATTCAAGCATGCAGCAACATGGACATTCAGATGGAACAGTAAATCTTTATGGTTGAAAGACTGTGCACGGGTGTGAAGGACATCACAATATACAAGTGTTTTAGGACATTGGTGGTGATAGGAAAGCTATCTAGGGCTACTGATTAACCTAAGGGACATAATTGTGGTTGACTCAAAAAATCAGTGGATTGATGCTCACGTAAATAAGACGTCAGTATTAGAGATGGCAGAATGGAATTTCCTGAAAAGAAAAAAATCAAGCATTGCTTGATACAAAAATCAATACTAAATCAATATTTCCTTGTTAAAAAAACTGCTTTATAGTTTAATTATGAATATCTTTCAGCAAAACAATCTGATTGGTTGAGAAGTGTTCTACCCATGTTATCTACGATAACAGCAAGTTTTTTTTTTTCACAACTACACACATTGTCTGATTTTGAAAAAGAGTATGACAAAAAGCCTGCATCAAATTCAAAACCTTTTACTGCCTTTTAGAAAACTTTTTGGTTGGCAGTCGTGGTGGCGGCACAAGCCTTTGCAGACTTGCTGAATAAAACATTCAGAGAAACCTGTTAAAAACAGGAGTAGTTGGACTGTACTCGATGATTCTTCAGTGTCATTTCTCACATAACATACAAAATGCTCCACTTTTGGGTGAAAGGAATGATCTATACTGAAGCACATCTAATATAAAATTCTGGGCTTTTTGGCTTTAAGCTTTTCCTAAATTTGTATAACAATCTAACACTGCACACCAGTAAGAGCCAAGCTGTGATGATCTTTATGCTGTATTGCTTAATTGAGGCACAGCACTTAGGATAAGCATCTAAAAGTAGGCTCTAATGCTCAAACTACTCACTCTACTGGCCCATGGGAAGAATTACAAAGCTAACATCATCACATTACAAAATGTGAACTTGTGCTTTTTCAGGCCAGACCATTTACAGGACTGGATTACATTCACTCATTTGTTCCTTTCAAAATCCAATCCAGCATTTTTTGCTGATATCAACCCACTACCAAAATCCATCAATACTAATACCATCATTAATCAATACACACACCATCATTAATCAATACAAACACTGGATATAAAGCTTTAAAATTCCCACACAATCAAACCTGAATTGTATACAGGCTTATCTGGAAGGGTTAGTAAAGTGAGCATGAAGAAAATATATTTTAGCTAATTCAGTCATGTTCCCATTCAGGAAAGATCTGTTAAAATGCAAATGTTCATAGTGTGTTTAATCTGTCTAGGGAAGCCCAGAGAAATCAAATATGAAAAACAAATGTGATTTAAATCCAAATGTTCAATACAGGGCTTAAACACAGTGCTTACTGCATTGAACACAGAAAATGTTACAAATTGTTACACCTTAACAAAGCACAGACTAAGTGTTTGACTTACTTAAACGCCTGTATTTTACATTTTTCTTACTCTTTTCTTTTATACACGCATGCACTTGACATTTGTATTTGTATATACAAAAAGTCATAGTTTATCTTTATGACAATTTTCCAAACTTTTTTTATTAAGGCTAGTTTGCTGCTCTGTATTGTATCTCAATGAAAACATAGCTTAGGCTTAAATACTTCTTATAACGTCTGTGTGAGTAGGTGGGACTAAACTGCTGTAGGCCAAATAAGAAGTATGTAAATGTATTTGTTTTTATGACATGGAATAAAACATGTTTTTGCACCTCTGTGTATGTACTGGAGTGACGGCTACAGTTTGAAACTGTTTACAAATTACATCAAACACTTTTATTTATTAAAATGAGTGATATGGGCCATAGGGTAATTTCATATATTTGTTTTCAAGCCTCATTTACAAAAATTACCTGTCACAAAATATAAGAACTGTGTTTTTTAAGAGCTTTGGGTTGCGCTGTAGAACGAATAGTTCTGGAGAGTTGGCCAAATAAAAACTGTCACACTATTGTACAGAGTATCTGTTGGAACAGTGATGTGGTCAAAGTTGATGGCATTAGAAGTTAGAGATGAGTCTGACCTGCAGCCTGGGTGCAGAACTCCACCCCAGCCTCCTTCTTCTCCCGCTGCTCCAGAGGCATGTGCCAAGGTACTTGATGAGGTTTGGCCAGCACTCTGACCTTGTAGACCGTTGTGGCCTTCAGGTTGGTGAAGCGTAGTCTGTAACAACACGGTTTCACCACTGCATGTTCCACTCCGTCTAAGAACACAGTGTGAGAATAGTTGCTGTTGCTGGGGAGCCAGGACAGCTCTGCTGAGTCGCGCATGATGTCGTCCAGACGCAGGCCCGTCGGAGCCACTGTGACGTTTCTGCCCACCAGCATCGTGCAGCGCAACTCATCCGATAGCCCTCGGTCCGTCACGCTCTGCACTGACACACGGTATGTGCAGGCAGCAAGATCCAGCTTCTCCAGAAGTAGTTTGGTCCTGCCCTGGAAGGGCACAGTGGAACGAACCTCACTGTCCACTAGAACATTGTACCCGTTAATGTTCCCCCAGCCCAGGGGGACCAGGGGTGACTCCCAGGCCACTATGACGCTCCTGGCCAGCTGTTTGATTAAGTTGATCTTCCTTGGGTAAGGCACAATGTCATCACTCAGTTCCTCAGCATCTAGAGCCCCAGTTCCATTACTGCAGGGGCCGAGGGGGTCGGTGCTCAGGCTGTCCAGGGAAATGCCTCCATCTATGGTGGCCAGGCTCAGACAGCCATGCTCCAGCTGGCCCAGGTCCTCAGTCCCATCCACAGACGGCTTCTCTTTGTCTTGGACAAACTCTACAAAGTTGGAGGGGACCAAGCCACGCTGGCCATCCAGCAACTCCCCTGCAATCAACAGAGGAAAAAAAAAAAGCTCTGACTCCCACTTTACATCAACAGATGACTCACTCTTAATGCCATAGATTAGGTTATGTAAACTGTCTTTCATCTGAGCGCCTGCTACACTTAATGCAATATATTAAGTCGTATATTAACCCAGATCTCCATCAGAACAAACTGACACAGCTCACAGTACTGAAACTAATCACGACTGTCATAAGATGAAACAACTTACAGCTCCAGCTCTTACCCATGCCTGCTGTAAATGTTAAGGGCTAAAAATAGAGCATATAATTAGTACAAAGGAAACCATGAAAAAAAACGCCTAAGTGACTCAGTGAAGGTGCACTTTCAAGAGTGTTTTTTTCACTCAGCCATCTCGCTGCAGGCAGGTGACAAATTAGCAGCCCTGTCAATCTGCAACATAATCTGCCAGTGATTCATTTGGAAGAATACCTTCTTAAAAATTTGCTTCACTCGGAAAAATGACATAAACTTAACATAATTATGTACATAAAATGCAATCGGATCCCAGGAAGTCTCAGATATTTGAGAACAAGCATATTAATGAATTTCATTATAATTAAATGTTATAAATCTTGCATAATGCGACTGGCATAATCCCAAGCATTCATTACTAAAATAAAACTGCGTGCCAATACTCTGACATGATTAAAAAACAGAGATCAAACGTGGATTACCTTCATAGAATCCATCATCATCCATGTCTCCATACACATAGAGATATTTCCCAGCAACAAGAGGGAGCTCAGCTTCTGGATGCTCATTGGGTCCATCATAGGGATTATAACTGAGCAGAGAAAGAGAGAAAAGGAGGAAGAAGAAGAAGAAGAAGAAGAAGAAGAAGAAGAAGAAGAAGAAGAAGATTGGGACAGAAAAAGAGAGTGAAAAATGAGAACAAGAATCTTTATGAATAACCAATTAATGCTGTTGGTTTTAATTAATAATTAATAACCATTTAAACAGTTTTATTATTTAATTTCCATTCTGGAACTTCAAACTAGCAATTGAGAGGAATTGCTTTTCTAGCTTGAAAATACTTTTATAAAGTATATTTTTTATATAATTTTTTTTGCATTTGTCTTTGTACAAGCGACCTTGGGATTGTGAAAGGTGCTATATTAATGTAATGTTGTTGTATTAGATGTAGGAGTGGGGGACATATATAAAAAACACAATGCTCACAATATGTTTTTATGATACACATCGAAATATTTAGCTCCAGTAGTGCCATATTTAAAAATGACCATTAAAAACTATTAACGCCACAGTTTATATTCAACATTTCACACTCTGCACTGCACTGAATTAAACAAGCCTAATTATGAGGTCTTAGTAATGAAATATGCAGTGGGTCAGTGTTCTTTAAATATATTCTATAAAAGAATACTGAGACATAATGTGTCAAAAATTATCATATTTTAACACCCCATATGTGTATGCATATTTTGAGCATGCACTGTTAGATGCAGCAGCTCAGTAGATCAGTAAGCTATGAAGTCACTTCACTGTACATTACTGCTACGGAGAACTGCTCCTTTCAGTGAGCTCATACCTGTAGCGGGCAGTGCACAGCCGGACCTGTCCTGTGTATCGAGCCTTGGACCTGGGAGCTGGATTCACCTCATCATCCATCTACAACCAAAGCAGATTGTATAGAGTGATGTGTTATTTCATGTGCAGGGCATCCTCTAACTAGATCACCAAAATAGCATCCTATTGTTTACGTATGGACATTTTATTCTGAATAAAGTCTTAGATATTGCTTTAGTTCATATATGATACCATGCAAAACATACCATCATTATTATCTGTTTATAATTCTGTCAATCATACAATCAGTGCAAAATAAGCTACAGCCATCAGACACTTAATTTTCAGCCCTAACTGTTAGGAAAAGTCTCTACTTGACTAGGCTTGTTAGCCAGACAACTGATGTGGGTATTCATTCAGATCTAATTGTGGAAATGGAAACAAAATGACGACATAATGTAAATTGACTGTTTTTTGCTTTTTTTCTGCTATAAAAAACATTAAAATGGATAAGAATGTTCAGGAATTTGTGAGTTGTGGAATACAGTATCTGCTCTACAAAGCAATTCCCAGTGTACCTCCTTCTTTCCCAAAATTCTCAGGATTATAGCTAAAGCACATCAATATACTAAAATTTGGAGAATCTTGGTCAGATTTAATGTTCTAATAAAGTTAACTTGAAACAAGTTTATTATTAATTAATTTAACCATATTTTTCTCTTTCTAAATTTTTTTAGATTTTTCTTTCTTTGTTTTATATTTATATAATTTTATATTGTTTTATATTTATTATTATTTTTTTTTTCTCCATTTTTTCTTGCGCACTAATCGTATTTTATATTCTATTTTTTATATTTTGCTCTTTAATATCATCCTCTTATGCTTATTTCCATTCTTATTGCTTATTCTGTTTAGTTGGTTGTCTCTCTTTTCTGATTTTATTCTCATTGTTAAGCACTTTGGGTTGCATTGTGTGTGTGAAAGGTGCTATAAAAATAAAGAAGGTTGGTGTGGGAGTAGAATGACTGAAGTCCACTATTTTAACAGGTTGGGTCTTACACTCTGAGTATGCACTGTGGATGGGTAAATCTGATGAACACACCTCTGAGGGGTTTGTTTGCAGGGGGCTCCTGGAGAGGCTCTGGGTGTGGACGTTGGATTTGGTGATCAGCGACTCTGTTCTGTCTCTGCTGACCTGCAGTGGCTGGAGGAGCTCAGAGATTAGCGAAGAGCCTGCAGATCTCTCATCACCTGCACAACATAGAGTTACACACCCAAACGCCAGCACCTGTCAATCATTGCCTGTCCACTGGGGCACAGTCGTGGCTGTTTAAGGATATGGGGGGCATGGGCACTAAAGAACCAGTTTATCACTTAGAGAGCTGCTGCATGTTCGAGTAATGGAAGAGATAATGTTTCCCTCAGCCACATCACTCACACAAAGAGGAAATGCACTGAAACTAATTTCATTCATTTAGCAAGGGTTATAAATCATGCAGACAGAAGTCAACCTACTATTGTGAGCAAAATATCATGCTGCAGCTCCTACTGTGCTTCTTACATTCATTTTCTTATCTCATGACAAATTATGCTTTTATAAGAGACATACACTGCCACCAACAATTTGGAGGCATTTCATTTTTTAAAATGTTTTTCAATGAAAACGACTGTGGTTCCTTTGCCTGCAATAAATTATTGCATAACCTTAGAAAAATATAATTTATATTAATGAAAAATGATGGTAACAAAGATAAAGTGTGATTATTGTTTTAAATTGGTACGTATTATAAGAGATATACTACCAGTCAACAGGAATTGGTCACATGCATGGGTCATAAAGTGAGTTTTCAATATGTTGTTCCCCTGTCTGTTAACTGAAAGGAAAAGCACCACAGCAAATGATGGATATTCCAACATGACAAAGCAAAATGCCAGAAAGTTCATTACAGGAAATTTAAACGATTTTAAAACCCATTAAGATCTAGTAGTGTAACATTGGGAAAAATATGAAGAAGAAAAATCCAACCACTATAGACAATCTACGCACAATGCTAGAATATGCTGGAAGAAGTTCAGTGTATTTGTCAACAGAGGGAGGAGGATTGTATTGGGGGTGGGTCATCCTATTTGGGGGTTCCCAATCATTCAAAAAGTAGTGGGTGCATAATTTCCCTCTACAACAAGTGTTGGGAACATAATGTCCAAATTGTCCCCAGTGTAAATGATTTTTATAGTAGTTTCTTACGTCATTTAAAAATTACAACCGGTTGGGGGTGTTTGGTGACGCGTCGCCATGGTTACGTCAATCTTGCTTATGTGTTTATGTAACCTTATGTAACCTTATAAGCATGGTTGTCTAACCGGGCATCGCGGATTCTCTGTCTCTGGTTACAGGTGTGGCTGGCATACTTTGCTTTGGCCACGCTGGACTCGCTGATAATTTGGTAAAGGCTCTTGGGTTGTTTATCCCATGGGTCTCCCTGTCTCTCCCTTCTTGTGTACCCAGCAGTCAGGCCTTGAGCAGTGTTTGTTTGGTTGTCTGCAGGGTTTCCACCTTTAGTGTCATTTGAGTTTCGCTCTCCTGCCCCCTGTGAACTGTAGTAGCACGGGGTTATTTTGTTTCTCATTAGCGAGTGCGCTGGCTGCACTAGATAGGCTTGCATTTGGCTTCTCATGGCCCCGTGTGTGGTCGGTTGTGGCACAGGAGGTCTGCATATGGTACATGCAGGCTCCCGTGTGCTGTGAGTCATGGCGCGGGAGGCATGCATTCTGTTGTTGCGAGGAGTTTTTGTTTCGTGTGTGCTTTTTACTAGCTGTGCACATTAGCCAGCTCCACTCCGTGTTTATATCTGGCGTCGGTGGGAAGCGGTTTACACACCTGCTTTCCGGCAATGGGTTTTACACACATTTCCGGGATAGGGCCAAAACACATCCAGTGGTGCGAGTGGTAACGCACTTGCCTTGTAGACATCGCAGTGCATGTTCACGCCCTGAGTGGGGAGGCGGTATCCCTTTTCTCCCCTTCATATGGCCCCTTCTGAAACCTCAGCACTTTACATTTAGAGCCATTCTTATTGGCGAACTAGTTTGTATCAGTGATTGAATTTGTCCTCTACACATTTTCCAGTGTATCCTCACAATATGTAAATGGATATTTCAATCCTACATGGGTTTCACTTAACAAACTGTGCTTCTTGCCTTGTTGGAATTGTCTTTCTGTGACAAACACATTAGGAGCTGTTGTTAAACATTTTTTACATACAATTCTTGACAGGAAGAAAATTTTAAACAGTTTTGCCACATCTCATATTCAAACAACTCACTTTTCCTACCAATGAAGACTTTGCTAAACCTCAGGCTTAGTGTTGCATAAAGTTTTGATTTTTTGAATTTTAAAATTTTTTAGCAATTTAACTTCATCTACTCCTATTTATTTACATTTAGTCATTTGGCTGACGCTTTTATCCAAAGTGACTTCCAAGACGGGGAGCAGTGTAGTGGGAAGGTACCTTGCTCAAGGGCAGCACAGTGGTGCTAGGACTTGAACCTACGACCTTCAGTATAAAGAACAAGTACATCCAGGTAGGAGAGTGGGAATTCAAAAGTCAAGGTGGACAAGCTGTCCTCAAACATTTGACAGACGTGTGTTTCTAGTCAACTGAATGGATGTGTTTCTCTGAAATGTGACCTGTTCATGTTGATAAAACGGTCA
>JBBPDA010000025.1:13647331-13667532 GCA_037974385.1 Arnoldichthys spilopterus
CTCAAGGGCAGCACAGTGGTGCTAGGACTTGAACCTACGACCTTCAGTATAAAGAACAAGTACATCCAGGTAGGAGACAGACGTGTGTTTCTAGTCAACTGAATGGATGTGTTTCTCTGAAATGTGACCTGTTCATGTTGATAAAACGGTCACATTAACTCTCTCATGCTTCACTGCTGTCTCTTCATGGCTGGCTTGTTTAAAAGGTCACTGCTCCGACAGGTTTTAATCACTATGAAATAATAAAGGACAATACAAAGTATCTCAATGTGAGCTCCATAAAGCGAGCTGAGTCTCCTCCCTATTACAGCAGCTGATTCTGGGCTTACAGAAACAGATTTCTAGACTTTAAAACAGTTACAGAGTTAATTTATTCAAATGTGCACACTGATTGTACATAAATACCGGAGATATTTGTATGCCTCAGCCTCTATAACTCTGGTTCTGTGATATAAATTTCAAACTTTGATACACGACACCCATATTTGCCTGTTACAGCAAGTGTGTGTCACATACAAAGAGTTCCACTGTTGTAACATTCCCTGTTACATAACTACAGGTGGAGTATAGCAGAAATTATATGCAAAAAAAAAATTCTTCCCATGTATTGCCAGTCTGTCCAACTGAGGGGACATTTTTCATGCTGGGGGGTACATTTGTCTGCATACCCTCATACCCTTTTCTCAACATGGATTAATTCGCCACTTCTGCACCTGGTGCTCAGGATCATAAACCACTGAGACTATTTTAAAACCAAATGAAACTCAATCCAGCTGTAAAGATGTACGCTAGATGTGAAGACTTATGAAAAAACACTTGGCTCACCTTTCCCAGTGTGGCTGTGCAGGTCGTTCAGAATGTTACAGAGTGTTTTCCGTGGCGAGTGCTGAAGATCCAAAGCCGTAAATTCTGCAGTGTCTGACTCCAGGTGAAATTTCCCCAACTCTTTTGACAAAATATGACACTTAGTGCTTGGAGAGCGCCATTTCTGTTCCAAAGTGTGAGCTTTGACCTTTAAAGTTTGAAGAAGCAGGAGGAGGAGCAAGATCAGACAAACACTGTAACTTACTTTCACTAATTATGCTTAGTAATCATTGCATTCATGTAAAGCAGAGTGTAAGCATCTGCAGGTCACTTTGCTAATTCAAGTAGTTTGTGGAAAGACAATAAATATTTAAGCCTCTATCATAAATAGAGTCAATTACTGATTATGATCCCAAATGAGCCTTGACATAGTCATAAAAGTAGCTCTGCACAAAGAAACTGCTTTGCTGCAGGCAATGACAGCTGATATTAGCACTCCTAAGTAACAATGCCACATGTGGAACAGACATAAGAGGCTTATAAACCCCCCGATATATAAGTTAAAACCACTATCCAACCACACCACAACGAAGACAAGAAATATACAATGAGCAGCCTTGAGTTTCAACCAGGCAAAATCATTCTGATTCAAAATTCTGCAAACAATTTAAACTGATAAGAGTAGCTAGGTAATAACCAGAGGAAATACTCATTTTTTCAGCAATTAACAACTGGCTTCTCATTGTCTGATGAACTTTTTAATCATGCAAGATCTTGTAGAAGGCACGCCAGTTCAGAATTACAGTTTTAAAGGGCCCATATCCCACATTTGTCTTATGATAAATTGTTTCCCCTGTTTATTTACTTTCTAACATTTCTGTATCTATTTTATTTAAATAGACTGTGCATATAGACATATAGACAGATATGTAAATGACCTTTTTATTTGACTGGGTGACCTGAATCGAGCCTTATCCAAAAAAGCAGTTTAGACTGAAACACTCTTTATAACTTTAGCAAAAATGGGCAGGGCAAAACTGCTATAGGCTGAGTAAAAACATGCATGCAAATGCACACTTTCATTTTGTGATGTCAGAACATGCTTTTCTTGCAGCTTAACATCCATGTTGGAACTGTATGTACTGGGGAGTGAACAGAACGTTGCAAACCTTTAACAGCTAAGAAACTTCAATAAACTCTTAGATATGGGCCCCTTGAGTGTTAAGCTTCTGGCTTCTGAATGGAGCAGTGAATGAGATGATGTTTTAAATAAATCAATAAATAAATAAAAGAAAAGGTAATGGTGATGGGTGAAATGTTTCTGGATCTTCACATTTAGAGAAATATATACCTGCATTCTGTCCATATGGTTCTGTTTAAGCACAAAAGGAAAAACATAAATCAGAATGGCAGTGGTCAGAAATTAAACTGTAATAAAATCAAACATAAAATATCTACAGTGATAAAAAAAATAATGTACTGAACTGATGTGAATGTCAACACAATTTATTCAGTTTACTTACTATAATTAGGACTAAGTCTGCTTCTGTTATATATTTTATTAGCATGGAAAATGAGGAATTCAATTTGTTCAATACATTATTTTTTTATAGGAAGAACTCAAAAATCAACCCAAATCTCCAAAGAAACTCAATGTAAATGGAGGGTGTTCATGAGTATTAGGGGCAATCCTGTAACTAATGTTTTACTTTCATTTTAGCTGCGTCTGGCTTGTGGGAGGCTTGTTTTGTATAATCATACAAAAGCACTTCCTACGGCTTTCCCTAGCCTGCCACAGTTAAAAATGTCTGTCAGGGGAGATACTGAATCTGGCGTCTTTGCAGGCTTTCAGTGAACATTAGATCATCTGGACGGGTGCCCTTTATTCTTTCTTTGCCAGTAGGCTCTATTGACCAGGTTAGCTGAGATAAGAGTGGTCAGAGGATGGAGAATGGACAGGGTCTCTTACCTCTAGCAAGCGAACCGTTCCTTCATGCTCTTTATCAGCCTTAACCTGGGCCTGCAGACAAAGTATACTGGTCAAGAGACATGCTGCTTATTTTTGTTGTCCCCTTTAAAAAAATAAAGGTGCCAAAACGGGTTCTTTGGAGCAATGCTACAGAAAAAACACCTTTGGCTGCCTAAAGAACCATTCAGTAGATTGTTCTTGACATATTTGTTGTAAATGAGATGCATGAGCATGAAGAACATTTTTGAAGTCTTAAGAACCTCCACATAATATAAAGATTTTTCCAGAACTGTACATCTAAGTACCATTTAGGAACTTTTTCTTTTTAAGAGAGTAACTGAGGAACAGTTTTCCAAACAAATATGATGCTTCTTCTTGAATTAAGCTAGGCTGCCTAAGATGCTAAGCTGATTCTCCCTTGAAGATTTAAATTGTGATCTTTATTTTATCATGTGTATTTTACTGCAGGTTTTAGCCTAGAAATTAGAAATTAGGCCTCAGATTCAATGGATCTCCCTATCAATCAGCTTTACAATGTTTTAATATTTAACAATTTTAATCTATGTCTCTGATTAATCCGCAGATAAGCCTAACAAAAAGCAGACCTGTACAGGGTCAGTCAGGTCAACAGAAACACTACAGAGATAGAATAAAAATATTAAGCTTTGGCTCTGCAGCTCTTTGAACTGACCTGACCCTTGTGTTTGGCACAGCAGAGGCAAAGTGTTAAAAATATAAAATGTACAGTATGTAGATGTAAGATGACATAACCAGAACAACAAAGGTACTAGAGGAGTAAGATAACTCAGGTGTATCTACATGTCAAAACGAAGTGCGTGTGTGTGTGTGTGTGTGTGTGTGTGTGGTGTGTGTGTGTGTATGTGTGGTGGGCGTGTGTGGTGAAGGCTCTGTTGAGACTGCCTCCCGGGAGACGTGCAGTAGTGCTGTGTCTGCTGTCTGCTCTAATAGCTTTGTTTGCCTGTCGCAGCTCCTCTTTGAAGAGCACACAGACACAAAAGAAAACCAACACATCTCTGGGGCCCAAACTACAGCAGGCACTTCTATGACAACTGTAATTTTTATCCTTTACCAAACTTCACTATCTCTGCGTATCCCTTTCAGTAGTCTTACACACACAAGAACACAGAGTTCTGTAATGGCCTATAGAGAGGTGACAGCTCTTGTGTTGAACTATCCATGCAACATCATTAAGCATTTTTCACAGCAGCCTTAAACTATAGAGTAGCGGGTTTTTGGAGGGTCCTTGGTTAAGCTGTGTCTTTTTTCTCCTATAACGTTCTAGAACATCGATGGACATACTTCAGTGGAGTATATACTTTAAAGTGCATTGGACTGGATCTGGATTTACAAAACCAAAAGCCCAAATGTTCATCATAGGTGACTAGGCAAGGCAGCATTATGCAGTGGTGGCCTAGTGATCAGTACTTTGCCCTTATAGAGGTCACAGGTTCAAGTCCAGACCAGGGCACTACTGAAGTACCCTTGAGCGAGGTACCAACCCGCTACACAGCTCCCCGGGTGCTTCTCATAGCTGCACGCTGCTCCACATGTGCATGTGTGATGGATTAAATGCAGAGGTCACATGTCGTTGCAGTGCAGTGTGTGATTGAGTGTGTTCACAATGACAAACAAAGTCACTTTTTATTTTGTATGGATAAAATTTTTTATTGTTGCAATTGTACATTACTTTTTTTTTTTATTTAGCTGCTCTGTCTGTTTTAATGGCCATCTGTGGGGCGTGAGTTGTTTTCATGGCAAGAGTTTCTCACGCCTCCCTATGCAACCCTCATTGCTCACCAGCAGCTCTGCACAACAGTGTGAGTCAACAGAGTTCTGTTTGACTAACTGGGAACAAACAGTAACTTATCTCCTGCTCTGACCCTTTTATTGGCTCCAGATTCATTTTGCAGTACAATTACAGACTGTGGTCCATCTGTTTCTCTGGATCAGTTATTACCCCTCTTCACCCTGTTCACCAGTGGTCATAAAGTCCAAAAGTCCACCACTAAGTATGTATTATTTATGTGGTGGATTATTCTCACTGACATGGAAGTGTGTGAGTGTTTAGTCCTCTAGTTCATCAGTGGTCAGTTTCTGGCCAAAGGACATTGTTGGCAGGTGTTGGTAGTGTTTTAAAACTTCAGCAACACTGTGCTGCTGCTGTGTGTGTGTATGTATGTGTGTGTGTGTGTGTGTGTGTGTGTGTGTCTTCTTTACCTTTCGCAGAAGTTGGATCTCCTGCTGTTTGGAGCTGAGGACAGCCAGGGCCTGCTCATGCTCTGCCTCCAGCTGCTGCTTCTGCTCTGCAGCCTCTTGCATATGCTGGGGGGAGAGAGAGAGAGAGAGAGAGAGAGAGAGAGAGAGAGAGAGAGAATGAGTCAGGAGGATTTTTTTTGCAAACAGGCACAAAAATGCCTGATTCTGCATAGATGAATGTTGCAGCAGTGCATTTATCATTGTCATAACTTGCTGATTTCTGTGTAAATGGGATTTAAAAGTTTGTAAAAAATCTACTCCAATAATAACTGCTGTGCATTTGGCACAACTGTGACAATAACAAGATATGACACTAACACATACAGAGTAAACGCATGGAGAGTTTCATTCAAGGAAGCTGCAGAAAGGAAAGACAGCGCAATATGAGCTGATAGTTAATGGCAAATCTCAGCCACTGCGGTGGTCTCCCTGGCATCAGCTTTCATCACATTAACTTCTACTCTTTCCAGAACAGGGTTAAATTGGAGATGGAGTTAAGTACATCAAATGTGTTGTAAGGCTTAGATGCATAAAGCAGCTTAAAAGGTCTGACTTATCCATCTTTTTCCCCTCTCTGAGAGGAGCAAAGCCTCTTTTCCCCCCCTTTGAATTTCTTGGAGGTGTCCAGGACACACACAGTGGTTTGCATAATCACTAAGGGGCTTTGGCTGCACTTCTGTTGAGGAGTGACTGAAGATCTGCAGTGTTCTGGAACAGCTGCACTTACTTTGTCAATTTAATACTTCAACACAGCTAGTTAAGCATATGCACTGAATAACACACTCCACTGTATGAAACTGTGGTATATTTATTATTGTATAGGCTTTACACTACTATTATATAGAGGGAGCTTTAATATCAGCACTTCAGGAGTTAATAAGTGACATTATGAAACGTAATTCACCAGTTTAAGGAGCAACCCCCTAAAAAACATCCTGAGACAACAGACTGCAATGTTGTGAGTAGATAATTGAGCATACAGGCTCGAAGCTGTCATTGGTCACGTTCCTTTTCCCACCACTCTCCTCTTCTCCTTTCCTAACCTCAAAGTAATTTCTTTCCATCATTTGCTTTATTACATAATCAATAATGACCAATACAGGAAAGCTAAATGCTCTTCTTCATTTCTGAGAGGTCTAAGATCGATCACTTGTTATAAGGCTTTTTTTCTTTGATAAGACACATCTGGCAAATAAACGATCAATATCGAGGAGCAAAGGCAAGAACCATAACGAGTATTTTTCAGTGAGTTAGGAACAAAGTAATGTGAGCATAAGTACACCATAGAAAGAGCAGTGAATCACCATAACATTGACATAACCAGGCCATAAACATGTCAGGTCAAACATGTCATAGGTCATATGTTGTCATGAGTTGTCATGACATGAGTCATGACAGATTAAGTACACTAATGTATTAAATGTCAAGTTAGTATAGGTAAATATCATAGCAGGTACTATAATATTTGATATGATGAACTCAGGAGCACTGCTGCATATTTTGGGCCCAATGAAAGAATACTATATTCTAATATATATATATATACACTATACATATACCCCAATATATGGGCAGTGGTGGCCTAGTGGTTAGGACGCTGCATTTGGGACCTGAAAGTCACAGGTTTGAGTCCAGGCCCAGGCACTACTGAGGTACCCTTGAACAAGGAACTATCTCACTACACTGCTCCCCGGGCGCTGATGGTAGCTGCCTGCTGCTCCACATGTGCATGTGTGAAGGGTTAAATGTAGAGGTCACATTTCCGTGCTTGAGTGTGTTCACAAAGTCACTTTCACTTCAATATTATATGAAATTATTTTAAAGAAAGTTTTCTCTGAGGAACTTCTGTCAGTGCTGGGCCATGGGAATCATCCTAACTCCAACAGTTTGGTAGATCCCTTATTCAAACACACACACAAAACCAAGCAGTTAGCAGATAAGATCAGTCAGGTGTGATCGATCACCTGCGTGTGCCGGACGCCGGCCTTCCAGGAGCAGAGATGAACACCCCTAGTTTATTCATCTTCCTTGGTTGTCAAAATAACAATTCATGTCAAGTAATATTATGCAACTAGAAATCTATGACGAAAATAAATGAAACACTCAGTCAAGATGGACAAATCAACTGAACGCCCAATGGACATGAAGTTCTGAAAGGGCCAAAGTAAAGATGGAGGGTTTCCAACCTTTAGGACGTGCTCGAGGTTGTCCACTTTGTCCTGGAGCTCAGCCTTCTCCTGCCTTGCCCAGTCTCTCTCCTGGCTTACACAACCAAACGTCGTTCTGAGCTGCTCATAGTCTGACTTTACCTTAGGAGAAGACAAAGGGAGAGGGAGAGAGAGAGAGCGGAGAGAGAGATTAGAGGAAGACAGAAGAAAGCAAGTGGGACTAGAGGAATTCTCTACATAGTAAAAGTAAACTCAGAATTCAATGTCTATTCTTCAGAGGCACACAAAATCTGATCTTGCTTGCTTGTGTAAACACGTTAGTGATGAATCAGAGCAATGGCTGGTGGGGTGAGGTTGAATAAATTTCGTGGCTGGGGCTGCTCTTCAGGGGAATGCCAGCAACAATTGTGACAAATCTGCTTACTCAGCTTTATTGCTCAAATGCCCTTGTTCATGAATCATGGGGATGTACTATAACAACAAGAATGCATGGCACAGATTCTGGGATCTAAGCACTATTTTTCCGTAAAATGTCATTAATCTTTTTGACACATTCTTTCATTAGGAGTTATATTGAACTCCCTAAACAAATGTGTGCTTTCTTAGGCCAAAAATTGATAAATGATGTCAATGTTTGCACAACTGCTTGTTTCCACAGGTTGGTTTGTTTTTTAGATTGTGTAAAGAATTGATTGAAAACTTCTTCAAAGTTTAAGCCTTTTACAGACATTGTGGCTCAGATACTTTAACAAAAGGGTTTACATTACCAGAAAACTCCTGGTCAAAATCTTTGCTTCTTGTAAAAAAAACGTGCTTTTCCAGACCAACAACGAGATCAGAATAGCAGTGTAACATACTATATGTCCAAAAGTATCAAGACACCCTATCTATTCATGTACACACATTGCTTGCATGAGCTCAATATAAAATAGAATATCAAACTCCAGAACTTTTCATTGAACCCATTTCTAGTCTCAGCTGTGATGCGATGCTCTGCATAGAGTATTGCCTTTTGTTGTAGCAAAAGGAAGCCAAACATTCTATTAATACACTTGATTTCAGAAGAAACACCAGATAAGCAGCTGTCCTCATTGAAAATATATGCTAATCATGCCACAAAAAGTAATTTGTTTGATGCAATAAAAGTTTTTTAGTTCTCTAAAGAACCATGCTTAATGAAGAGCTTTGTGAATGTGAAGGAACTTGCAATGGTTTGAAGAATCCTCACATACTGTAAAGGTTCTATACCAAATTAAGGGTTTTTCCTAGAACCTTCACACTATGTAGAGGTTTTTATAGGCTTCAAAATGACACCTCACTTCTGTTAAGGATCATTTCATCAAAAGGTTTTTCAGAGAACCAAAAGTGGTTCTTTTTGTGTTGTACCAAAAGAAGGAAGTGAGTCATGCCAGTTGATACCACTACCACAATGACACAGAACACAGAACAATCACATAAACGTACGCTAAATGTATTCTTGCAACTCTTGTCTGATTTACGCCCTTAATTATAACTCTAGCACCACCATCAAAAGTTTCTACCGTGGCCCCTGTTGGAAGCCAAGCTCTGTAGCTGCATCACTCAGAGCAGGCAAACACTCCCTCCCATTTACTGGGATACATTTCATCAGAACAGGCCCGGCGAAATGGAAGGGCTGTTTCGCATTTCGTATTGATCTGACTGTGGAAGACGATAAAGTGCCCGGGTTGATGTCACAGTGCGTGACAAACATAGACGTCCTTCCCGAGGATATTTACCCACTATGCCCAGCCTTGTTAACACCTCACGTGCTGCACAACAAGCCTTTGATCATGGAGGGGCCAGGCACTGGGCACCTCTCCTGGGTGCCACTACCTGATTAAGCAGAAGGCTTTTTATCTGGGGTGCTCGTCTAGGGCTGGGACAGATGGTTTCTTTTTGCTGGGCAAGGCAAGTGGCAAAGCAGGCCGGGAGTTAAGCCGAGAGAGAGAGAGAGAGAGAGAGAGAGAGAGAGAGAGAGAGAAAGAGAGAGACACAGCCAAGCTGTGTGCCCAGGCCACTTGGCAAAAAACACCAGCGAAAATGACACCATTAGCGAAAGGCGGCCCAGTCTGCCACTCTCAGCAGTGCTACACTAGGACCATATCCACTCTCTCAGTCGGGAGCACTTAACCCAAGGGTGGGATCAGTGACAGCACAGGTGCTGATACTGCTGTTGGTGCTGTTGGGGTGTCACCAAACTTGCCACAGGTTATGGCTTAATGCATGAAGCCAGCTTAGGTCCTTCAAAAGGTTCCTAACTGGTCCTTGACTTGCATGTAGGTTTCTAGGGAACAACTTTAAAACCCTAATCAGTAATAAAGGAAAAGGGTTCGTTTTAAAGGCCTTCAGATTCTTTTACTCATATATAAATATTCATCAAAATGTTCTTTAGGGAACCAAAAGTGGTTCTCCTGAGTCATCGCTCCAAAGAAGCCTTTCTGACATCTTAGTTTTTAAAATGCACACTACAAATGCATACCAGCTACAGTTCAGTCAGAGCTTAATTGAGCCGAGTCTATTCAAATCAGGCAAGGATCCTGGTGGTTATTGATTGGGCAGTGGTGTGCTATTGCATTAGATTGATGTGGTGGAAACCGAGGAGAATCATAGAGCCACATGTCTCAGGGAAAGCAGACTAATAACCAGCCATTGATCCAGTGGCTGGACCAATCAGCTCCTACCTGCTCATACTGTGCTGCCTTCAGGCTGTTGCTGAACAACTCAAGGTTGAGGCGGTTCCTCTCCTGTAAAGCATCTTGTAGCTCATTCTTCTGTCAGATAAAAAAATAAAACATCATGTTAGCTTTAAACAGAAGGAAAAAGCATTTGATGCCGAGCTGCACGTGCGTTCAACAGAAAGCAGCAGGGGTACTGATAAGGACATCACAGCTATGGGCAAACACATTGTGTCAGATGGCCATATGGCCTTGGGTTGCTCGGTAGAGAGCACAAATAGGGATTAAATGGTTCTCCTCACAAGTGAAGATTCAAGTGCATGCATTCTTAAGAATAAATTTTATTAAACCGTTCTTGGCTTGAATGTCCAGTTATTGGGAAAAATAAACTATTCAATCGGTTGAATTATTGTCCATGTTTACAAATATTACTGTATTATAATTACAGTGCAGCGTTTCGACATAGTACACCAAAAAGTTCAATTCTCTTTAAATCTTTTTTTCATTTTTAACCGTAATACTCGCCACAGCAATGAAAAGATAAGATAAGATAAACCTTTATTAGTTCCATAAGAAGGACATTTGCATTGATACAGCCGTACAAAATAAATTTGCTAAATAACAGATTAAAAAAGCTAAACAACACAATAAGATAAAAAGTAAACTTTACAACTAATGCAAAAAATATAAATAGACATTTGTGTGTATGAAATATACTGTATAAGCTATATATGTGTATAAGTTGCAAATATTGTTCACAGAGAAAAACACAGAAGAATATTGCACAGTGGAGAAATATTGCACATAAGAGAGATTATTGCACATATGTCAACAATGTGTCCACAGTATTTATTACATTTCTCATTTTTTCAATTAGAAGAAGTGAGTCTGTATTAGTTTTAACCTTTGAATTTTGGCACTTTGAGGTTCCTTGGAAACTTTAAGGAAGCAAACCCAAACATCAAAATGTTATATAGCACAAGTGGAAAGAAAATCTCAGTGACTGTCATACGAAAATACATATTGGGGTAAAATTACACACACACACACACACACACACATTTTTTCTAATCTGACTATGTTGTGGGAATAAGAACTTAATTATTTTAATTTATTTTAAATAATTCAACTGCATCACTGTTTGTACATCCAGAACAGAAGGGCAACATCATATTTTAGTCATTTTCATTGTGTTGTGAGTTAACTCCTTTAGGAGTGTCCATCCAGATGAACTGTACATTTCATCTGATTCAAAAGGTGATGAAACATGATGCAATGAAATGCAAAAATACAGTTCACAGAGTGGACTGGACAATATGCTATTCTTGGCCGACATATTGTGAGTTAGCTCACAGAAGCTGTTGATAATAATTAATAGGATACACTGTAATACAGCGCAGGCTTACATCTGAAGATAAGCTTTCCTCCAGGGCACAAATCCCTTTAGTATGCACAAGCTACAAATGAGCCCCACTTTGTCACCCTTCATTTAATGTGCCGCGAGAGCTATTAAAAGTGGCACACTCTGCTGTCTGGCATGATGCACATCTTACACCGCCCAACGCACACACATACATTAGCAAATTAATCAATAGAAACATCAAGGAAAATAGCAGCATCCAGTCATTACCACAAAGCAGGACTCAATTTGTTGGTAGATTACCTTTTTAATGGAGTTGTGACCATTTTCTATGCGTCCTTTGCTGATTAAACATCACTGAAAAATGACATCTTAAAGCAACGCCCTGGGGCTTACAGTAATGCTAAGGGTTCAGCCTCTTACAGTTCATGTGAAAAGAACACAAGATGGTTAAAGAACAATTCGGTAATCCCTGCAAGAACAGCTGTTTTGAACAAATCTATAGCTTGTGCCAATCAAAGTAACTGAGAGGAGATGAAAAGGGCTAATCCCCATGCCCACACCACACCCCTCCCTCCATCTCATCATTATTATTATTCAATCTTTCAATTTACAATCTGTGTATCAATTGTGAATCACGTGTGAATCATGTGTGAGTCACGTGTGTGTGATGGGCGGGTGCTATGTATGAACATGCTAAATGGTAATAAGGGACATAGGCTTACTGATATAAAATGATCACAGCAACAATGTTAAACTGCACTGGTTTGCAGGTAAACACTTGAGAAGCATGTTTCTGAGAAACTCACTGAGCAGCAGTGCACGATTATGCAATCGCTCTGAATGCCACTCCCAGGCCCGTGGCTCTGGCTAAGCAGTCTGTCCCCTTCTGACTAGTTCCAATGTCAAAGTGCATCAGGTGCCAAGTCTGCTCGCTGGCCTCAGAATGATGAGACTAGGCCTGGCCTCTCTGTCAGAAAGCCTGTCTGTCAGTGCCTGAGTAGCCCCCACATGACACACCAGAGCACTGAACACTACATCACCTGCAAACAGTGGCAAGTATGATTCTCCCATGAGAAGCCTTATATGTTATGATGCAGTTGGGACCACTTCGGCCATCATGTTTCATTTCATCAACCCATTGTAGTGAGGTTTGCTAAGACCTCAGTCCTAGGTATTTAGGGCATTTTCCTTTAGCCTATATCATGGAAAACCAGTTATATTGTTAACATATATAAGGATATGACTAAAATTTCTGATGGTGTCCGAATATATCACTTTATAGTGTAAAAAAAACCCAATAATATATAAAGCCATTAGAAGATGCATGATAAGCACATTACTTTTGTAGGGTAACAGTGGATTATCATTCTGGGATGCTCCCTTATCCCTGTAAATAACCTTATTTAGATACCTATAATAAAAAATAATGAAAACAGAACTGGAAAATATATACAAATATCAAGATGTAAATAAAGCTAAACTTTACGCAAGCACGCAGATTTTCTGGGTTCAGCAAAAATTATGCTAAAAATGTCATTTCATTTCCAAATTTCTGATGTATCTCATATACACTTCTGTGCATCAACTACCACCAGCGGTGGAATTTGGTGAATATTAGATTCGACCTGACCAGTACCAGCAGCTTATTGCAAGCACCTGAAACCACGTCATGACGCACCTCACTTAAGGGCTGAAAAAGAGGAAACATGACGAATAGCTCAACGTCAATGCTACACTACTACCGGCCTTCAAGAACTTGACCAAAAATATTAGGTTTCTGTTTTGTACACCTGACATTTGTTTCAAACCAGTATAACAGGCATGAGAAAACCGACCCCTTTGGTAAGAATTTCCATCTGTGTACTGAATGAACTGGCATGTCCTGCACTGCTTGTAAATAATGCTTAAGGTTAAAAATTTACGGTTTATACCACAGTCCATACATTGAAACTAACTGCATAAAAATTCCCATTTTGAATGTACTATTTTTGAGAAAAGCAAGAAATTTATTTTTGCCATTTCAGCTTACAGTGGTTGCTCCAAATTCATTCACCTTATACTTAGTGTTTTGGCAATATCTGCTTTTTAAATGTGGCATAATACCGGGCAGTCATCCAGAACAGAGGTCATTTACATATATCAGACTAAAACAAGCAAACCTAGGGCACTGTGCTAGGGACCTGAAGGTTGTAGGTTCAAGTCCCGGCTCAGGCACTACTGAGGTACCCTTGAGCAAGGTTCTGCTCCACGTCTTGAAAGTCGCTTTGGATAAAAGCGTCAGCTAAATGTAATGAAGTGTTTTATTGTAATTAATTATAATTTTAATACTATATGCCATATTCTCCACATATGAGATAAATGGACCTGAATTGAAAGAAAAATGTAGGCTATGGACCCTTTAAAAGGAGAGCAGTCAATCAGCCAAGACTTCAAAGTTTGCTTCTTTAGTTTTGCACTAGAGTGGTAATACTTAAGTAAAGTAAGTAAGAGAAGCTTAAACATCCCCAATTATTACAGTGCAAACAGTATTACACAGGTTTACCACAGAAATACATGTGTAAATCTGAATTTCTTCCAACTTATCATGCTAAATTGGTGGCCCTTGTTCGAGCAGGGAAAACAATAATGTGCAGCTTAAGGGGTCCCAAGACTCCCAAGAACTGCTAGCTTTAATGGTTAAGACTTTCATTCAGAACTATATACATAAATGAATGCCACTGACGAGGCTAAGCTTGAACATGACCATCCAAAGGTTACGAATTATAAAGAAGATACAAACTGGTGATTCCAAACTGGATCACTGATGCTTCCATGCGGATGAGAATCATGCACTAAGGCAACGGAAGAAAAGGCAGGCTTTGGGGAGAGATAGGGGGGCAATGGCACATGAGAGGACTAATTTAAACTGACACTGCTGCCTGATCTCTAGCCCCAAGTTTAGCCTCTGATCCTGCAGCCGCTCATGGAAGCTTTGCGTTACCTTTCACGACATTCATAGAAATGAGGCGCTTCACATGGGCTTCTACAGCTGCTTCATGGATATGTACTGGCTGTGTGGGCGTTGTTACACAAGACAAGCACAGAACTGGAACAAGGGGGGAAAGAAGAGGGGGCGTGCGCTTGAGGGGGAAAAAAAGGCTGAAACGTGGAGACAGGGAGCAGAAGGAGGACTTGAAGGCTTCAGGAACCTTTACTAAAAGTGATGAAGTCACTTTCCTGAAAACATTTGCACACAGGCAGCTTCACGGCCTTTAAACACAGTACATCACTGCCTGATTATGCCTCCCTCTCCTCACCAGCACACTTCTTAATGGAGGGCAGGTGTCAACCTTCTATAAGATTTCAAGCTTGCAGTGTCCAGCGGAGGCATACTTACCCCAAGCTGTCTACAACCAGCAGAGCCCAACAATGACACAAATCACCAACACTTCAATATGCAGCTCCCACTGGAAGCTATTCGCCTCTGTGACTGCTCCTCGCTCTGCGTCTAAACCTGTCATTTCAGCCCTCATTGCCGAGTCCCCCTGCCCTCCATATTTTAGTGCTGCTGCTGTTCTAATAACTTGATCTGGGAAAACAGCTAATTAACAAGTCTCCCTGAGTTGGTGGCAAGACAACATAAGTGGAAATGTCAGTTATGGTTGGATCTTTCAGATTTTCACATAAATTGCATCTATAACATAATCATAGCTATGTCAAAACTCAGCAGAAGGGCATTTATTTCAGTGTCTTTAGTCAATTTGCAACCACTTGCTTATATGAATACTCATATATGTGCATCTTACTTAACAACAACACTCCCACAATTGTGCACAACTGTTGCATGTTTTTACTGGGTTAAGCAGTCTTAAAACCAACTCAAAATCAACTTCTCTCTACATTCAAACCCAGACATTTCAGCTTCTAGATTGCTTACGTCTATGTAATTTCACGTGCTCATTCCTAACCATATTCTGAGGGATTTTACAGAGGGATTTCCAAATATCGCTCATAGCTGCAGTCATGCTGGATTTTGTACTAAAAATGACTTTGTGTTTTAAATTTAGAATAACAGTGCATAGTGCTCTTTGGCTTAAACAATAAAACAATGAGATTTGAATAATCTGTTATGTATCTCTTCTCTGAAGAGTGCCTTCACAATGAAAATGCATCATCATCCAGTGCTGGTAACCCACTGCCCTGCACAAGCTTTACTTCATCCATTGTCAATGGAAATGGTTAATTTTACTGCTTAACAATGCAGCACACTCATCAAACAGAGCAGGGCTGCCTGGGCCAGTAGAGGTTTAATGCCCTGGCCAAGGCCACAGGGACAGGCTGGTCAAATCTTGAACCCTGATATCTTGAATCAACTTTTGAATCCCTCTAGTTTGCAGATCAGTCTCCAGAAAGGAATAAAAAGGTGGAGACACTGCAGTTGCTGGTTAGCTTTCTTACCACTAGGCTCCTTGCAGCTTTTTCTACTGGTTAAGGCTTCTACAGTTTTATCTCTAAATTTCAAACTTTCTCTAAAAGTCACAATTCAACTGATTGAAGGGTTTGATAATAATAATAATAATAATAATAATAATAATAATAATAACAATAATAATAATAGTATATATTTTTATAACACCTTTCTCAAACCCAAGGTCTCTTTACAGAGGCATGAGACATATGTGTTGGGAAACACAATACTTGAAACAATACAGGGATCTCTCCAGGACAAAAGTTGCTAGGGCATGGGTACTCTTGGCTATTCCAGGACTAGGATTGGGCAACACTGCTCTAAATCATCTCTCACTCCATAATCCTGAAACCCTTGCTCATCTGTTCCTGAGAGCAGGTAGTTGCTATGACAGCTAGTACTGCAAAGGGTTCCATTTGTGCCAGGAAAGGCCAAACTATGTCCTGCCCACTGTCACAATGTGCAATGTGGGCAGTTCTCATTGTGGCTGCTGTCAGGACAAATGCCTACATACCCAACTGCCATAGACATAATTTGACTCAGACACCCACTCATACTCAGTTTTTAATTTCACCTCCTAGAAGAAAAATCTTTTGCATCTTACAATTAAGAGAATAACTCAACTATTTCACTCCATATGTGAAGGAAAATCAACTTCAGGAGAGCAGGGACGTCAAAATCCACATAGTGATTCAAGGCAGTCACATTAAGATATGTTAACTGACATAGCAACAAAGGCATTTCCCAAAGAAATTTTAAAAAATACATTCGAGCATAACACTAATGAGGTGCACATGAAAGAAGAGTGTGCGCATAAAGAACTGACGCAGAGATCTGGTGTTTCCCTTTTTAATTCCCAGAGGTTCTCCACTAATGAGGAGAAGCCTGCTCCTGAAAGGGCTACAGAGATAGTGGATGTCCTTATTGGCCTTTTGATGAGGTTACTGACAAGTCAGACTGCAGAAGTGAAATCTAAAAGGAAAGTTGTGAAATCTGGTGCACTGGTTCACTACAGTGCAGTGACTCTCTCTGATTGCGGGTTAATCAGTGGGTGCACAATGGTGCTTTTAAGAAGCCTCCTAAATCACAGATAATATTTTCAGCACATTGTCTGCACCTCAGAGAACCATACAAGGAAAATCGCATCCAATGAACATCAGGACTATGAGAATAGGGCTATGTCTAAAAAATCAGGAATTTAGTGTGCTTTCAAGGCAGTTGATCGCTTCGTAGTGGTGACCAAAAGCATGAGTGGCTCTCATATATTTATCTATACTTGTGTATCCTTTTAAGTCTTTCCAGCTCCTGAAGGTCTAACCAATAGGAGAGCCTGCTTCGCTGAACCTAGCTACCATTAAAAAAACCAAAACAGCAATGCTACAGTACTTGGAGAGTTTAAATACAGTAAGCAGGGTGATGCTATCTATCATTATATCATTCACTGTCTCAATAAAAGTTAACAAAAATTTGTGTAAAGTTAGTGTGAGAAATGTGTAAAGTTAGCATTAGAAATAATCCACTTGAAACACAAATTCCATTTGCTATAACAGTGTTCTGTGTAATGTGTCTGATTTTCCAAAGTAGGGAGTAGTGATTAAAAGACCACACAGCGTAAGCAAACGAAATGTCACACGAATGCGCTTGCAATGTGTTCGGCGGCTGTAAAATCGCAGCTGAGGTATAGGACTTCATGTTGGCATAAATGACCTAGAGTTGACTTGAGGACACTAAGGCCACAGCTGGCTTGCTCGAAATTCACAGCATGGGCAAGACAAAGCTCTGCTCGTGTTACATAACAGCGAATTCCCAGAGTGCCCTCTGCCTGGACAATCTCTGATATCAAGTTGCCATTGGCTCACAACACACTTTAATTCACGCCACAGCTCTGTCCACGTCAGCTTGTAAGCTACCTTACAGCCATAAAGAAGATTAAATAGCAAAAGTAGGTTCCCAATGTTTAGTCCCATTGCAATGGGCCCTATTAAGTACAAAAATAACAAAAACTATTTTTTAGAATAATGCTTAAAGAATGTGATCGTGGTGGTGTATAAGCCTAGAGGATACAAAGGCAGAATGACTGACTCCCCAGTTTAATGAATTCTTAATGCGTCTCTGCAAATATATGAAGGGGGAATTGCCTGAGAGAGAACACTGAAGTGAAGCTGCTGCTGGATGAAGGGCAAGGGTCCTTCTGCCTGAGGAGATTACAGATAGGTCTGACAAGGTGAGCTCTGCAAATACACAGCTTTCCCCCACAATATGAATGGGGCACAGAGATGCTGCAGCCGCACAGGAATAAAAGGGTTTATGCCAGCAAAGGCCATTTTGACTCAATTGTCTCATAAAATGCCATAAATCTGAAGATAATCGTTAAGTTTCAAAACACAGGTTTTTGTGCATCTTTAAAATAATCCTAAGAATTTAAAAAGTAGCTTAAAACACACATTTTAAAGTTTGTTTTAGTTAGCTTTTCTCTACGAGTTGTAATTGTATTAACATTGACAATGATGTTTGTTTCATTTTTATTCTTCACTCATTTCTTTGTTTTTTTATTAAAAATCCTCATTTTCATAGTTCTTTTTCATTATTTTGCCTTTTTTAAAAGCTCTTTCCACACTAATTTCTGTTTGCTCATTTGCACGGTTGTAATGTATGAAAGGTGCTGTATAAATAAAGGCACTACTGCTATACACATCTCTCCTTCCACCTTTCTGCCTCTCTCAGCGTGGGTCACAGAGCTGAGGCAGCAAGGTCATGTGCTGCTCCGAGATGCCCGAGAACAGAGCGTGAGAGACTCTCTGCAAAGTGCCAAGACCCTCTGTCCAAGAGGGCCACAAACTGTCTCGCTGCCGAGCCAGGAAGCAAGCCAACTCGTCTGCTACACACACACACACACACACACACACAAAAGTTTCCTCGCAGGCTAGCACTACTCCTGCTGAGAGGAGTAGAACAAGCTGATTCAGACTGATGATGGGGGGGGGCTACACATAGATTACAGGCCAAAAGTTGGAAAGCAACGCTTTTTGTCTTTTGCATTCACTCTACAATGATCAGAATATTTTCCTTTCTAGAGCTGGACATAATTAAAGCACACTTTCAGGCCCTGTTTTCTCACTGAGTGTGAATACCAAATGAGCTCCATTGCGATGCTGTTGACCACAATGGGAGTCAGAAAATGTCTGTTTGCCCCGACTGGGAATCAAACCCCAGTCTGCAGCACAGAGGAAACTGATATCACCCACTACACTATAACAACCACCTGCCAGTAGAACATTCTTTCCAGGCCAATGAAATATTCCTTAGCAGCAGAATATTTTGGGAAAACTTTCAAATATTACAGAAAAATATTCATAAGCAAAAAAGCAGTTCTCACTTCAATAAGCAGGAGCACTAGCATTTTTTTTGCTCTTGCAAATGCCTTACTTTCTGCATTTTATCATAGAATTCTTTTCCTTCTTTGACAGATGAGTCGCTTGACTCCTCATATTTTATATACGACTGTCTGTCCAGTATGTCATGCATCCATGTGCACACGTACCAAGATTAATCTTGGCTTGTAAACCTGAATGAACCGAAGTTGTTGAGATCCTTGATTAAACAAACATTTTTAGGTTTTGTGATGTGGTCTTTTTGAACTACCACTATTGCAATCGCTGGACAGTGTAACATGCTTGGAGAAGAATGCTGACTGCCAACTCTGCTATGACAGCTAGCAGATGCTCATGCTGGCTAGCATCGCACTTTGAGTGATAGGGGAGGAGGAGAGGAAAGTCAGTTGTGCTCTCTTGGACTCTTGGCCAACTACGGTGGCACCACCCAGATTCGAAGTTGCAATCTCCAAATGCTTAGATAGTTCAGGAGGCCTCAGAAGAGATACCATAGCATCTAAATTACCTAACCTGATCTCTTGAAAACAAACTCTAAAAGATCAAGCAAGGACTGATAAGAAGTGAAAGTGACTATCTGCCAATGTGAACACACTCAACCACACAAAGTGCAACGAAATTTGCCGTCTGCATTTAACCCATCACATGTGCACATGTGGAGCATTGGGCAGCTATCAAAAGTGCCCAGGGAGCAGTGTAGCGGGATGGTACCTTGCTCAAGGGGACCTCAGGTGTACTAGAAGTTCTGACCACTAGGCCACAACTGCACCCCAAGAGTGACAGGAAAAGATACCATCCACTATACTAACGAGGAGGTGCTAAGAAGGTGCTGGACATAGCTTTTAAGCCAAAAAAGCTGCACCTGTGACTAAAGTTGCCACTGTTTGCCCCAACACTTTGCAATCACAGTAGTTAAAATGTAAATTATGTTTTTAATCGAAACTAATGTGACCATTCCTTCTAATGCCCCCACATTCTGGCCATAAATGGTGACTGAACAACATAAGTAAGTAAGTAGTAGTAGTAGGTTTATTGTCATTTTCACAGTATACACAGTACACAGTAAAAACGAAACAACGTTCCTCCAG
>JBBPDA010000025.1:13667632-13681990 GCA_037974385.1 Arnoldichthys spilopterus
TTGCAATTCCCGTACCAGGCTGTGATGCAGCTGCAGAGGATGCTCTCTATGGTCCCTCTGTAGAACATGGTAAGTATGGGGGGTCATAATTAAGGCTTTCGCGGACCCAGAATAAGGATGGTTGAATTCTTTCTGCAGTTGGACGCACTACATGGTGAACATTGTTTTCTTTGATTGGCGCCTCCAGACATACAGTAACTATGCTCGCGACCTAAGACACATCAGATCTGCCCCTATGTGTGGGACATGGAGAAAAAGGAAAGGGTTCAGGGAAAGTGACTGATGGACAGAAAAGTAGTGAGCAGGAGTGTGCTGATAACATTTACCAAAGTCTGACATGCCAAGATCTTGTTCTTCACCTCTTTCTCGAGAAGCTGGCACTTCTGTCTCCTCTCACTCACCTCTGTCTCCTGTTAGAAAAACAGCAGAGGGGGAAAGGAAATCATTCTCAGTTCTCCATATCATAGAGAATCAACAATACAAAAATCAGCAGTTTGCTGTGCTAGAACTCATAAAGAACTGAAGGAAAACACTGAAACCTTTTTATCAAATAAAGCTTGTTACTCAAATGCTTGATCTAAATTGTCTTCACTGTGTTCTCCACAATGGCTCTGAAAACAAATTCTACATGCATAATTCAGCAATGACCCAGATCTAAAACATTAAAAGGCTTTGCTGGTTATGCAGCGGATACATTCTTCATTCTTCTCTTAGCGCTCATGACACTTAGCAGATGCAAGTCCTCTGAAAGCATCTTGGGGGCCGGTTACTGCTTGCCAGCACTCTGGGCCAGTCCCAATAGAATCAGCTGTGGCTCTGAGGGCCATTACTACAATAAGAGCAGTCAAAGATGGACACATAATTCAGAGAGCAGATGTCTTCCTGTAAGTGTGTCTGTGTGTGTGTATGTGTGTGTGTGTTTAGCCTTTTGTGAACTCCAAATATCCCCATGGTGATAGGACATCACGATTTTGTAGAAGTAAAGAAACCTTGCTGGTCTTTGCAAAAAAACATATTACTTGTAGTTACATGCATTTAGTTACATAATTCAGTTGCAGCGGTGGTGTATGCAACACAAACAGTGAGCCTAAAGCAAATACATGTAAAAAAAATATTACCCAAAAGAACCAGTAAACCTACAGTACTGTGCAAAAGTCTTTGAAAAAAAACAGAAAAAAATATATTTAAAGCAAGTATTCACACTGTTATTAACCTGTGAATATTAGAATAAATACCAATAACATGATTTCAGTAAACAGTGATGTCTATCTTGTTTGTGACAATGTGTTGACTTAAGCATTCCCAGTGCTCTCCTCCTGAAAGCCCAGTATTACTTCTAGTTCCCATTAAATAACTGGTTTGGGTTCAATCAGTCCTTCATTAGATGAAATCAGGTGCTGATGGAGTTTCACACACATCCATGCAATGACTGAAGGTCTGGAGGAGAAATCTGGAGCCAAACCCACACACCTTCAACTATTTTTTACAAACAAAACAAATCTTGTCTCTGCTTTCCTGTTTGTTTTCATTTATTTAAATGTTCCCTTTGTGTTTTTGCTGCAGAAAGAAACTCACGGCTCACATCAATGGATTTAAACTATTAACACAGGAGCAGAATGGTGTGTGTGTTTCATGTATAATTATGATAGTAAATCTAAAAGAAGAAAGTTTTCTTTGGCCACTATTTGGTCTTACAACATTCTACTGTCTGCATGTATGAATGGGTTAAAAACAGATGAGAAGTTTTTTCTCAAAACTATGGTAAAACAATACATCAGGCAGCATAATAGTAATAATGTCATAACTTGTGTAAAGTAGCTTTTAGAGGAATTCGAGTAAGCACTTCAATGTCTAGATCTTATCACCACCACTGTGAGCAATTCTGATTTGTATTGTGTCTCTAGAACATCAAACCACACTTAGCGACTTTAACCATAGTGTAAAAAAATCAAAGTCTTAATCTTCTAGATCAAAGTCTTAATCTTCTAAAGCCAGACTTAATACCCATAAGAGTCAACAGGCATTCTCTTAAACACTTTAATATCAACATGTGTGGATCTGTTTTAGGTGCTGTGTGTGTGTGTGCGTGTGTGTGTGTGTGTGTGTGTGTGTGCGTGTGTGTGTGTGTGTGTGTGTGTGTGTGTGTCTAAGACAGCAGTATGCAGATACATATAGATGGGTATATGCGACTGCTCTCCTCATGATGAATGTTTTAATGCATCCATGCAGAGCACTAAGGGCGCTTGGGACAGATGTAGAGATGGAACAGCTGGAAGACAAGTGGCATGGAAATAACGAGTATCTCATCTGTGTCAACATGTTCCTCAGCAGAGCTCCACCAAAAGTGTGTTGTTTTTCACCCAGACAAGCCTTACACAGAAAAAGAGGCAACACGCTGCTAGCATCCCAGATTAAAACAGGCACACTAATCACGTACTTGGGATAGTACAAGCAGGCTCAGATTGCCGATCTGTGAGGGATACTGTCTGCAGATGTTCACTTAAGGCCGGCTGGCTAAATAATGGTAATGCATCTGGTGCGTTTGGGGGCAGTCAGTGCGGAGCGCCTTGCATGTGTGTGTGACGATGGGGGAGGGGAGCTCAGGAGTTGCTATAGAAACCCACTCGTCCAGGTAGAAACTGTAGCCATGAGAAGGAGCGGCTTGGCTAGTGTTCAGTTTAAAGGCCGCAATCAAGCAGGGCTCGGTCGGGGACAGCCCTTCTCCTTGGACAAGATTCAGGCACACACATAGGACATGGAGAACTCAACTTTCTCTCTATCTCTCTTTATTACAAAATGTTTCTGCTAGTGAGCTAGTATCCATACTTGGACCACAGAACATACTTTTTATGCCAGGCATCAGTGCACACCTGCACCCAAACTCTCCCACCACCAGCTCATACAAGCAATGCCTGTTTGACTTCAAATGCAGAACTAAGTGAATTAACCAATCCACCATAATTTATGATTTATTAACCATTTGTGAAGAATCTCCTCATTTAAAGGAGTTAGATAACTGAGCCATTGACTTACCAACTAAGACGTACTTTCAGCACTCTGTGTCTACACATCTGTCATCTTTGTAGTTGGGTAAAGTGGAGACTTTTTGTCAATAAGCAGCCAGACCACAACTTGTGAGGGGGCGTCACCCTAGTAGTTTGAATAGCGGTTGATAAATACTGCTCTGGTTCTGGTAACAGTAGGCAGCATATTTAAAACAACCTGTAGTAGGAACAGTATTTTCAGGGTTTTAGTCTCTAGCTGCTGTATTTGATGCATTAGGTATTTACCTGGCTTTTAGTGCTGAACGTTACTGAAAATTAGTTACTACTTACAGATACCAGTTACTTCTATCAAAAGTAATTCATTTTCTACTGATTACTGAATATAAAAAGGTATAGTTACTTTTATGTAATGTTACTAAAAAGCTGTTTTAAAAAAAACCAGAAAAGTAGCACTATTGAAGCCGTCTACCTCACAAGTTCTCACATGGGCCTGGGCTGCTGCACTGAATGTGCTACATGATGTTACTTTCACTTTCAAACAGAAATGAAAAGATTGTTCAATAACAACCATGTGGTAACAATGGCAGAGCGTTTACGATACAGTTTGGCTGCAGAGAAAGGGATTTGCATACTGAACGATCTAAAAAGCCCTATTTGGAAATATTTTGGATTTTGGTCAGTACATGATAAAAACTGGAAGCTCAGACAAGCGAGCTCTGTAAGCTACATTTAATCTCCCATTCGGCTTGACATAGTGCGCAAAAATAATTGTATGAATGGTTTGAAGCCATGTGTTTCTTTAGAATGAATAATCAAAAGTCATTTTTGGCCAAGTTTGACACTGCTACTGTCTATGAATACAATTGAAAAATTAAAAGTAACAAAAGAAACAAAAAGTGAAGAAAATAACAACTAACAAGGCCGATATACTTTGCGTTATAATTGCGTTACTTAATAGGACAATTAGCCACATTGCTTATCACTGTGCAAAACTGTCACATCCAGCATTGATACATCGTGATCTCTATGTGACTTTCGAGTCAGTAGATTTACATTTTTTTGCAGGAAGAAATGGAGTGAAACTTTTGTCTGTGCTAACAGGCAGTGTAATAAAGATGAATCAGATAAAGATTATGCTTTAAAAAAAACACTGGAGCATTTCTTTAAATCTGTGCAAGGAAAGAGAGGCATGAGGGAGTCGATCACTGAGCCAGTGTATGTGCAAAAAAAGTTTTAAGTGTCCCCGCAGCATTGTCTTGATCTACTGAGGAACATTAAGATTAGTCTGAGCTGTCTCTTCTTCCACATTAGAGGTATTTTAGCTGTAATCCCCAGAGAGGGAAGCTACAGGGAGACAGGCTTGGATTTCAAAATAGAAGCGTAGCATGCCTTCCTCCTCGCTGCCTGCCTGCCACTAGCCACATAGGAGCCGGATCCTGCTCAGGCTGCAGCTCAACAGAGGAGAAAGTGAGGCAGAGTATATGAGGGGAGGAGGAGGTGGAACGAGGGAGATCCATAAAGCAGGTAGTATTAACTGTGTCTTCTCTACCGTCTGAAAGCTCGCTCGCCCACACAGAAAGAGAACGAGTGAGACAGAAGTGAACCCACTCACTTAAGTTGGTGCAGAGACTAGAACATACAACTGTACCTTCTGCCACACCCATCCCTCTCTCACTCTCTCAGTCTATATTATTTCTCTCTTTCCTTTTCTCTGTCTTCTTTCCTCTTTCATTCCTCTCTCTGCCCTGCTCTCATTTCCCTTCATTTCTTTTCTCTCTGCATCTCTCTACCTTTCTCATTTCTTACTTTCCCCTCTCTATCCTCCTTCTGTGTCCTTCTATCTCTCTCTCCCTCTCTCATCCAACCCTTACTTTATCTTCCTTCCTTTCTCCTCTCACTGCTTCAGTCTCATTCTCTTTCCTTTTCTTTCTTTCCCCTTTTCTGTCTTTTCTCTCCACCTTTCTCTTTTCCTCTTTCCTCTCTCTCTCTCTCTCTCTCTCTCTCTCTCTCTCATCCATTTCACTCTCTCTCTCTTTCCCTGAAGTCTGATTTCTCTGATCTCCTGCATATGATGTGTGAATGTCACTGTGTTCAGTGCACCAACACAATGATGGATTTTTTCATGACTTTACGTCTCGTCTCTTCCATCCATCTGCTGCACCTTTGATTTTATGGTGTCATAAATCTGCACTTTTGTCTTTTCTGAAGAAACATCTGTCTGTTTCTAAACTGCACTGCCTCAGAGGTGCGAGGGTGCTGTCTGCTATCCTTCACAACCAGTCTGGTAAATTGATTAGACAAAATCATGAGCGCTGAGAAGTGCCTGTTAGCAAGGGATTATAGTACATTCTGTTTAGCCCACCGGCCAGGAACAGAACAGAACAGAACCAAACAGAACAGATGAAATGGTGTGGGTCCGCATCAACGTTTCTGTTGTTTCCCTGATTAACATCAAAGCAGAACATTTTAGAGAAGTGGAGCAACACTTTAATAGCAGAGTCAGCCAATGTTACATTTGCTATATGTGCCGATGTTCCCTTCAACATCTCACGCTGCATGACTGTGTGTAGTGCATGTGTTTTGGTATCCGTGCATCCAAAAGTAAAGCTAATGCAGTGAACATGTGTGCTCCTGCCCTTCTCAACCATCTGATCAGTCAGAGCACAAGGACACTGCTTAAGAAGATGGATAGGATCACTTAAGTGGGGGTCCCTCTGTAACCATGACAACCCAACTGATGCCATAAAGAGTCTCAGGTCACAGACTGCGAATCAGGAGCCAAACAGTCTGACATAAGACATGAGATCACTTAAAAAAATGTGTGTATGCTTTAGCTATTTCAGCAAGATATCTACCAAAACAGCCTAGTCTTCAGATCAGGTCTGACTGACCACTAAAACAAGCAGAAACTAAGTTGATGAGGTAAATGTAACCACAGGGATATTCTGAATTGTAGCAAGCGGCCGTTGCATTCTTTCCTCACCCTCTGCCGAGAGAGAGAGAGAGAGAGAGACTCCAGGCTGCACACATGCTGTCTGTGCACGGTCCCTTCTGTGGGAACAGATACTGAAATCCTCACAGGCAGGCTGCAGGCAGAGTGAGGGATGATAAGAACAGAGAGATAGCGAGCTGGAGAAGAGAGGGGGAAATATTTACCGTCTCAGTTTGTTACTTCCATGGCATCCAGCGTCACGTCTGCGATGAGAATATTCCTGTCCCCTTTCTCTTCCTCTCTTTCCTCTTTCTGCTGCTGCTGCTGCTGCTGCTTCCTTGCTTCCTTTGGGTGTGGAAATGTCAGGCAGCGGCAGCCTGCACTGGGCCTGCGTATCTCTACCCCCCACCCCCGCCCCCCACCCTCTCGTGCTCGCTCACTCACATGCTCCGTCACTCACCCCCTCTCTCTCACTCTCTCTCCCTCGCTTTAAATCACTCTAAACGAACACCAGGCGTGCTGCAGAAGACACAGCATGGAGCTCCCCCCACTGTGCACTACGGCACCCTCAACCGCTTGGAGTGTGTGTGTGTGTGTGTGTATGTATATGTCTGTACATTTTCAGTAAAAAAAAATGTTGGAAATGAAGAGGAAAACAGGACCAACGGAACCAACAAAACACAGACTGTGAAATAAGATCTTTTATGTTTCCTTTTTTTAACTGAAATGGGGGAAAAAAAAGTTTGGTTACTGAGGTTAAGCTTAGGGTCCGATATTCATACACACAGATGAATCAAACCATTATGACCACTCACAGATGAAGTGAAAAACATTGATTATGTTGTTACAACTGTGCATGTCAAGGTCTGGGAGATAGTAGACAGTAAGTGAACAGTCAAGGTCTCGCAGTCGACTGGTTGGATGCAGGAGAAGTGAACAGTCGTGATGATCTGGGTGACTTCGACAAAGGTCAAACTGTTTGTCAAAGACGATGGGTCAGAGCATCTAAGAAACGATCTGCAGTGGTAAATGCCAACAGGTAGTGCTCCAAGGAGAGACAAACCACAAACCAACAACAGAATGTTGGACGCAAGGCTCATTAATTCACAGGGCAAATGAAGAGCAATGAAGAATGTCCCATCTGGTCCAAAATGACAGCTACTGAGGTAAAAGTCACCAAACGTTTTAATGCTGGTTGCTGAATGTGTCACAGCACATAGCGCATTGCACCCTGCAGAGTATAGGGATGTAAAGCTGCAGACCAGTCAGAGTGCCCATGCTACTCCTTGACCAATGTTAAAAGCACCGGCAATGGGCATGTGAGTGTCAAAACTGGAAATTGGAGCAACGGAAATTTTCCTGGTCCAGTAAGTTCCATTTACTTTGACATAGACGACCAACAGAGAAGAGATTGCACAATGAAAAATGGAAGATGCTCTGGGCTTTATTCTGCTAGGAAACTCCATTCATGTCGATGCCAGTTTGACATGTACCACCTAACTAAACATTGCTGCAGACCAGATACAATTTCCTCCAATTTCCCCAGAAATTACAGGAACTATAGGATACACTGTGTGCATAAACAGCCACAACATTATAACTGCCTACAGGTGAAGTGAGTAGCATTGATTGTGTTGTTAACTTGTTACAGTGGCACCTGTCAACGGTATGATATATTATGCGCCAAGTGAACTAAGTGGATGTGTTGGAAGCAGTGTGTGTATGATAGATAGATAGATAGATGGATAGATAGATAGATAGATAAACAGATAGATAGGGGGGGGGGAGTAAGGAGGAGGTGATAAAAGCCTCATGGGTTGCTCAGGAGGGTGGTGACTCCTGAAACCATGACCTCCCACCCCCCTCCTGTGCCCAAGCCAGCAGAGCTAACCGGGGTGGCTAATTAGTAAAGACTCGGATTAATGCTGCACACACACACTCACTCACATTTACACTCACACACACACACACACACACACACGTACATTCACACACACAGACACACACGCTGCACAAGGCAAAATGCCTTGCATGCTAAAGAGGAAAAGACCTCTTCCCTTCTATTCCTTCTCTTGTTGCGGTTTTCGCTTCCTCATTGGAAGCATCTGTTCCAGTGGCAAGAAAACATGAGTGAGACGGGGAATCCCACACACATCTGAGAAAGCCTGCAGTATGACCTACTCTTGCAGCACTATCTGTGCATGACTAGGTGTAAAATGATGCCGTATGGGGCTTTTGCCCAGCTGCAATGCTGAAACGCATCCACGGCAGAATGCGTAATGGACATGAAATGTGATAGATCAGAGGGACTGTATCGACAAAGATAATTCTACACCTCTTGATGATCAACTGGATGATTTCTCATTGGGGAATAATGCTCCAGTTATGTGAGATGACAAAAATAACAACACCGAGCATCATTCCATTTCATGGCACTGCACGTCAAACAACTGCTGGTCACATTCAATGGTGAAGTAGCATTTCTGGTTTGATGTGGTGATGTAAATACCAGACCAATAACCGATCCTTAGTTCAGTCTTTGTCTCAAGATTACAGAAAATACCATGTGGCCCATTTGACTGCTTTGTAAAAGTAAAGATGAGAACCTAACCAGAAATGAGAAAATAAAGTAAAATTAACTGCTATTTTTAAATGTTAACACAGTGTTTTCTAGGCCTTCTATTAAGGGATTTCCTATTATAATCCTGATACTGATATATGATATTAAAAACAAGTAACTGTAACTGTAACTTCACAGGAGAGGGAGAGAACCATGATCCTTACCTTAATGTAAGTTAATGGAAGATCATTTTAGATTTAAGTGACTGATTTATTAGCATTTCTATTGACCTGGTCATCCTGAAAGTTTCAAACAATGCAAAGCCAGCTGGTGTATTAAAAATTGAAAAACAAAAATTTGGTAAAATTTTCCAGAAAATCATTTTTAAATGTAATAAAACACCAATCTGTGATTTATTAATTCTCTTGAATCTTTATCTGACAAAAATACAAAGATTTCCACTGTTGTGTAAGTAAAATGACTTATTTTGTCATTGTAAATGCACTCAATCACACACAAAATGCACCACAAAGAAATGTGACCTCTGCATTTAACCCATCACACGTACACACGTTGAGTAGTGGGCAAGTATGAGAAGCACCCAGGGAGCAGTGTAGAGGGAGGGTACCTTGCTCAAGAGTACCTCAGTAGTACCTGGGATGGGACTTGAACCTGCGACTCTCTGATCACAAGGGCAAGTCATTAACTACAAGGCCGCCACTGCTCAATTACAACTTAGAACTAGAATTAGAATTTAGCAGCTCAGCAGTCTGTGGTCACTGTTGTCTGATTCTGCGCTTTATGATCTGCCATATGTTTTCAATAGGAAACAGATCTTGACTGCTGGCAGGTCAGTCAAGTATATACACTCTGTGTCTATGAAGCCACGCTGTTGTAGCACTTGCAGAATAAGACCTGGCATTGTCTCACTGGGACAAGACGTACCCTTGATGGCAGCGTATGTCCAATAAACCTGCTTATTGTGGAACGTGTCATAATGGCATAACTTGAATATTCTCTAAAATTTTCCCTCTTCTTTTGCTCTTATTACGTTGCAGCTGTAATGATTGTGGGTTGTTGAAAGTAGATGCAAGCATTACGGGTTTTGAAAACTAACACTAAGGACTGAACATGGACTTGGATTACCAAACAGATTACAACAGTAAATGCAAAGTGAAGGAGAGATGACGATGACAACCAGAAATGCACAGAGAACCGACCGGGACGTAAACAAACACAGGAGTATATATATATGGCACAAGACAAAGAACACCTGGGCAGAAGAGTAGACACGAGACAAGGACCAGGTGACCGAGGTGGGGACAAGGTGTGGCCTAGACAAAACAAATATGAGACATGTGGACAGGAGCACATGTGAAAACCAAAACACAGACATGACACGGAGAACATGTGACAGCAGCAGTGTTCGTTCCTTCCACCTATCCGTCTAATGTTTCCCCCACAATAACAACCTGGACTAACATAATGTGCCCTGCATTTGCTGATGTGCCAGTAACTGTGTTTTCTGCTTTACTTCATTTCCCTGCACGTGCCTCGACTGAACAGATAAAATGCACCTGATTCGCATTCTGTCTGTTGAGATGTAAACACATGTACGTGAAAGCTTATAACTGTGGAAAATAATTGCCATCAGGTCATTATGTAATAATTGTGGCAGCCTTTGCCTTTGTAGAATATGGGAGGCCGCGCGCTCAGTGTTTGCTCATTTGGAGTTTGTTCTGCACTGATACTTGGACTTCCCTTTGGAATTTCTCCTGGCAAATCACCCTCAGCTTTGGGACACCCTTTACCTTGGCACCTAAAAGGATTCTCAACCTTCAGTGTCATACCCAGAGAGAGTGAGTGAATTTACAAGCTGGTATGAATATTAATATTTTAGTTTGCAGCAGCTGATTCATTCTCATTTGGCAAGAGGCTTGCAGAAATCAATTCTGGAAATGGCTTTCCAGAGTAACTGAGGTCACCATATAATTCCCAGGGCCATTCAAGCCTTTAATATATGACTTCATCGTACTGTCATGGGCTCTGACACACTACCCTTGAGACTTCAAAGCCACCTTAAAGGAATGCTTGGGTGAAAAATCTCATTTCCCTACTTACCTTAGATGTAGTCGATCACTCAGACCTTCGCCAGTTTAGCACTGGTACAAGGCTGATAGAACTAACAAACACTAGAAGTCAGTCTCAGCCTGCATAAACTGCAGCTAGCTCATGCAGAATTGTTGATGTGGTTTAGAACACAGTATGACTTACCTTCACCACCACGGGCAGCCATTTTCGCCAACACCCCGGTTGGTATTCACAAACAATCAAGAGCAGGACCACTCTTGGATCAGATTCCTCCAGTTAATGATGGTAATTGTCACAAACACTTTAGATCAACACTTGTACTGCTGAGGAGTGAATACATAGTGCATTATGTCAGTATCAGCACATGATACTGATACTGGATCTGATTGGTCCTCTCTAAATGAGGAATCCCAATCTCTAAATGAGGGGTGCACAATATATTGCCTGTCATGGCAATACTCATATTATATACAAATAAGCCTCGAACCAATCACAGAAGCTCTTAGAACTTCCATGTGAAGGGGCTGGGCTAAAGTGTAAATAAGGAGATATATAAAAATGTTGTGTGACCTCTCAAAAACTATGATTTGAAAACAGGCTGTTTTTAAAGCTTTGTTTCCATATATGGAACACATGGAGTGAAAGTGCATTGTGAAATGTTAACAATACTTCCATTCTACAAGTCTTCCCTTTATTATATTGAAGAACATTGCAATCGCAGTTTGTAGCTGTATAATTGCAATACTGATATTTTGTGCATATCGCATATCGTACAGCCTTACTCTAAATGTTAGCCACCTTTAAATTAACTTAAATTTAATTTAAAATTAATGTTTTGGTTGATTAACTACATATGGGGTAAGCGGAAATTGAATAGGTCAGAAGTGACAAAGCAGTGTTCAGACTAACTTATAAATAACTTTCAGAGACATCACAGGGTGGATTCGGGTCGTTGACTAGCATACATTTTTGTGGGTTGGGCGGGGCGGCTGGGCTCTCACAACTGGTCGGGCGGGTGTGGGTCATAAAAAACCCTGACCTGAACTTCCTTACAGTCTATCTAAGAAGCTGAGGGTCAAAGCAGGTCTTTGGAGGCTCAAAGACAGAGAGCTGAAATGGTGCTGACCCTCTGCTTTAAATGTCTCTTCCAGTCAATGCAATGGAGAGGATAATAAAGTTATAGGAAGCAATATGGGCCAGCTGGAGGAACACAGAGTCTAATTCTGAGTCTAATTCTATTAGGAGAGATGGCAACCCTAGCCAGAACCAGCCATGCTCAAATAGCTCTTCCACTCTATGTCGACAGCATCCACACCCTGCACCGTGGCGTGCTCTTGAATCCTCTGCTGAAATGTACATTGGCTTCACTAATTAAGTAGACTCTGCCTCTCTCGCCACTGTTATTAGTCTCTATTAATTATCAGCTATTGTCATTACACTCATGACTGTTATTATCCTCGAACCAATTACGGAACGGAAAGGCTCCTCCACGTCCCATATTTCTGCAGCAGTAGTATTGCCATGACGACAGTGTGGGCAGGTCCTGAGCAGCGGCAGGAGTGTGACACTGTCACCAGAGACAGAAGGTCGTTCATCACCACAGGTCGACTCTCCGCGCTGTCCGTCACGGCAGGTCGCCTGGCAACTGGCCACAAGACGCATGGAACAGACGCTGTCACAAAGCATCCGTCTAGCTCATCCCAGCAACACATGACTCATAATTGACTCATGAGTGTGTGGCTTATAAACGAGGGTGTTTGATAAACTAGAGGCTGGACCAAAGCCAGCTTGCACATACTCTATTTTCCACGCTCTGTTTCAGAGGCTCCGTTTCAGGACTGGGGGCACATGGCCAATTAACTGAGCAAGGCATGGTGAGTTACTGTGCGATTAGTCAGTGCTGTTCAAACTTTAATGTTAAAACGCTTTCAAATGTACACACTTTCTAAGTCACATGACATTCCCTTCACATTTGCATGAACAATGCACTGTGGACAGGGCACTCAGACGCAAACCTGTGTACACACGGCAGCCTTTGTATTAATAATACAGTTTCTTCAGTGAATGATTGATGCAATATTTACATACTGTATTAGGTTAGGTGTTAATTGGTAGGCAAACAAAGACCAAGTCTAAAGCATAAAAAAAACTCTTACAATTTTTGAAAACATTTAAAATTATGGTTAAAATGCAACGATTTAGTGAAATTAAGTTATTGACCACAAAGAAATGTGACCCCTGCATTTAACCAATCACACATCCACACGTGAAGCATGTGGGTGGCGATCAACAGTGCCCGTGGAGCAGTGTAGCAGGATGGTACCTTGCTTAAGGCTGGGACTTGAACCTGTGACCTTCTGTTCACAAGGACGATGTCCTAACCTCTAGGCCACCACTGCCCTTTAGATGGGGCTGATGTGAAAATGTGAAATGCTCTGTACTGAACAAACATCAGAGTCTGAACTGGTCACTTGTGGCGACAGGAAACCAGACGAATGAAGAATATAATGCCTCTAAAAGCTACATTGCATAAATGTATAGAGGGTATGCAAGTGATCCCACAGTAGGCAGAGGTCACTGCAGTTACACTCACTGAGTGGCATAATAACTAACATTTACAGTATCAGCATTAGTGTTCAGCTTAAACGCAACAAAAAACACATTTAAACACATGTAAATGGGAGAGAGCTGTTGTGTGGTCGTAGATTTAAAATGAAATGAACTCTATCTTTATACAGACTGCTGGCAGCTATAGAAAACATGAAGCCACTGACATAGCAATGAAATGCATGGTTTACAATAAATAGTGTTGATGCAAACTCATGTCTCTCATCAGTCCTGGCATACATGTACAATGGGCAGTCAAAACTTTTCCAGTCTTCTCTGCAGCTATCCAAGTTTTCAAAAGCAGCTCATTCATTCTGTGGCTGTTTTTTATCCTCACAAATAACATTAGTGAGTGGCAGAAAGTGAAATAGCTAATTAGCTGCAAAAATAAAGTAGGCCTATCTGGCTTAGTTTTCTAAATAAAAATTGTAATTAAGTAAAACCTGTAGACCATATAGAATGAGAACATACATTGATGTTATCGTCACTTTAATTTCGCCAACAAATCCCACCTTGAAGTGCAACCAAGCACCATGGCTTTTTTATGCCTTCTGGCTTTGCTTTGCATATTTCCCCCTGTTTTGGGTTCAAATAAATATCAGAAAAGCTGATTTCTGGCCATATGTCAATGTCCATGCGCCACTGGTTCTTTGGTAAGTTGTATGTATCACTGTATAGTCCAATTCCCTTTAGTTTAAGCAAGTGATGTTTAACCCATTCAGTGTGGAGATTCAATTTAGAATCATGTAGGTTCAATCAAATCTTTACATTTCACATCCAACAACTCTCTTTTACTCAAATCACTTTATACTTATCTTTATGGCTGACTGAATGATTGAACTATGCAGAAAGACAGAAAGACAGATTTGGAGAAAGATACAACCAAAAAGAGGTTGGATACAGCAAGAAACAAATCTAGAGTGAACATCAGTTTGGCTTGTATGATGGCAACATCTGAGGGTGTTCAACCTTAAACAGTGCAGCGATCTGAGGCACTAGAACCTAACATCCATCCATCCATCCATTTCCAACCGCTTCTTCCGTTTCCGGGTTTCACGGGGAAGCTGGAGCCAATCCCAGCCGACGGCGGGCCCAAGGCGGGGTACACCCAGGACAGGAGGCCAACCCATCGCAGGGCAACACACAGACAGACAACCATTCAT
>JBBPDA010000025.1:13697245-13714909 GCA_037974385.1 Arnoldichthys spilopterus
GCCCGCTGCTCCACATGTGATGGGTTAAATGCAGAGGTTGCATTTTGTTGTGGTGCTTGAGTGTGTTCACAATGACAAAATAATCACTTTAACTTTCCACCATTCAGGTCCAGTATTGACACCCTTTCACATTAAAGTTAAAGTTTTTAATATTTTGCTATTTGACCAGTGTATCAAATTATAGTCAATATCAGATATACCATAACTCTCTTCTGGGTTGGAGGTAGATTAAAAAGCTTGGATGTTTGCCCGGAAGTATGGTAAACGAGGGAAATACCTACACAGACGCAGCTGAAGAGAAGTGAGCACTAATGTGGAGTGGGCAAGGTTAAATTTAGCAAGCAAAGTTAAAGAGCATAACTTTTCATATTCTTTTCATATTTTTAAGTTGCTCTACTTGCATAACAGCTTCTGCAAAAACGTAAATGTAAATGTATGGGTTGGGGAATTACTTAATACCTACTCTATCCTGGGATGCAAAAGCTTAGTCTAAAACAAAAGGAGAGAACAACTGCTTATTATAAATGGCCCCCAAATTGCAAACGAAGCTGAAGCCAGAGCTAAAGGGTAGAGACTACAATAGGGTTCTGTGGAGGGCATGCAGGAGAGAAAAAACTGGAGGAAAATATCAGAGAGCATAAGCAAAAATAAGTTGCTTAAATTAGACTACATTGCTGCAGGAAGATTTAAGGCAGACAATCAATTTCTGCTCCAGTTTTAACCAGGAGTGGGTAACTTCAGCCCAGATTGCAAGGCAGTTTGATGATTTCTCTGCTCTAGCACACAAGCTAAAACTGGAAATTAACTGATTAGCTGTTGTCAGGCAGAGAGGTACAGGCAGGAATTTATTTTGCATTTACCACTATTTTACTACTATCAGTGTTAAACATCAAAGCTCAGAAAACGTGCAGTTTCACTGGCTGTTTTGTGTAGTGAATAAATAGGTATATTTGTCCTGTTGACATCATGACCCCTGGTTCTTATCATCACCACTGCATGAATAAATGCTGTATAAAGTCTGTAAGTTTCTCTACAAATCCAACCTCTCCGAAGCTATATTTTTAAAAATCTGTATTAATTCCCTTTAAGCTCTAAACAAGAAGGAAATAATAGGAATAAAGGTTGAATATATAGTATATGGGTCCACACTACACTACCCCCTTCACATTCTATGTATGTAGGTAGTATAAGATGAAGCTGCATGACTCCAGGAGGGGACAGAACTCTAATAACTTAGATTGGACTTATAGAGACAGAACTAACAGAAGTGTGGAATAGGAGATGGGGAGGTGGTGGGGTACAAGAATAAAGGTAACATATAGGATGTTATAGAAAAAGGAAGAGGAGCTTCAAGCATTTATTACATTTTATTTTATACTGAATAATATAATTTTAAATTGTAAATTGTTATTGAATAAAAATCCATACAATAAGTATTCATGTATGTATGTGTAGGCAGTGGTGGCCTAGTGGTTAAGGACTTGCCCTTGTGATTGGAGGGTCCTGGTCCAGGTACCACTGCACTGCTCCCTGGGTGCTGGCGATAGCTGCCCGCTGCTCCATGTGTGGATAGGTTAAATGTAGAGATCACATTTTGTTGTGGTGCACTTGTGGTGTGTGATGGGGTGTGTTCACAATGACAAGTAGTCACTTTCACTTCACTAATAAAATGAGTCATAGACTAAGAATAAGCCTAAATTTAGAAAAAAAATAACCTTTATAGCATCATGTTTGTGTGAATGTGTTTCACCTTTTCACTAGCCCGGGCATGAATGGCATTCTGTGCTGCGATGACGGACAGCTGCCTTTGGATCCACAGCAGTTCTGTCTGAGACTGCTTCAGCAGCTCCTCAACGTCAGGCTTCTGACCTCGCATCTCCTACAGTCCACAGACAAACACACACATACATACATGTACATGACCAAAAAAGGCATTGCTTAAAACGTAAAGCATCCGCAGGCTTCCATATACATCTATCAGACCCAACAAACTGTCCTCAAGATGACAACTTACGCCAAACCCTGCAGTAAACTCAGTGTAGAGCCTTCAGTCAGCTTGCATGCTGTCAGATAGCATGTGCAGCACCGTCTCCCTCATGCGGGATGTGCTTACCCAGCCTACTGAGCTGCAAAGACTAATATTGTCCATGCAGTGGCGGGCAGCAAAGGGCTCAGGATTATCAATATGTGTGTTCTCCGCTCAGTTACGTAAGAGTCAACACAGGATTACTTGTCCGAGCGTACCAGTGACATGGAACTGACGGGACATCAATTCGACATAATCAATACCATTCAGCATAGTCTCACTCCAAAGACCTCTGACAGTAATACACCACACAGGCTTCTCACAGGACACAGAGAAATGGGACTGACAGGGGAAATCAAGATAGGTATCCATGACAGAGAAGGAGTTTGGTGCATTATATGGAGTGGGGCCATTGGAGGTCATTGTGAATTGATCCAGTAGATTATCTTCGTGAAATTTACATTGAAGTAAATGGCACCGGCCTTATATCACCTGTTCCACATTTTAACACATCATCGGGAGGTGTAGAAGTCCTTCATACTTTATTCATGACCTTTACTTGTTAGTGAACAGTTCAGCGCATTTCTGCTCAGCTTGTTTGCCTGTTCCTGGTAGCCTGACCCCTTTGCTTGCTTTTCTGATTTTTTCATTCTGTTTGGATTACATCTTGGATTTGTTCGCCTGTTTGCCTGCTTTTGATAACCGGGCAACCTCACCGCTTCTGCCTGTTTTGTTTTTTTCTACATTGGATCACAGATTAGATTTGCAATCAGATTTGCTACACTTACCTCCATCAAGGGTTTCTTTGTCACACCCTCATTCCACTTGAGCTGAAAGCGTACATTTTATTGCTTACTTAAATAATCAGCCTTGTTTTAATTAAAGCAAGGATACTCATTACATAGGTCACAAAGGGGGCACAGGGTCCTCACAACCTCTTAAGCTGACCAATCAGGCACACAAACCACCCAGTTGTCTGACAGGCCTGGAACAGGATGTTGCTATGCTGATCTGTTGATATGCAAGGACCTATAAATTCTCTCGAGCAGATAGAGCAAACCACTCTTGTCAGGTAGAGGGAAAATCTTACAAATTAACTCCTTAGAGGTTTATTACTAAAGCTTACAGTACCTACAGAAACAACTGAGACTGAGTTATTGTTAAGTTATAAGATTAAAATTCTGGAGCCAGCAGCAAGTCCTGAATATTAAGAATGATTCAGAAATCTCAGAGGATTTTCTCAGCCTCCGCTCTTTCTGTAGTACAGACCACGCATATCTATTGTGTTCTCCAGGTAGAGTTTTAGCCACATGTATTTGGGAGAAACACATAGTCCATTTACCAATACATAATACAATAGTAACAGACAAAAAGCCTTAGATGGTAAAAGTATATGTTAATATTTAGTTAGTCATGTCGTAATTTGTTCAGATTATTTAATCCATTAATTTTTTTATTTTGTTAATAAATTTGCATTTTATTTTCAATATAATTTCTCTAGCTTTTATGAGTTGTAGTTGTTAAGATTTGTACACTTATGTGTCCAAAGATTTATTAACTAATACAGGTTGTTGTTAAGCCTACAGCCCTGAATGTTTAACAAACAAACCTGGATCTCAAAATTAAGATCCAATGTTGGACAAAATGGCAGCCCTGAATGTTTTAAAATCCTAACAACACATCTGAACTGGTCCATTTCACATTTAACACACAAACTTTCAACTGTTTTCAAACTCTTTAAACTGTATACACTCTAAACTTTAGATTATATTAATGAGATTTTATTACGTTTTTTTTTTACCATTTTTTGTTGGTTTTATTCATCAAGTGTTTCCTTCTTTCTCCTAGCCTGGTCTTAAAAACAGGTATTTACTCCTTCAGCCTACCTGAGAAGTGTGCCAGGTTCCTCTATTTTGCCTTTGACTCTTCTCGGCCTGAGACCTTCTTTAATCCAGCTCCTCCTAACTGGGTCCCACCCAGGGGTGTAGAGAATTGTTAAAGAAGATGTTAGTGAAGGCCATAACTGAGATTTTCAGCTCCAAGTGTAGCCAAGTACAGCAAAGAGGAGAGAGAGATGCCTCCCAGGATAATCATACTCTGTTTACAGTGTTTCTGTGAAGACTGCAGCGGAAAATATTCTGCACACACAAACACACACAAACACACACACACATGCACCAGAAACAGTGTGTATGTAGATCTCAATCTCACCCTATCTCTCTCTCTCTCTCTTTGTCTCTCTCTCATCACCAGGCATTGCTTGCTGTGTGACCATATGGCAGAGTGCAGTAAAGGAGATGGACAGAGATAAAATGAAAAGGGAAAAATAGAAATGAGCAAAAGCCTTGTGAAACTAAATGCTCTGTGTGGTGGTACATGTTAAATGAGTTTTGCCAAAAGCTTTGGAATCCCTTAAAAAGTGAGAAATATTGATGAAAGGTCATGTACCGTATGTAGTCGGTCTCCTGTGAATCAGGTCTAATTTTAGTACAGACCTTCCCTGCTATTCCTAGCAGGCTGTTTATTAATAGCTGTTTGTTTGCTATTAATAGCTTACCTCCATTACGAAAAACACTGAAGAAGTGTGGCGTAGAGCCTCATAAGTAAGATTAGCAGGAGTGTGTGATGCTCTCTTCCTCTTGGCACAGTAGTGAAGACCAAATGTCGGCAGATATTTTCCACTTGGGAACGCCAGAAATGTTCTCGTCAGTTCTTTTCTTATATTCTCAGTCTTACGTTCTCAGTAAGTATGCAGTATGGTCCCAAAAATGCACCCTACCAGTAAACAAAGGGCAAAAGAAAAGGAAGAACATTGTAATATGTCAGCTTAGATTTAATATTCTACACTGCAAGAAGCACAGTCTTACCTATTAAAAAACTTTAGAAAATACATTGGAAAAATGAGGTAAATGCTTATCTCTTTCTTAAAATAAGTGAAGTAAAAGTGACTATTCGTCATTGTGAGCATGTGCCATCAAACAAAGTGCACCACAACAAAATGTGACCACTGCATTTAAATCATCCACACGTGGAGCAGTGGGCAGCTATCAACAGGGAGCAGTGTGGAGGGAGGGTACCTTGCTCCCGGGTTACCTCAGTAACCTACCTGCACCAGAACTGCAACCTTTGAATCGCAATGACAAGTCCTTAACCCCTAGTCTACCACCGCCAAAAATTTGTTCAAAAATAAAGCCAAAATATCCAAAGATGTAGTGTAAAAATAATAACTCATATGTTAATTTCAATGCAGTAAATCTATTTTTTTCTCTGATGTAGATGTTTTGCTTACATTTAAAAATTTAATAAAGTGCAACATATAATTTAGATGGCATCTTTTCTTAGGAAGTGATTATTTCAGTAAGACAATGCCAGGCCTCATTCTGGCAGCAGCCCAGATCTGTCTGCTGTTGTAAATGTATGGAGCTTCATGAAGAGGAGAATCAGATAATGGTTCAGTTCAGTTCCTAAATGATGAAACAGTGCCTTTAAAAGAAAAGCTGATGTAACACAGTGGTACACATGCCTCCTAAATTTTTATATATTTACATAATACATTTACAACCCCAAATCAGAAAAAGTTGGGACCGTATGGAAAACGCAAATATAAAAAGAATTTTTAATTTTAAAAGACATTTAGGGACTGAAGACACCAAGTGATTCTTTCTTCTTGCAAACAAGTCTTAAGGTGAGCAACTGTACGAGGTCTTCATTGTCGCATTTTGTGATATAAAATGCACCACACATTCTCTATTGGAGACAGGTGGGGACTGCAGGCAGGCCAATGAAATTCCCATACCCTCTTCCTCCGCAGCCAGATCTTTGTAATGTGTGCAGAATGTGGTTTTGCATTGTCTTGTTGAAATATGCATGGGTGTCCCTGAAAAAGATGTCTTCTTGAAGGCAGCATATTGTTCTCCAAAATCTCTATGTACTTCTAATGGTGCCATCACAGAAGTGCAAGCTACCTTTGCCAAGGGTACTGACACACTCCATACCATGACAGACCCAGGCTTTTGAACTTGTTGCTGGTAACAGTCTGGATGATCCTTTTCTTCTTTGGTCCAGAGCACACGGCATCAATTTCTCCCAAAAAATACCTGAAATACTGATTCATCTGAACACAGTACATGTTTCCACTGTGTGATGGTCCATCCCAGAAGCCTCAGAGCCCAGAGAAATGGACGGCACTTCTGGACACTGTTAACATAGGGATTCCTTTTGGCACAGTACAGTTTTAACTGGCATTCGTGAATGTAACTACATATTGTGGTACTTGACAAAGGTTTGCCAAATTCGTCCTGAGCCCAGGTGGTAATATCGCTTATAGATGACAATACTTGATGCAGTGCCACCGGAGGGATCGGAGATCACAGTTGTTCAGCTTAGGCTTGCACCCTTGTCCTTTACGCACTGAAATTCCTTCAGATTCTTTAAATCTTTTAATAATGTTATGCACTGTTAAAGGTGAAATATCCAAATTTCTTCCTATCTTTCTTTGAAGAACATTGTTTTTAAACATTTCAATAATTTTCTCACGTATTTGTTGGCTAACTGGCGATCCTCTGCCCATCTCTGCTCCTAAAAAACTAGACCTTTCTTGGATGCTACTCTTGTACCAAATCATAATTACAATCACCTTTTGACCTCAAATCACATCATTATTTAACCAGTTTACCTCATTACTAGCCCTACATTGCTCCTGTCCCAACTTTTTTTGGAATGTGTTGCAGGTCTGAATGACAGGAAAGGATGTATATTTACAAATGAAATGAAGTTGACAAGACAAAACATGACATATTTTGTGTTCATATTGTCTCCAATGAAAGTAATCAAAGTAAATTTAGAAATCACTTTTCTCTTTTTTTATTTGCGTTTTCTACATGTCCCAACATTTTCTGATTTGGGGTTGTAAATTGATCAATAAAAACAATGGAATTATTTCTTTTAACTTTTGAAATAATAAATTAAAGAGGTTTATTTATACAAGTACATGTAATGAAATGTACCCTGATTGTTCCTGAAATTGTGCCCTTTATTAAATAATAAATTTAAAAAGGAATTAAGAAGTAAAAAAAAATATTACAAAGAAAATGATTTGAGTATGATTTATAAAATGTAAGCAAGTAAAAAATGTATAATAACAAATAGGAAACTAACAATAACCAATAGACCTAACAATATACAGTATAAACAGTTTAAACAGTAAGTAAAAGTTAACGAAAGTTTATAGATTACATTTTCCTGTTTTTATTGCATTTCATTAAAAATCCCAATTTTTCTGGAAATGGGGCTTGTAGGTTAATGATATAAAACTGCTTTGTTATAATTGTAAACATATTTAAAATACATTTACTCACTTTATTATGACAGTCAATAAAAGTGACTATTTGTCCTTGTGAACACACTCAGGCACCACAATGAAATGTGACCTCTGCATGCTTAAGGTTGCCTCAGAGGCGTCCCAGCCGGGACTTGTACCTGCGACCTTCAGTCAGGGTTAGACTGGTACAACCGTACTCAAAGTTGCACCATAAATGTTGCATGTTCATGAGCATTGCGAATGTTAGGGTGGGTAAGCTAAAGGTCCTGAAACTTCAGATGCATTTTTGTAGATTTATCTCAGTCTAGGGGACACAGCGTCCTGCATTGATTACAGAGCAGGGGCAAGCTGCTGGGCTCAAACTTTCCTTACAGCTGAATTGTGTGAATGGTGGAAAGGGTGGAGGGTAAATGTCCTGCTGTAAGCTTTGTCAGACAAAAACAAACACAGCAGCGCGCGCGGCGATAAGTCCCTCTAGGACGCCGCTAGTGTCTATGCCAACCTGTGTCAAGGCCCAATGTTAGGCTTCGTTTCTATGGACACCGTTACTCCGGACAACGTTAGATGGAAGCGGACGCAAACCAATGTCGTTTCCGCCAATCGCAACTCGGCGTGGCTGTTTAAAGCTTTTGAATCAGCCAATCGGGTGAGAGACGGTTTGTGCCAGGCGGAAGAACGCTTTTCCAAGATTCTGGGAGATGAGACAGAATTAGCTAGCGGGCTAAGCTAACCGAGCGACTACTGTTTGAGAATATAATTTCTCGTTTCGGGTTGTGAATGTTTGTTTTTTGAATGGTAAGAAATCCCTCTCAATTTCTCGCAAAGCAGTTACGCAGGCAAGCCAGTTAGAACTGGTGATAACAGCTAGCGAGGTTAACATAAGGTCGCTGGATACAGAAAGTAATCCACTGCTGCAGCTTTGCTTTGCCTTCACTTGGTTTTGTTATGCAGTATTGTCTCCTTCTGTAACGCAGTCAGCTGATGTGCTGGCTATGTTTTATGTTGTTGCAGCACAGAATATAGTCCAGTAACTAAAAACGCAAGACTTTGTGTAGTGTAAGCGGTTTATTTCTCCTTCAGGATGTATCACGGTACGTTTTTCAGCTTGTCAGGGGGCTTAGCTTCATGTTAGTTCTGCAACACGGCCTCAGACCAGGCAAACAACCTAAAACACAATTAAATATACAGTCTGCAGTGTGTGCATGTTTGGAGTATGAAGACATGGCTCACATAGTTATTTATAACAAAGGATAAGACAGTGATGGTTAACCCTAGCACAGTTTCTTGTGCCATCACACCAAGCTCAGTTTGTTATGGATCTAATGTATTGAATCAGTTGTCATGGTGTGATGAAAACACTAAAAATGCAGTTTAGGGGACTCCAGGAGCAGGATTAGGAAGTGCTGATAACCTTGATAACAGTGCTGTGGTTGATTTGTTAAAATTAAGGTGGTGGTGGTGATTATGAACTATTGTTATACTTTTTTATCTCTGAAGCTGAATTAATTGTAACTTTTTTTTTTTTTTTTTTTTAGAAAAAAGCAATGAAAACCAGCTCCTCCCCACCGCTACATGTGCATGTGAACGACAGTACACCAGTGCATGTGCATGTAAAGAAGGGCGCTAAAAACAGCCCCACAAAAATGACCCAGGTTTGACATTTTTATGAAAATTCTGAAAATGATGCAGAACTTTACTGCTGTATGGTTTTGTGATGGGCTTTGATAGAAAAAGAGGACTGGTGCGTTTTGTTGCTATACACATTGTTTCCCCCATGCTGCAGGCCAAAATAAAAGGTGGCTTGCGTCCTACGGCTAAAGTTAAAACGAGGGGGCCATGGATTCCGCCAGGGAAGGTCTCCACACGAGAGGCATCATACAAGTGGGAGGTTAGCAGTACAATAACAAAAGCATCTAAAATTGATGAAGGCTTATTCAATACAATTTTTTGGCCTTTTTTTTAAAAGCATAATGAATGAGATTAATCCTTATTGAAAGGAAGTTTTAATGCATCATATAGGGGCCCACACATCGCCTGGAGATCACCCCTCTGGCTGAGCCGGAATCTGCTCAGACGGCTCTCCGTATGGAAGACCTCTCCACTGATGAAGAGGAGGTGCTACATGGGCGAATCAACCAGTATGAGAAAAAGATTGACAGCTTGATGACCGAGGTCAGCTCACTGAAGAATGAGGTAACAGGATCTATTATGCTGTTTTGCAATGATGCCTGCAGTTTTTCCGAGTTCTGTAAGTATTGTTTAACCAAAATATCAGAACAGTATTTTGTAATGTAAGTTATCATTATAACAATACCATATCATCATATTGCCAGACTGCACTCTATGCAATTACATTACCACAGTTTAAGAAAGATCCTGCCCAAAATTATATTCCTCAAAGAATGTAGCACTCTGAAAGTCAGACAGGATAATAAAAAATGTCACCAAGAATGCAGTGCTTGACAGTTATGTTAGTGTTATGTTTGTATGTATGGTGTATATGCCTGTTGTTTAGCAAAGCACTGAGCATGCATTGGCGTAATTATTTTTCCTCTGTCTTTGTATTACATTTATGCCATCATATAAACTAAAGAGAGTATCTTTACTTGATGTAACTTTAAACCATAGTGATATTTTAATTACACTAATTGTCACTGCTCCTGTCGTGGGTGTACCCCACCGTAGTCCACTGGGACTGGCTCCAGCATCCACACGACCCAAAACAGAAGAAGCGGTATAGAAAATGAATGAACAAATGAATGAATAATTGTCACTGATGTGTGACCTATTTCTCACTCCATTCTAACCATTAACTATGTACTAATAGTACAGTCGAAAAAGTCGGACAGTTCATAAGCACGCTGATTTAATCATAAGAACATGATACACCTTTATTCAACATGAATGACACACAGTCAATAAACAGGGGAGGGGCACTGCACAGCATGTACATCAGCAGTGATTGACAGTCCATCAGACACCCCTCCTGGCTCTGATTGGTTGTTTTGCTTCTAGCAAATTGCATTAGGTGCACTATGTGGAACTGGACTTTTGTCACTAACATTCTGTTAAATGGTGTCAGGATGTCTTAACAGTTTTAGCAAATATGACAATGTTATTATGACAAAGTTATCTGCCACAGCTTTACCAGGTGTAATGGATGGTTCCCAAATGATCTTCCTGAATACTGGTCATGTGTTTGCAGGTCGAGCTACGTAAGAAAGAACAGTTGCTGGATCGTCAGTCAGAGAGGCTGACTGCCTCACACCGTGTCATTGCCGAGCAGGAGGAGGAGCTTGCTGAGGTTGCCAAGGAGCTGGAGATCACAGAGCGGGAGAACACTCTCCTCAGAGAGTCCATGGAGAAAATGCTGGAAGAAAATGATTTTGGGAGGTATGAAGCTCACTATGTGATCAGTGTCAGTGTTATACATACATTAGCAATGAATGGGGACAATCTGGACCAGCCACACACGAGCCTACGCTCACCATGCCTAATGCCAAGCATCGGCTGGAGAGGTATTACGTCCTGTGTAGCATTGGGCTATGGGGCAGAGGAACTGTTCTCTGGAGTAATAGTGCATTAACCTATACCTTGATGAGTCTTATTTTATCCTGAATTAATCTAACATCAGTAGCTGACCTCACTAATGCTCTTCTGGCTGAATACAATCAAATATTCATATAAATGTTCCAGCATCTAGTGTAAAGCCTTCCCAGAAGAGTAGAGGGGAGTTACTGTAGCAAAGAAGGTACAAAGTCCTCATTAATACCTTTGATGTAATCTGGTTTGTACTCAAACTTGACTGGAAGGGACTATTGAAATGTAACAGTGGAATACTTCCTCTCAATGCCACAATGTGTTTTTTTCAGGTTGGAACGGGAGAGTCTGCAGCTGGAGAAGGATGTGCTCCTTAGGAAGCTGCTGGAGGCTGAGCTGGACAGCAATGCTGCCGCCAAGCAGGTGTCCGCCTTGCGCGATACTGTCAGCAGGATGTCCAGGAGTGTGAGTGTGAGGGAAAATCATTTCTACTGGTTGAAAAACAGAGGGGTATTCACTGCAATCCAGGCATATTGTAGTATATATGAATGTGATATTTCAAATTAATAAGTGAAAATTTGGTAAATATTTGATCATTTTTAGTATGTGGTGTGCATCCATGGAATATGTATAGATGAATGTTATTAGGTGTAGTATGCAGTAGTGCAGCATTATATTTCTCAATCTCATCAGTTTGAATTTTCAACTTTTTTCTCATTTTTATGTTTTCAAGTCTCGTTTTCTGTCATTATGCAAATATAGCAACATTGAGAATCCTTGTGTTGTTATCTCCTCTTAATTTCTAGCCCAGTCATTGATTTATAAGTTAATAATTACAAGCAATCAATTCTTGTTTTTATTGCATTTTATGAAAAATCTTTGAAAAGCATTTTTGGAAACGGGGTCTGTAATAAATGAATGAATGAATTAATTAATTAATTAATTAATTAATACATATATATGACACAGTAAAAACAAAGCCAGGATCAACAAAAAGCATGTGTGGATGACGATATCAATCCTCTTTTAAATGTTTGTGTGTTCAGGAGAAAAGGATGTCCGGGTCAGACTCTTCACTGCTGGCCCGACAGAAGAACCTTCTACTGCAGAAGTTGGAGACTTTCGAGACCACCAACCGAACGCTTCGCCGTCTTTTGAGGGAACAGCATGGACGTGAGGTAGCCCCTTTCTTCCAGCAGGGGGCAGCCTTTTCACAGATCAGGGTAGAACGTAGTAGAGCATTTTATTGCAGTGATTATGATGTTCACCCACATTTTCATCTGGCAGGCGGACGCTCTTCGACTGCTGGAGCAGAAAGACTCTCTCTTGAAGAAACTCACGGACGCTGAAGCAGAGAACTCGGTCTGTCTCTCTGTTTTCTATATGGAAATGTAAATATACATCATTAACCAGTATGTATATGGAGTGGTGACTGTATTACTATCCTGAGATCTACCAAGACTCAACACTGATGGAATCTGTCTCCTGTAGCATCTTCAGATGAAACTTCAGGACAAAGATAAAGAAGTCAGTCAGCTGACCTTCCTTTTAGAGAATGAAAAGGTAATCTGTGGACGTGTAATTCTAAGCACATTCACAGATAGCGATGAAATGGCATTCTTCATTGCAACACTCTTACTGTTTTAGGAGAATTCAAAAACCACGAGCGAGCTTTCCAAAGTCCTGGAGTCAACACGAGCTCATCTGCAGGGTCAACTACGCAACAAGGAAGCAGAGAACAACCGTCTTGCAGTACAGATTAGGGTATTGGATATTTGTAGTGCAGTATTTAATGGTGTAATCTATGTAAAGAAATGATCTGTTTATTGTTCAAAACTGCAATAAATCAAATATAGTACTGTGTATCTCCTCAGCCAGTAACAGATGTGTTGCTTTTAGAACCTGGAGCGAGCAAAGAATCAGCAGCAGGGGGAGCTGGAGCACCTGCAGGAGCAGTTGAAGGAGCTGAAGCAGCGGGCAGAGGCAGATAAGGAGGCCTTGAAGAAAGCCACGCGGGCCCAGAAACAGAGAGCAGAGCGCATTGAAGATACTGCAGGGCAGCTCAATGCCCAGCTGACAGAGATGGTGAGTGGACCGAAAGCTTCTGAGACAAGGCAGCTCAGTTATTTTAATATCCAGATTGATTTAGTTTTAATAATTTTTAAAGGATAAGAACAGTCAACTGTGAATGTGTTTAAAGGGCCCAATTTGGCTGACGCTTTTATCCAAAGCGACTTCCAAGACATGGAGCAGTGTACTGTGACGGTTCCTTGCTCAGGTCCCAAGTGCAACGTCCTAACCACTAGGCCACCAATCCCACAGATCACATGACATATCATACCATACCATATATTCAACCCTGTTCCCCAAAGAGTTGAGACTCTGTGTAAAACGATTTGTAAATAATTTCAAAGTAACATTTCATTTAATTTTGAAACCGAGAAATTGTATTGTTTTCTAAATAATTATGTGCTCAATTTGTTGCCAGAAGCATGTTTCACCAAAGTCAGGGTAGGGGCAGATTCAGCTTTACTGATGCTTCCCCAATTGTGCAAGCCACCCATGTTGTGTACAAGAATGCACCATCACAGACGCTGGCTTTTGCGCTCTGATAAGAAGCTGACGTGTAACGTGTGCGGCAAGATCCAAAGACAGCATTTAAGCAAAACAATGTCATAGCAACTGTGAAGCATGGGGGAGGAAATGTCATGATTTGGGGCTGCTTTGTTGCAGCAGGGCCTGGCCAGTTCACCATCAAAGAATTTACGAGGAATTATTAATTGTATCAGAGGGAGCATGAGGACAGTGTGCCCATGTTTCCAAAACCTGAAGCTAAAGCAGTGAGCCATGCAACATGAGTCTTCCCCATCAAGACACCCATGAAACAACACAGCCGAAAGAATTCTGCATAGAAGAGTGGGGAAAACGTTCTGTCTGTCAAAGACAACCTCTCGTCAACACAATTATTTTAGCCAAAGGGGAAATAGTAGCTAGTAGGGGAGTAAATCACAAGTTTCATCACAGTTTAAAAATTTCATCCAATGATCTGATACTGGGCTCTGCACTCAGTATGACATATGATGGAATTTCAAACAATCTGCCTCATTTTCATGAACTTGCACATGCGAACAAATGATAAATGATAATGTGAACATTTTGTTATTAAAGGTCAAATGCAGCATTGCAGCAAAAGCGGATTCTCAGTACGAAACAGTGCTCACAGTAAAATGAAGGAGAGTTAATTGTGGATTGAGCACACACATGAATTTTTATGTCCCATCGATGCATTGATTCATTGTTACACCCCAGTAGCTAGTAGGGCATAGGGTGTCCTAACTTTTTCCATAGTATGAATTGGCATCTTTGTTCATTTCTTTTCTTAAATAAGTGATTTTGTTTTGTTGTTTTTGCATATATGATGCAATTGCTTCACTTTTATCTGTAGATAAAATGTGGTGTCCTATTTTTTTTCACATGACTGCATGATTGAAGTGTGAATGAGCAGTGCTACACTGTTTTTGCTTGAATAGGTGGACAAATGTGAATGTGTTGGTTTTTGTGACCTTGCAAAAAAAAGAGTAAATAGTACATTTTGAAACTTTTTGTGATCAGGGCCCTTAAACTGCTATGTGCTGTTTCAGCAATCGTATTTCTAAGTGAAATGTCGAAATAAATCAAATAAATGTAAAATAGACATATGCACATGAGGTCTATTAGACCTCAGGAAAAAATAACTTCAGTACTTTTTTCTCTGCTCCGTAGCTGCCAAACTGACCTGTAACTTCTCCTTCAAACCTCACATGTAGGAAGGTCAGCTGGCAGACGCTCTTTCAGCTGCGGAGAACTGGAGCAGTCGCCATGCGAAAGAGCTGAAGGATAAGGGACAACTGGAGATTGAGATCACACTGCTGAACAAGTATGCACTGAGGACATTCTCCAAACAACTGAACTATTCATCTAAAATCATTACACAAATCAAATCGTCTTTCGTGTCAGCTTTAACTGGTCATTTAAAACCCATAAACTCTCTTATAAACTGTAACGGATGTCCCAGAGCACATCGCACACGCACCTTTATGATTAACCAGTACGTGTTCTTTCAGCCGAATCACAGACCTGACTGAACAGTTGCACACACAAGAGGAGAAAGCACGAGCTGAGAGAGATGGACTCCTGGACCGTTTGCACAGCCTCACTACAGAGAGCACTACAGTTCGACTGGAGAACCAGAGCTTAAAGGTGGGGCTAAAACAGATCTGGTCTCCCCCCGTACTAAAGAGAACTTTAATGGCCAGTTTACCAGACTTCTGTTACAAGACGAAAAGTGTTTTTATACATGTAAACTCAATGAATTTGCAGCTTCCACTAGTTATACTACCTGCACTGCAAAAGTCAATATATATTATATTTTTTATTTTCCACATTATAACTTTCTATACATTATTTACTGACATTGTCATTAAGTTGGGTTGAGTAGAGACTGCCCACTTTTTTAGCAGCTCTGTAAAAAATTTCCTTTCAACTTCTTCAAAATATTCTGTTATAAAGAGGTTTAAGCACCCAGCTAAACCAACCATGAGATACATCATGATGTTCGAACAAGAGACAAGAAAGACAAGGGTATAAGGCTGTGTTTTTAGTAGTGAATGAGCTACTTATGCCAAAAAGCACTGTGAATGATGACCCCTCCACTTGCAATAGCTTTCAGACATATTTTGCACTCTTATATTTTATTTCTACTGTTTTTCTGTTTATATCATTTACTATATTAGTAGTAATTATTGTATATATTATAATTCTGTTTCTTCATCCGAACATTGTTAGTTTACGTAATAAAGAATTACATACATAAATAGAATTACTGAGAGGAAACTGGAGGAGTGAAGAAAGGTTGGTGCTATATTTATGTTTTTAATAATCCTGAGAAATGGGCATATTTTTGAGAACAGATGTTTCTGTGTGCTATGGCTGTGTGTAAAGGAACCTACTTTCAGAAATTAGAGGAGAAGGAGACTTGTTTTTTTCATGATTTCTTGAAACTTTCTTCTTCTTTAAACATAGAATTTCCAACTTTATCATAATTTCTATTTCCTAAAAATGTATTGGGATATTCTCGTCATCTACAGCGTTTTCAAATTGAGGAGTAACATGTAATCTGTGTATAGTTCATGTTGACTCGCTTACGCTGCATGACTATTACTTCCCCAATATTTGACTGCAAAAACCCACCACAGCCAAGCATGTCTTATCTTTCATCCTGGTCTTGGCAGAACCAACAAGCTGCCCTTTAAACAGTCTATACATGACCTAACCTTTACTTTCACTTCTTAGAACACTCTTCTCTTATTAGAAACCTGGTCCAGTGGAGTTTGTGTATTTATGCAGGAAATAAAGAAAATTCTAAAGGGTTTGCAAACTTTCAAGCACCACTGTACAGTGCAAGATGTATTCACTTGCCAATATTTTGCATTTGATAGATTGTTAGTATACTTTCATTAACATTGCCTCTTTATGTGGACAGTGGTGGCCTAGTGGTTGGGACCTTGCCCTTGTGAACAGATTGCTGGTTCAAGTCCTGGCCTGGGCACCACTGAGGTTCCCTTGAGCAAAGTACCCTTGTGCTCCACTGCTCCCCTAGTGCTGTTGATAGCTGCCTGCTGCTCCATGTGTGCACATGTGCTGGGTTAAATGCAAAGGTCACGTTTCATTGTGGTGCAATTTGTGTAATATAGTGTGTTCACAATGACAAGTAAGTCACTTTCACTTTGTGCTGATTTCTTCAGGCCACTCTGTCAACCCTAGAGGAGAAGCTGTCCTTATCTCGCTCTGAAGTAGACCAGGTCAAATCCTCAGTGAAGCAGTATGAAAGCTTAGTGGAAAGTTACAAGGTCCAGGTGTGTTCATCATACTACTTTGTATTCTCACACACACACACACACACACATATTCACACATATAAGTATCAGTTGATGATCTAAGTGGTTTTAACACTATAAAGACATTTTAGACAAATGGAAAAGTAGTCCAGCTTGTAAACTGCACTGTGTCTCTTCAGGTGCAGAAGACCCGTGCTGAGGCAGATGAATACAGTGTGCGTCTGCAGCAAGCTGAGAGAGAGGCACGGGTTGTGAGAGAGGACCTGGATCAGGAGATTGAGAAGGTCAGAAGGCAGCTGCTGGGTCGTCTAACAGAGCTGGAGCCTCTACCTGAGGCCCTGAGACGCTCTGAACTCCAGCTACAGGAGGCACAGGAAAAAGAGCATGTACAAGAGAGGAGAGGTGTTGAGCTTACTACAGCCGTTGCAGACCTACGCATAAAGGTGTGTGTGTGTGTGTGTCATATATATATATATACCCAACTGCACTTTCACTCAGGTACATGGTTCCATCAGCAATGCATCTCCATACAAACATGTTTCCACCTTGTTCTCATTATTAAAATGCTGTTTTGAAGCAAAACTGTATGTACATGTGTAGGTCTGTTTGCTGTACTGTGAAGTGATTGCGTCCACAAGTTAACTGGTGCATTTTGATTGGTTTGTTGTGTAGGTGGAACAACAGGGCACTCAGATGGAGATGGCGCAGCATAGGAACGTGGTGTTAATGGAGGAGAATAAACAGCTCCAGCACAAGCTGGATGCTCTTAACAGGTAATTCTCTGATGATTCAGCAGGTGATTCACTGACTGGTAAGCAGCTCATACAGCATCATACACCAAATATAAATGCATGGATTTAAAAAAAAATATATATATATAACACAATTTCTATTGCATATCC
>JBBPDA010000025.1:13715009-13730696 GCA_037974385.1 Arnoldichthys spilopterus
TATCCTTGCTGAGTATTCTTTTCAGTCGGTGCTCTGCTCTTTTCTGATGAGAATTTAATATTTTTGTTGAATGTTTCCCATGTTCAGTGTATATTCCACACACAAATTGAGGTTTTACTGTTTTTTCTCTCCTACCTCACACACATACGCACATCGTTTTCAAACATAAAAGTAATTTTAATATACAACAATAAAACCTATACACTTCATATGTATAAAATATACGCATCAAATTACAATTTCTAGTCCATTATTCATACATGAACAAACAGTAGAAGTTTTTTTTTTTGGTATTTTACAAAAACAGATAAATAACTACAACAGTAAAAGTGCAAGTATAACAAGATGAGCTATTTTACATTGCCACGTGTAAAAAATAAATGGTAGCACCAATTGATCATTTCTTCAGTCAGAACCATTCAAAACCAACTGCTAGTTCCATTAAATTCACCTAAAAATGCATTGTAACATTGTCAAAACCTGGTATTACCCTGAGCTAATACCCAGTATTTAAGGAGAATGGACTTGAATTTTAACAGATATAACTGCAGATTTAAAGCAAATCCTTGTCGTGACAGGTAATGAATTACAAAGTTGCACAACAAAAATAATTTATTGTGAGCACAAATTGTAAAAGTTGCTTAAATGTAATATATACATCTGACAGCAACAAAGTAATGTAAACTTCATCTGTAATGACCAAATTACTACAAAATGTATGGCCTTATGGAAGTGTTACTCTAATTTAACTTCCGTATCCCAGTATAGAACATTTCCGGCCAACCTAATCTCTACAAAGTGTAGTGTAACTGCTTATTTGGAGGTAAACTATTCATGAGCAGTTACAACACTGATAAACTGAAATATGATTATTAATATAGGTTATAATTACATCACACCTCTGTCTGTGATTTCTCTTAGCTACGATTTTAATGTGAAAACCTTAAATTAGCATCAAGTTGTTTTGCGTGGGTGCGGTGCTAATGAATTTAGCATGTAATATAATTAAAACGGCACCCTGAGTGTGCCAATCTAATCATAAAGCAGCAATATAATCTTTAATGATGTGCTCAGATTCCTCTTCGTATTACTGAGAGAGAACGCGAAGAGGAATCATACGCAGAATAAAGAGGAAGCCATTAGAGTCTTTGGTTCTCACACTTGTGAACAAGTTTTCACACAAACTTCTGAAAGTAAACTCCAATTATACATGCAGTGCATAATATACAATGTTAGGTGTGTGTGCTCACAAATCACCTCCGCTGAATCAGATGAAGCTCTCAGATTTGTGAGTGGGGTCTGAGAGAGGAGCTGGTGAGAGTAGAGTCTCCAAATACACTGGTGTAGGAAGCTTTGAGGAACTGGACATAGTTCTGCAGACTCCGGTTGGTGCTGTCCGACTGTTCCAGACGGTCTTTAACGTCCTGCAAACGACTCTGGTACCTCCTGTCTGCCTGAGAGTGCAAACAGCCCAACTTGGTAAGTACAGGTAATTCATATATAATGGACATGTTTCTCACCTTTCTCTACTACTGTTAAATCAGCTCCCCCAGTTCAGTTGCCAGGGATTCTTTTCTTGCTGTTATTGTTCCCTTAGAGAAGAGATTCATACTCGTTTTTTCTTCTGCTTAAACTAAGCTACGTTTTTTGCATCAGATTTAATTATTTTTTAATTCTTTATTTTTGCATTGTATTTTATGCAAACCAATGTCATATATGCATCGTAATACACTGTGTTCTGAATTATTTAGCAATTTTTATGTTTTCCCTAAATGAATAAAGGTTTATTTTTTGTATATTACACATGTATTATAATATAAATGTTTTAAAACTGACCGCAACACCTTTTTAATATTCAAAAAACAAAACTAAAATTCATTCTTCCAAATCATGCAAATTGCAGTTGTATTTTCTGTACGAAAAGGCCCTTTTAAAAGTACAAAACACAATTTAAATAACATAAACCCTAAATTGCAGGTGATGTTACATAGTTTTAAAGGAGTCCTTTATGATAGGAGCTTAACCAGTCCATCATCCATTGAACTTGCAAGGTTATGTACAGTTTCTGCCTGTATGTCAGTTTTGCCTCCCAGAGCTGCTGTTTTGTTGTGTATTGGACCATCCAGTGTTGTAGTGCATTCATCTATGAATTCTTCAGTTTGAACATCTGTCTTCATGTAATGTTTAGCCCAATGTAAAGATTTCACCTTGTGTGCTTTTGTTAAGGGAAGCTGAAACAGCTTTTCTTTTTTACAACTGCAAACCACTGCAGGATCCTGCATCGAGAGGTCCTTAGACACTCATTTGTCTGCGTGAAACTTTCCTTAACTTTCCTTTATCTGAGCAAATTCATTTGTGCTTTGAAACACTCACAAATCTTTTAACAGTTCGAAGGTTTCTTGTCGGTTTTTGTGAAATAGCTGTTGTGGTCACACCTTTTGATCTTTTTCTGTGGCTTGCTTAATAATGTGGAACTCTCTTTAAGTAGGTTTCCGTTTAATGAAGAAAACCAGACAAACGAATTAACAAACCTCTCTGAGCTTTACACCACTTGTCACCAATGAAATGAAAAATAAAAGAAAAAACTGTCATTTAAAAACAAAAAATTTAAACACTGTGTATATTTGTCAAAGTGGCCACGTTTAGTTTATAGTGATATGTTTGTATTTCAATATAATCAACTACTGAAACATAGCACCCATGCTGCACTCACCACCATAACACCGGTATTGGAGACCATATGTAGACAGTGAGTAGCTCTGTAGTATCAGAGTGTTATGTCTGTGGTGGACTGTGTCAAACTTATAAATAATGGAAGATGGAAAAAGCCGCTGTCTGTTCAATGTAACCAGCCATTGCAGGGATGCCTACCTCTTCTTTAGCTCGTCGAAGCTGGCTGAGTTCTGAGGTGGTCCTGCTCAGCTGAGCCTCTAGGTCTACCACCTTGGACTGCGTAATACGCTCCTTAGAAACAGCACGTTCTCTGGTATGGGACACCTGTTAAAATCATATTATACCTACATGACGTGAGTAAGACTTTTCTTCAGACTAAAAGGCCATTATGTAATTGACCAAAATTGTTAAAAGGTCTTTGCTCAGGCCGTCATTACTGCATTTATTACTGAAGAGATTTACTCTTGCAGAATGTCTGTGTGTGCACATACTGCTTTTTAAAGTCAAAGGAACCATAGGTGTTAGGAACAAGTCCTGTGTCTCCCAAACATACAGACCTGTCTTCGAGCGTCTTCCAGAGCCTCTTCTAACTGCCGGGTCAAAATAGTGCACTCCCGTGACTTCTCCTCTAGACGCACCTGATTGTTTAGAATGGTCTCTTCTCGCTTTGCTATGACCTGCATGAGATCCCCATTTTGTGAGCTGGCCTCGTCCAATTTCCTATTTGCAAGAAATAAACTGGTGTCAAAACAACACTACTACCAAAAGATTTAAATCCTAAAAATAATAAAATGTTGCAACACAATTTCTATTGCATATCCTCAGTTCATATATATATATATATATATATATATATATATATGAACTGAGGATATGCAATAGAAATTGTGTTGCAACATTTTATTATTTTTAGGATTTAAATCTTTTGGTAGTAGTGTTGTTTTGACACCAGTTTATTTCTTGCAAATAGGAAATTGGACGAGGCCAGCTCACAAAATGGGGATCTCATGCAGGTCATAGCAAAGCGAGAAGAGACCATTCTAAACAATCAGGTGCGTCTAGAGGAGAAGTCACGGGAGTGCACTATTTTGACCCGGCAGTTAGAAGAGGCTCTGGAAGACGCTCGAAGACAGGTCTGTATGTTTGGGAGACACAGGACTTGTTCCTAACACCTATGGTTCCTTTGACTTTAAAAAGCAGTATGTGCACACACAGACATTCTGCAAGAGTAAATCTCTTCAGTAATAAATGCAGTAATGACGGCCTGAGCAAAGACCTTTTAACAATTTTGGTCAATTACATAATGGCCTTTTAGTCTGAAGAAAAGTCTTACTCACGTCATGTAGGTATAATATGATTTTAACAGGTGTCCCATACCAGAGAACGTGCTGTTTCTAAGGAGCGTATTACGCAGTCCAAGGTGGTAGACCTAGAGGCTCAGCTGAGCAGGACCACCTCAGAACTCAGCCAGCTTCGACGAGCTAAAGAAGAGGTAGGCATCCCTGCAATGGCTGGTTACATTGAACAGACAGCGGCTTTTTCCATCTTCCATTATTTATAAGTTTGACACAGTCCACCACAGACATAACACTCTGATACTACAGAGCTACTCACTGTCTACATATGGTCTCCAATACCGGTGTTATGGTGGTGAGTGCAGCATGGGTGCTATGTTTCAGTAGTTGATTATATTGAAATACAAACATATCACTATAAACTAAACGTGGCCACTTTGACAAATATACACAGTGTTTAAATTTTTTGTTTTTAAATGACAGTTTTTTCTTTTATTTTTCATTTCATTGGTGACAAGTGGTGTAAAGCTCAGAGAGGTTTGTTAATTCGTTTGTCTGGTTTTCTTCATTAAACGGAAACCTACTTAAAGAGAGTTCCACATTATTAAGCAAGCCACAGAAAAAGATCAAAAGGTGTGACCACAACAGCTATTTCACAAAAACCGACAAGAAACCTTCGAACTGTTAAAAGATTTGTGAGTGTTTCAAAGCACAAATGAATTTGCTCAGATAAAGGAAAGTTAAGGAAAGTTTCACGCAGACAAATGAGTGTCTAAGGACCTCTCGATGCAGGATCCTGCAGTGGTTTGCAGTTGTAAAAAAGAAAAGCTGTTTCAGCTTCCCTTAACAAAAGCACACAAGGTGAAATCTTTACATTGGGCTAAACATTACATGAAGACAGATGTTCAAACTGAAGAATTCATAGATGAATGCACTACAACACTGGATGGTCCAATACACAACAAAACAGCAGCTCTGGGAGGCAAAACTGACATACAGGCAGAAACTGTACATAACCTTGCAAGTTCAATGGATGATGGACTGGTTAAGCTCCTATCATAAAGGACTCCTTTAAAACTATGTAACATCACCTGCAATTTAGGGTTTATGTTATTTAAATTGTGTTTTGTACTTTTAAAAGGGCCTTTTCGTACAGAAAATACAACTGCAATTTGCATGATTTGGAAGAATGAATTTTAGTTTTGTTTTTTGAATATTAAAAAGGTGTTGCGGTCAGTTTTAAAACATTTATATTATAATACATGTGTAATATACAAAAAATAAACCTTTATTCATTTAGGGAAAACATAAAAATTGCTAAATAATTCAGAACACAGTGTATTACGATGCATATATGACATTGGTTTGCATAAAATACAATGCAAAAATAAAGAATTAAAAAATAATTAAATCTGATGCAAAAAACGTAGCTTAGTTTAAGCAGAAGAAAAAACGAGTATGAATCTCTTCTCTAAGGGAACAATAACAGCAAGAAAAGAATCCCTGGCAACTGAACTGGGGGAGCTGATTTAACAGTAGTAGAGAAAGGTGAGAAACATGTCCATTATATATGAATTACCTGTACTTACCAAGTTGGGCTGTTTGCACTCTCAGGCAGACAGGAGGTACCAGAGTCGTTTGCAGGACGTTAAAGACCGTCTGGAACAGTCGGACAGCACCAACCGGAGTCTGCAGAACTATGTCCAGTTCCTCAAAGCTTCCTACACCAGTGTATTTGGAGACTCTACTCTCACCAGCTCCTCTCTCAGACCCCACTCACAAATCTGAGAGCTTCATCTGATTCAGCGGAGGTGATTTGTGAGCACACACACCTAACATTGTATATTATGCACTGCATGTATAATTGGAGTTTACTTTCAGAAGTTTGTGTGAAAACTTGTTCACAAGTGTGAGAACCAAAGACTCTAATGGCTTCCTCTTTATTCTGCGTATGATTCCTCTTCGCGTTCTCTCTCAGTAATACGAAGAGGAATCTGAGCACATCATTAAAGATTATATTGCTGCTTTATGATTAGATTGGCACACTCAGGGTGCCGTTTTAATTATATTACATGCTAAATTCATTAGCACCGCACCCACGCAAAACAACTTGATGCTAATTTAAGGTTTTCACATTAAAATCGTAGCTAAGAGAAATCACAGACAGAGGTGTGATGTAATTATAACCTATATTAATAATCATATTTCAGTTTATCAGTGTTGTAACTGCTCATGAATAGTTTACCTCCAAATAAGCAGTTACACTACACTTTGTAGAGATTAGGTTGGCCGGAAATGTTCTATACTGGGATACGGAAGTTAAATTAGAGTAACACTTCCATAAGGCCATACATTTTGTAGTAATTTGGTCATTACAGATGAAGTTTACATTACTTTGTTGCTGTCAGATGTATATATTACATTTAAGCAACTTTTACAATTTGTGCTCACAATAAATTATTTTTGTTGTGCAACTTTGTAATTCATTACCTGTCACGACAAGGATTTGCTTTAAATCTGCAGTTATATCTGTTAAAATTCAAGTCCATTCTCCTTAAATACTGGGTATTAGCTCAGGGTAATACCAGGTTTTGACAATGTTACAATGCATTTTTAGGTGAATTTAATGGAACTAGCAGTTGGTTTTGAATGGTTCTGACTGAAGAAATGATCAATTGGTGCTACCATTTATTTTTTACACGTGGCAATGTAAAATAGCTCATCTTGTTATACTTGCACTTTTACTGTTGTAGTTATTTATCTGTTTTTGTAAAATACCAAAAAAAAAAACTTCTACTGTTTGTTCATGTATGAATAATGGACTAGAAATTGTAATTTGATGCGTATATTTTATACATATGAAGTGTATAGGTTTTATTGTTGTATATTAAAATTACTTTTATGTTTGAAAACGATGTGCGTATGTGTGTGAGGTAGGAGAGAAAAAACAGTAAAACCTCAATTTGTGTGTGGAATATACACTGAACATGGGAAACATTCAACAAAAATATTAAATTCTCATCAGAAAAGAGCAGAGCACCGACTGAAAAGAATACTCAGCAAGGATATAATACAATTTAATCAATTATAAAGACAACTGATGTCATTTAGCAGTGGCTTCTGACCCTGATCCTCGTTCCCTGCCCACTACATTTTGGTGTTTTTCTTCCTCCAACTACACCACATCCAACTAACCAGCTCATTAATAAGCCTTTCCTAAGTTGATGTGAGAGTTAGAGAGAGAAAACGCACAGAATTCACATTCCCAACCCCTTTTTGTTCCCGAATATTGTGTTTACAAAACATACATTATGATGTAAGCATTATATTTAACATGCCTGTTTAACTGTGGATAGGCCTGTCCTCAGCATGGTCAGTACGCTTTTCAGAGGTTGCAGATTTGTCGCTTGAAGACACCGATCTTTTTAGTTTCAAAGCCTTCAGAGCAGACTGCAAAACGATCACTTTCCTTTGCCATTTCATAGCCTTGTGTGACTGCTCTGCCAGCTCTTTTTGGTACTTTTTTATCTGAAGTTGAGCAGTAACTAACTTAAGTTTGTACGATTTTTCAATTGCTTGAAGGCGTTCCTCACAATCGCATCTGCTTCTATGTGTGTCCAAAACTTCCACTGGCGTTCCTCGTTCATTGGTAACATTTCCAGGCTCTTTTGAATCTTGCGTGTCCTGTAATTAACAAAAACTTTGTCATTACTGCAGAATGAATATAATTTATGTATAGGCAATTTAATCATCTATAATTCAGGCTCTTCACCCAATTTATGGCCAAATACAACCACATTTTCAATATGTAGTGTAAATATTTCCCAGAATAGACAGTAAGGCTCTTCAAAACCTACCGTACACTCGGGTGCAGAAAAAATAGTTGGAATTGCAGCTGGACATAGATGTGCTGTGCCATTGAAACAGTCCGGACTGAAATGAGCAGAACACAACACTGAGGACTCTGGTGGACTCCACCCTTCAGCTTTCCCCATGTTGGTTATCCACTGCTGAAGATGTTCCTTGTCCTGAGGAAGTCTGAGGGACACAACATGATCAATATATTGACACAATAATCACCTCTTAGTGTGAGCAAAGCTTTACTTACTTGTAGAACGTGGAGTCTTTGCTCTTTGTGCTTCCACAGGCTTCACACGTGTTCATCTTGAGAGCAGTTTTACCAAATGAGCAAGACGCCTCGAGTGAGGAGGGATGGAGGTACAATCTACTTTATATTAGGCCAGTTAGCACCTGTCCGTTGTCTTCAATGTGATAATGGGCAATTGGCAATGTAATGGGCAGTTTAAACTGTTGAACCTATTTGGCCTATTTTAGTCGTCAGCATTGTAAATGTGTGATTTACTTTACATTTTAACATGATGTGTCCTTTTATTTAGGTAGTAAACTTTTTAAAAACAAACCGGTTAATGCAAAATGTATAATAATCTAAACATACATTGTACATCATTTCATATAGCTGTTAAAAACATAAAAACACAAACTGAAGCTTCTGAACTAAAATACTTTTATAGATGAAGTGGATTTTTAAATTATAATACTTTACAACTGAACTGAAACCTTGGCCTATTAAAAAATTGTATAATCAAAGACTATCGAAGATCTTCCAAAATACATAATTTTATGGTTTGAGCCAAATAGGAGTTTTGATACAGTTGCTTATGGACAATTCAAATATAAATATATGATTTACAGTCTCCAGGTGTGATGTATTTTATTATTTATTTAGTTTCAGAATAGCGTAGCAAAAATGTTTCACTGTGGACTTAAGATTCAGTCTAAGTATGACATGCATTTACTTATGCAATTTGTGATAATGGATACTGCTGTAAATTCCACAGATCTGTTTCAATGGACTACTGCCTCAAGCCATTTAAAACAAAACTCTTTGCATCTCTTGTAACATTTTTTCTAGCAAATATATAGTAGTAGTTTATTTTATTTACTTTTGGTGATGTCTGCAGGCTACTTTTATTCTTTATTCATTAGCAGAGACATACAGGGGTGATGTGTGTGTGTGTGTGTGTGTGTGTATATGTATCTTTCTCAGCTGCTGTGGCGAGTTAATTTCCCCAATAGGGGATCAATAAAGTACTATTCTATTCTACTATTCTATATAATGGTAATGTTTTATTGTGCATTGTTTGGCTTGTGCACTTCCATTTGTATGGTGTGGAAGAGACTGTGGCCTTAAACAGCAGAATCCGGCAGAACTCTTTGCTCTGTCATCAGATTCTGGGGAGTAAACACTAGTGGGAATTTAAACAGGCAGTCGCTGCATTTCAACAGCCTTTACATTACATTATAAATCACTTACACTTGGTGCATTTTGTCTTTAAAACCGCTTAAGTAACTACGAGCTAAATTCTTAGTTTTGGGTGAAATGTCTTTCTAAATGCACCCCACACCAAAGCCCGCTCTTATAATTGTAATATGAAAATGAAAACGCATATCGCGGTGAGCCAATAAGAAGACAGCTTCGGCTCGGCGTCTTTCGGCAATGTTCGGAAACCGCTCGGTGTGTTGCTGCGGTGCTTGACGTCATTGCGTCCGAAGGCCTCGGTCTGTGTTGGTCTCCTTAGTCAGACAGCTAGATTATTACAACCCAAGAAGAGGCTGCAAGTCGCGTTGATCCAGTCTAAAAGAGCAGATCTTACCTCCGTTTTGCAAAGGTAAGAAGCAGCACCACCACGACGCTCTCGGGCTACAGAAACGACATAAACGCGGTTTTAACGGAAGCTCGTGTCAGCTCATTTAATCGGTTGAACTGAATGGCAGAGCGGAGAAGCGTCCCGTTCCGTTTCACGGCATTAGCAACGCCCAGGGGCCCAGTCACCGTTCAGACTCCCACCTCCAGCCCCGGTTATATCGCGTATATAACCGCTTCATGCCTCTGCAGATGTCACTTCAGTGTTTTTGTATTCGTAATTCGTATTTTGTATATGTAACTACTACCAGATCACACTCGCTATTTCGGTTGCTTATTTGTTCATCTAACGTTTCTGGCCGAAGTAATGTTGACGTTGAGTCGCTTTATTTAGATGCACTTTTGCTTGAAACGTTGTTTTTACAAACCGTGTCACCTCCAATGAAAAAAAAGATCAGCGTTTATCTGCCATTCCGCCGACAGGCAGCAGGTTAGCTAGCCGTGTTAGCGCTGTAGCCAGCTCGGTGGCTAGGCGTCCAAACAGCTGCAGCTATGCACGATAGAAACTTGGATAACGATAAAAAAAATGCGTGGTAGCGAAAACCCCTTTACGGAACATCTTACAGCCGCAATTCTCGTAATCTGCGTGAAAGGCTGTGCCTTAAAAATCGATATTTTCTGTCTGAGGGCACAGCTTCGTTGGCGGCCATTGTAGCGTTAGGAGCCGCCCAGCTCAGTGAATTTACACCGGCCTAGAAACAACCCGAGCATTTTATTCCCTCACATATACATATATATTTCGTTCATTTAATGTATGTTTTTCTTATAATATATTAAAGAAACATAATTGTTTATTTGATGTATATTTGAAGCTTATGCCATAAACAACTTTTTAATGTCCTCTGCCAGTAATGTTTTGTAACGATTTTGGTCAGCACACAAATATAACCTCTAATACGAAAACCTGCAGTGACACAGACATTATTAGAATATGGCTGCAGATTTGGCTAAATGTTTGCCTTACGTGGGGTTGAACAGCTGCTAGTAGTGAGCTGCCTACCAGCATTCCGCTCATACCTGTGTGATGTGGCTTAGGGTTTGCATAAGAGTTTAAAATTCACTCCTAACTTCATTAACACGGTTTTTACTTCGCCTTGATAAAGCAGTTAATGTGTTTTCTAGTGAAGCTGAAATGTAATCCACCCACACGTCATCTTCACCATGCTGTGCCATTTGCTGTCACCCTGACATGTCCAGCGTGAGCCATGGCTGTAATGGCTGCTCCAAATGAATGGAAGACAAGTGTGTTCTTGTGCTTGGCCATCAGCATGCAAAACTTGTGATCTGTACACTGCGGGCCACACACAGCTGTTTAATTTCCCCTCATGTAACATGAATGGGGTGAAGTTTACAGTCATGCACGGGTTTCGCTTGCTGTCTTCCTCAGATGCTTTAAGTCAGAGGTTCTCAAATCTGAATCTGGAATCCCTATTCCAGTCCTGGATTCTGTTTTTACCAGTACATTTGACTCTAGGTGACCAATCAATTATATCATCAGTTACGTAACTACTGGTGATTACAAAACCCAGTAGTGGAATATGGATTTAAGGTCCAGATTTGAGAACCTCTGCTTTAAGTCACACTCACTAATCAAATTTCGGGCCTATTCTTACGGAAGCCTGTATAATCTGAGGCATCGCTTACGCTGTACAGCATTAATGTTCCGGTGTCGCGTATAACACTGTTGTTGGTAGCCACTGCTGCAGACCCGTGTCTGTGTAACCTACATCTAGGAAGGACATCCAGCGAAGAATTCTCTCCTCCCTTTTCCTTTTCCTCTGAAGCTGATGTAATGCATACCAAACTCTGAAAAAGTCTCTGAATGGGTGTGGTCCCTGAAGTCAGTGCACTGGAGCACAGGGTCCTCCTCAGGGGCTTTTGGGGTGCTGTTGTTTCCTCATGTGCAGCTGTGCATTCTTTCTAGCTGATTTAAGTGCACACCCTTTATAACCTCAACATGAAGCTCTTTCTCACATATGCTCTAGGGAAACCGTTTCTGTCATAAGAAAGTAACTGAAAGGAGAAACTGATCAGTATTGAGATGCTCGCTCGAGAATTTAGTTCAGTAAGCAGCTCACTTCGTCTTGGCCGTTACACTCTTATGCAAGTGTATAAGGTGCTTAAAGAGTTTCTCAGATCCCCATCAGACATCTGTTGTACATATTATTGTATGTTACCAAATACAGCTGTTAAACACCATCACTGACAAAAAAGGAAAAATAAAATCATTTATTCACATTATGCACAGAACAAAGTGCAGTACAGACAGAACATAGACACAATACCCAAATAACTCACTGTCCCTAGATCATATAACTCAGCATGTTTATGGTGGGGCCATTCTGAGGATTGGTAGTTCAGTTTGTAGAACCACAGAAATCCCTAGTGTATAAGTATTTATCACTATTTGCTGAGCTCCATCACGTCTTAATATTTGGCTATTATTAATATTTGGCCGCTATAAAAAGCAAAGTAAAAGGACAACTGTGAAGTGTCACGTACGTCTGCTCTGGTTTCATGTGATCTCCTGCTGTAACCCAATCCAACATTTTTCCTCAAGACAAGGGAGACTCCCTCATGTGTCTTATTGCTGCATTACCACAACAGTGCTGCTCTTTGCTAACAATCGCAAATGATTTGCATGAACAGATACTGAGCTGAATCCCTCTGTGATGGTGCTTGTTTAACACTACTGATCATTATCAAAGATATGGGATTTTTCCCTTGTTTGTAAAGCATTAGACCTGTACATGCTCCACCCAAATGCAGCCAAAGTAACTGTTGCAAGAAAAAACTGCTGCAATATTCCATTCAGCCTAATGAGAAGCTGTAGCTCACTGCCCAGTTTTGGACAAAATGTCAAATTTGGCTAACATGCTCTGCATTATTAGGCATCAGTACTATTAAACTCCCCCAATGATGTGTCTCAAGAATGTTGAATATTATCACATATAACACAAATTACAGCCCTAAAAACTCAAAAACTACAACCTTTTAAAATTTTTTCAATATAAATCAGATCATTGTCCGGCCCTAATTAGCCCTGTGGCTGAGTGTAGCATTTTGACTGTAAACGCAGTTTTTATGGAGCAAATCCAAACTCTTACTCTGTTCTGAATGGGGCTTGTTTTGGTGAGACTGCTCTTCTTTGCAGTTTTCCAAATGCTGTTAGTGTTTCCGTGTTTTTCCTCAGTGTTTTACTAATAATACTATTTAATCTTGTCCTGTAACCAACGCAGGCACCTGTTCCCATGTCCAAGTTTATTAAACCCAAACTTAAGGTAAAGTGTGTAAGCCTGTGCATTTGTGTGGGCGTGTGTGTGTGTTGGGAATGGTTTGTTGTGTAGCGACAGGTAAATGGTGTAGGGTCTGTGCTGCGTACTTTCTGGATTGCCGAGAGCAGAACCCGAGGAATCGAGCCTAAGCTCATTCCTGCCTGCTGATGTTTTTCTTCCTGATGATTTTCTTGCTGAGAAATCGCATGGGCAGGGCAGGGACTTGGCTGCCTCCCCACATGGCCTTACCACTGCAGCGGTGATGCGTCTGTCTGCCTGCACTGCAGCCACCGCCAGAGTGATGGAGGGAGCCGTGCAGTCACGGAGTGTTGTTCTTTTTTTGCCTAGTCATACCTCTTGAGGTTCATCTGCAGCTTTGAGAAGTTCATTGAAGGCTGGTGATAGAACAGTTACCCACTAGGTACAGACAGACTAAGGCTGTTTGAGTGTATTGGATGGTTGATGATCATTTTTAGAGGTAGGTGTGTGTCATTTTTATGAATTGCATGCAAATTGCATGGTGTGTGGGTGGTTTCTGCATGTTTTTCGTGTGCGAGAGGATTAAATCAGATACGCACTGGTGCATTTGAACGGCTCCTCTGAGTTGATCTGTGCCAGTTATTTAGATTTAATCCTGAATTTAATGCTGTGTTTTGGGTGTGTGTTGGGTGTGGAACGATGAATATGCCATGTTTTCTTGCTCTGTTATGTGTATCTAAAGTTCCCAAGGCCTCCTATTTAATAAAAGGGTCTGTATTTTTAATGTTTTTAGTGAACCAAAACCTGTCGTGTCCATGTAATAAAAATCCTGAGAGCAGCCGACGTTTCTTGTGAACGCAGCTGACGGAAAATGGCCTGCCTTGTTCTTCAGGCTTTTTTTTTTTCTCCCTTTCTCAGTATAGTTGAACATTGCCCAACTGGAGAGTCTGGAGACATCCCACCTGTTTCCGGGACATTCCTCTGGCTTATGTCCTCCCATTTTTGTCTCCTGACCCTCAGGAACACATGTGAACTTAAAGGGATATGAACATGAACTGGGCTTGTTTCCCACTGATGCTGATTTCCCTTGTGAGAGCGACGCTTTCTGCCTCCGGGACGTGCTCTGGTATTGCTAAATTCAGAATGTGACCTGACGTTATTAGTAGGGCTGTAAAAATGAATCTTACTGTATCGCTGTATCTACTAAAATAGCACACAATCCGCTTAATCAGTGTAAGCCATAAAAAATGGATTTTACCGTGAGCAGTGTTTTGTACTGAGATGTTGCTTTTGCTTATGACGACACTGCTGCATTTGACCTTTAATAATGAAACATTCGCATTATAATTTGTTTGCATGTGTGAGTTGATGTAAGTGTAGCAGATCGTTTGAAATGTTGTCGTATTTCACACGTATCGGATCGTTTGCTAAAATAATCGGACTGAATCTTGATGAAACTCATGATTTACACCCCCAGTCTATAGGGGGTCTTGTTCTAGACCTAGGAGGAGAATCAAAGGTTTTATAAAGTAATTTCTTGCTCCCTTTTTTACTGGGCTTGGTTTTTATTGTAAATGTTGGTTTGAAGGCCACATGATCTTGCAAAAAAGAGGCGTCGTCTAATTTAAGTTTTCGATTAGCACTTGGGGTGAACAGTGTGACTGTTGTCGTGATCATGATCGTTCAAGCCAAAGTGCAATTGTATTTTTCCTCTTGTTGCTTTAAAAAAAATTCTGTTTTTTTTTTTTTTTAGTTTTTCGTAGCCAGTTATGAATGTCGCACTACTGTTGTGCATGTTGTTCAGATTGTAATACTTATTAGACTAATTTCCCCAAAAAATCATGGAGGAATCATTTAGGCCTAGACTATAAAGAATATTTGGTTCTGAATCACCATTAACACTTTAGTTCAATGCAGGATCATTGAGTTTCTACAGAAAATGTTTTTCTGTTGTTGCCCAGGGCCCACTCTTGATTAGCCGCTGATCTGATACGTACTAGTGATGCCATCAGTTCTATCCTCCACCCCGTACATACTGGTGCCGCATTCTCTCCCTGCTCCACTTAACATACTTCTGCAGCGATCTGTGCCACACTGGGGTTTATAAATATCTCCGCTTCTCTCTGTGAGATGGGTAAGAATGTCTTTCAGAGGGCAGCCTCATTATCAGGACAGGTTGGGAATGAGAAGCGTGTCTTCAGCAGACCTGATTATCTGGATGGATGGGGAGTACAGTCCATAAAATCAGAGACATAGACTGGGCCAGTTAGGAGCTTGTGTGTGTTGTTGTTGGTCAGTTTTGTGAATAAGCTTCGCATGAATCAGTCTTTGTATTTCTTGTCTATGGTGGTTTTTGTTCATTCCTAGAATCCGCTCAATCGTAAACATCACTGGTGTGTGGGAAGATCCCACAGCACACACAAAGTAGTATGTGGTTTACTCTTCGTAACGGCAACCGCTTCCGTGTAGACCAGGTTAACAGCCGTTATTATGAGTGGCCACCGAGTGATTTGAGGGTGTGAGCCTGGACTTTGCCTGTGTCATTATGTGGTTGGAATGTGAGCGAGTTATCTGAGAGCGCTGTTCAGTCATTGAATGTGTGGGAGAGGGAGAGAGAGAGAGCGAGCATGAGTGTATGAGAGAGAGAGAGAGAGAGAGAGAGAGAGGGAGAGAGCATGAGTGTATGAGAGAGAGAGAGAGAGAGCATGCGTGTATGAGAGAGAGAGCGAGAGAGAGAGCG
>JBBPDA010000025.1:13747176-13775544 GCA_037974385.1 Arnoldichthys spilopterus
GGGTTAAATGCAGAGGTTGCATTTCGTTGTGGTGCTTGAGTGTGTTCACAATGACAAATAGTCACTTTCACTTCAGTACTTGCTATTTTACTGCTGGTACTGGTTTACTACTGTTTCTACCCTCTAATGTTCCAGTCCATGAGAAATGGTAAAATGGCTCTTCTCCCTCTACAGGAGCACCGAACTGAGATTGATGCTCGTGCAGGCACCTTTCAGGCCTTTGAGCAGTTTGGGCAGCAGCTTTTGGCTCGTGGCCACTATGCCAGTCCTGAGATCCAGCAGAAACTGGAGGCCCTGGACCATGAGCGGGCTGACCTGGAGAAGGCCTGGGTGCAGCGTAGGATGATGTTGGACCAGTGCCTGGAGCTCCAGGCAAGCAAAGCGTTCTCCGTCAACCGGGGAAACAATAGACCATACATTTATTAGCACTGCAAGTTGTTTGAGTGAATTAAGGCCGCGTTTTTGTTCTCGGCAGCTTTTCAATCGTGACTGTGAGCAGGCTGAGAACTGGATGGCAGCAAGAGAGGCCTTCCTGGCCAGCGACGACAAGGGCGACTCACTGGACAGTGTAGAGGCTCTCATCAAGAAACATGAAGACTTTGATAAAGCCATCAACGTGCAGGTAAGTACATAGGGGTGGGGGGGTGGCGTTTGCGGGGGGGGGGGTGGTGGTGTTGGTTTAGCTCTGTTTCTGACTTGTAGATGGTAATTATTCTGCACAGTGTTTTCAAGGGTCCGCTAATTTCACAGTACACCTTGCTGTCTGTCACAGGAGGAAAAGATTGCTGCGCTGCAGTCCTTTGCCGACCAGTTAATCTCCGCTGACCATTACGCCAAGCCCGAAATCTTCAATCGTCGCAATGAGGTCTTGGACAGGTCCGAGCCGTTCCCTCCTCATAGCCATTAAACACTGGCGAGTTTGTTTCTCCGTGTGGTTCCGGTACTTAGTGCAATTTCGTATTTCCTCGCCACCAGGTGGCGCCGTCTGAAGGCTCAGATGATCGAAAAACGCTCGAAGCTGGGTGAATCTCAGACCCTGCAGCAGTTCAGCAGAGACGTGGATGAGATCGAGGCCTGGATCAGTGAGAAACTGCAGACAGCCACTGATGAGTCTTACAAAGACCCTACTAACATCCAGGTAGAGCTTCACTCCACATCACCGTCCTCTTCCTTGGCGATGGTCAGATATGTACAGTTTTGTACGGTTTGTCATCGGAATCTAACCTTGTTAATATGGCTTATGCTCTTTCTTGCTATTAGCAGTATAAGTTAAAAAAAAAATCCCTTTTTAATGCAAATACAGTAATATATGTCCCTCCTGTAACTTCCCCACTTAAAGTGTGTGTGTGTGGGAATGAAACTGAACCTCTCTCTGTTCTCGTTGTCTGTTTTTAGCTGTCCAAGCTGCTGGTAAGTGGAGTAGTGTATCTGCTAACTAACCCCCAAGCAGGGTCTCTTTACATGTCTGCATCTGCTGCGTGTGTAGATGTGTAGTAGAGCTCCATCTGTCCGCTCTGTGTCCCAGCGTTTGCTTCTTAGTCTGTAGACCGCCGGAGCACTTTCGTTTCATAATTGATTTGCTGGTTCTGCCACTGAAGCAGAATGTAATTTTTCATTGCTGGACGTGGTCTTTTCTTTTTCTCGTGTTGTTCACGTTGGGCTGTCTTGTTTGGAATTTGTTCCATACAATGAATGTATATCCCAGAGCAGAGAACAGTGTAAAAGGCCATTTTGATCTTTCTGAGGATGAGAAGAGACAGAAAAGCTGTTTTTAAAAGGATTCTGCTTTGCTTTTTTGCTCAGTAAAGCCCTCCGAAAGGGTCAGCCATGTGCAGTGCTCCAAAGGCTTACGCAGTGGAGGGGGGTGGGTGTGTGTGTGCGCGTGCTGGCAAGCAGTAGCTTTTACCTTTACATCTCTCGGTCTCTCTCTCTCTCTCTCTCTCTCTCTCTCTGGATATGGAACAATATGAGGCAAAACAGCCCGACGACTTCTCTGTCCTCCACATGCCCATCTTGTGCCGGATGGTGTCCCTCCAACTCATTTGAGCAAATATTCCATCTGTTCTGTTTGCGTCCATTTTTGTAGTAGTAGCTGTAGTTTATTGTTTATCTGTCCTTGTTGTTGGTGGTGTCTTAATTCCACGTTCACCAGTTTGTGGTGTGCGATCACACTTCACGTTTTAGTTTTTTTTTTATAATTCAATTTTTGTCTTTGTTCTCTGTAGTGGAAATTTTCTCTCCTTCACTTAACCGCATACTCCTGTGTGCACATGTTGCATTTCATCTGTGAATTAGACATTACAGCCTGCTGAAAGCCACCAAACACAACGCAAGCCTTATAAAAGGCAGAACAAGCTCAAATATGGAATCACAAAGCCAGAAACTCTCGTTACTCACTTACTCTGCATCTTTTCCTTGCTGCTTTCAGAGCAAGCACCAGAAACACCAGGCTTTTGAAGCCGAACTTCATGCCAACGCCGACCGTATCCGTGGAGTGATTGATACCGGCAATGCCCTCATTCAGAGAGGTGCCTGTGCTGGAAGTGAGGATGCTGTCAAGGTAAATACGTAATAGTTCATGACTTGTTTTGGTGTTTTTAACCTTCCTTTCTATTCTTAATCAAACCTGTGTGTGTTCTCCAGTCTCGTCTCGTCGCCCTGGATGAGCAGTGGCAGTTCCTGGTGAACAAATCCGCTGAAAAAAGTCAGAAGCTGAAGGAGGCCAACAAGCAGCAGAACTTCAACACGGGCATCAAGGACTTTGACTTCTGGCTGTCTGAGGTCTGATCACTTTAGTGACTTCATAGATACTGAAGAATAGTTGATGTATACACGTTCTGACCCCGGTCATCACTTTTGCAGTTCTCTTCGGAAGTGATTGTACTAGGGTAAAAGCCAAGACTGAGCTGAATAACATCTGTTCATTTTGAATCCTTCTTCCCCAGGTGGAGGCTCTGCTTGCATCTGAGGATTACGGTAAAGATCTGGCCTCGGTCAACAATCTCCTCAAGAAGCACCAGCTTCTGGAGGCTGACATCTCGGCACATGAGGTGATGATGTAGAACGAGTGTGATCAGGAGCAGTGAAGTTGTTCTGTCTTTCGTATACAGTGAACCAACATTAGTTTCATATGATCTTCCAGGACCGTCTGAAGGACCTGAACGGCCAGGCTGATAGCCTCATGGCCAGTAATGCCTTCGACACCTCGCAGGTCAAGGACAAGCGCGATGCTGTTAACGGTCGCTTCAACAAAATCAAGAGCATGGCTGCCGGACGTCGCGCCAAGCTGAACGAGTCTCATCGTCTGCACCAGTTCTTCAGGGACCTGGATGATGAAGAATCTTGGATCAAGTATGCATTCTGTAGAGGAGCTTATCCGGCATTTCCTGTTACACGATTTAGCTCAGGCAAAATCTAAAGTCACGCTTTTATTTCCTTTTTGCAGAGAGAAAAAGTTGTTAGTGAGTTCGGAAGACTATGGACGTGATTTGACAGGAGTACAGAATCTGAGGAAGAAACACAAGAGACTGGAGGCTGAGCTGGGAGCTCATGAGCCAGCCATTCAGGTGAGGAGCTACCTGTGCTTCCATTTGGTTCTAGCAAAACCAGCTTTGACGTTTGACCTTGTATTAGCGAAGGCTAACTTTGATTTTCATCTTTAGTCTGTGCTAGACACTGGGAAGAAGCTGTCTGATGACAACACCATCGGGCAGGAGGAGATCCAGCAGAGGCTGGCCCAGTTTGTGGAGCACTGGAAGGAGCTGAAGGATTTGGCCGCTGCCAGGTAGGCACTGACAAACCGTTGGATCATCATTATTATTATTATTATTATTATTATGCATTCCTTGGTAACAATGACTGCATTTATGCTTGTGCAGGGGGCAGAGGCTTGAAGAGTCGCTGGAATATCAGCAGTTTGTGGCAAATGTGGAGGAAGAAGAAGCCTGGATTAATGAGAAGCTGAATTTGGTTGGAAGTGAGGACTACGGTGATACGCTGGCAGCTGTGCAGGTGTGTGAACATGATTCGTTGCACCACACACAGTAAATACACTAAATACATTCATACATTCCTCATATCTTGCTGTTTTTCAGGGCTTGTTGAAGAAGCATGAGGCATTTGAAACTGACTTTACTGTGCATAGAGACAGAGTGAACGATGTATGTGCCAACGGAGATGAGCTCATTAAGAAGGTACAGTTCAAGAGATTGATCATGTGTTGGATGCAGTAGTTCCATAGTATGTTTGTTTCGTTTACCTAAAACCCTTTCCGTTATCCTGAAATGAATCATGACCATTGCTGGCCATCCTAAATGCAGGAGAACCACCATGTGGACAACATCACAGCCAAGATGAAGGCCCTGCGTGGCAAGGTGACTGAGCTGGAAAGAGCCGCAGCCCAGAGGAAGGCCAAGTTGGACGAGAACTCTGCTTTCCTGCAGTTCAACTGGAAGGCTGACGTGGTGGAGTCCTGGATTGGTGAGTGGGGGAGTAGCTGCATCTTCGTTTGTCGGGGGGAGAAAATCCATATTTTGCAGAAATTCTAAATGTCCCATTAATATGTTCTGATTGGTTAGGTGAGAAGGAAAACAGCCTTAAAACGGATGACTATGGACGTGACCTTTCTTCTGTGCAGACACTGCTCACCAAGCAGGTATGACCGATCAGAAACGGAAAAGTTGCTCAGTGTCTGAAAACAATCTATACTTCTTAACAAATTTACCAATTTATTTCTCTGCATCATCTCTCGATGACCTTTTGACATTTTTTCCAACTTGCTATAGGAAACGTTTGATGCTGGACTTCAGGCCTTCCAGCAGGAGGGAATCACCAACATCACTGCCCTGAAGGACCAGCTCCTGGCAGCTAAACACGTGCAGTCCAAAGCCATAGAGGCACGTCATGCTACCCTAATGAAACGATGGAATCAGCTGTTGTCCAACTCAGCAGCTCGCAAGAAGAAACTACTAGAGGCCCAGGAGCACTTCAGAAAGGTGGGGAGGACCGTAGTGGAAGCTGTATTCCGAATGAGCAGCCCTGACCTTTGTGTTTCGGTGTCTTTTCATATCTTTTAAAAGTAATGAAGCTGAAGATACACAGTGAGGAATGTGCTGGAGCTCTGGTTCTATCCGTAGTGTCCTCTAGCAATTGTAACTCCGTCTTCTTCTTCATTTCGTTCAGGTCGAGGACTTGTTCCTGACCTTTGCAAAGAAGGCTTCTGCCTTTAACAGCTGGTTTGAGAATGCAGAAGAGGATCTCACCGACCCAGTAAGGTGCAACTCCTTGGAGGAGATCAGGGCATTGCGGGAAGCCCACGATGCTTTCCGCTCCTCCCTTAGCTCAGCTGAGGCTGACTTCAATCAACTGGCCGAGCTTGACCGGCAGATCAAAAGCTACCAGGTGGTTTCCAATCCGTACACCTGGTTTACCATGGAGGCCCTGGAAGAGACCTGGAGAAACCTGCAGAAGATCATCAAGGTAAAAATGAGATTCGTTGATTTAAGGTGAGATTTGTGACGGCGTAGTTTAATAAAAAAATAAGTTAAAAAGGATTCAGACTTGCATCATTGAGGTAGGTGGAACTCTACTATATGAGGGGTGTTTCTTCATTTTCTCAGCATTGGTTGTACAGCCCAGAACCTAAAGTTCTGCATTCTGAATAGAGGTTGCACTAGAACCGAATTGATTACACCGCAGTAGGGCTGTGTGATTAATCGGATTTTGCTTTGGATTCCAACAATAATATAAACACGATGTTCGAGAGGAAACTGTTATTGTGCTCCATTCTTTTCACAACAGTTCTACATTTAGTCATTTGGCTGACGCTTTTATTCAAAGCGACTTCCAATACGTGGAGCAGAGTAGTGGGACGGTACCTTGCTCAAGGGTACCTCAGCAGTGCCTAAGCCGGGACTTGAACCTGCAACCTTCAGGTCCCCAGCACAGTGCCCTAACCACTAGGCCACCACAAATTCTCTCACTTTGTCTTGTGTTAACCCTGGATTTCACTGGGTTTTTCAGAGCTGATCAGGGCCACTCTGCATATGATTGCACTGGGATTTTCAGTTGAAATCTAGATCAACTTTAAAAAAAAAAAAAAACCTTTAAAAGTTCAATAAATATGATTTTTCCAAAGTCAATGAGTAATTGTGTAAAATTATCAGGATTGTAAAACCAAAATATAAGCAATTATGATTTCTGCAATAATCTAGCAGCCCTACACTGCAGCATGTTGTGATATATAGAAAATGCTAAATTCAGCCAATAATGTGATCTGATTGAAGACTAAGCCTGCATTACATTATCACCAAGAAACATCTGTACAGCTGTGAATGGTCAAGATTCACATGCTATTCAACCTGTATTGTGCAGCACAGCCGTGTTGTTTACTGAGTTTCACGTTGTGCTTTGCAGGAGCGTGAGCTGGAGCTGCAGAAGGAGCAGAGGAGGCAGGAAGAGAACGATAAGCTAAGACAAGAGTTTGCTCAACATGCTAATGCATTCCATCAGTGGCTGCAGGAGACCAGGTACAAGAAGATCAGACTGAGCCTTTAAAGTAGATTCAGCACTACACTCGTAGACGTAAAGGCTTTATTTACACACTCAACATGTTTCTACTGCACAGTTCTACAGACATTAAATTCAGCTCTGTCAGCACATTTCTGCTGCTGGGATGTTCATGCTCATCCTCGTTATGCACAAACACTTTGTTTAGATGCTTTAAAATCGGTGCATGCTTCGCTATGCGGTGTGTATATGATGTGTTGGGTGGGGAGAGGCATTTAAACCACATGCTTTAACACAACCACGTACGTGGTCTGTGGAGGTGTTGTAAGCACAAACTGGCTTCTCACAGTGCACGTCTGTTTACATGTGACGTCATACGGGTATTGAGTAGTGGCGATGATGTCACCGCTCGTTGTTTTTAACTTGAATGTGTTTTTCTCTCTCTCTCTCTCTTCCCCTCCCCCCTTCCTGCTCTGTCGCTGCTACTCCTGACGCTTGGATCATTTTGCTAATCAGGACATATCTTCTGGATGGGTTAATATCATTTTTATTCCATTTCTTCGTGTGGGTGTGTGTTAAATAGTATGGGAGTCTTTATGGAATGTATGTACGGTCGTCCGTGTCTGTAACATCCAACGATGAGTACAAGAATGACACTTCTGTCCGTTTAGGCAGTAAAAGGGTTTGGCATTTCTTCTAGATTGGGGGACCGAATGAATGGCTGCAAATGGGACACTTTCTTTGTTGACAGCGAAGGAGATAATCTATGACTACTGTAATTTCCAGTGTATCTCCTTGTGGTTCCCTCATGTTTGATTCTATAATAACAGATACTTTCTGTTATTTTGTCTGACTTCTGACTGTCTGCCTTTGTTCGTTTATGCCAATTTTTTTCTCTCCCTGCTCCTCCTCTCTGAATAGCATAGCCTATCGGCGGGTTATCCGTGTCTATCAGTATGAAGTCGATGATGATCTTTCTGGAAGGTTTTTCCATTTTTCTGGTTTCCCCATCTGGTCACACTCCTCTTTTACCCCACATAGTTTGGGTTGTCTTCATGAGTCTAAACACCACCATTTGAGCTCTGCGTGTGCTCAGTGTCCTTTACTAACCTTCACTGCGATGTGGCTGTGAGGCAGGCAGATGGGCCCTTCCAGCTTCCTAATCTTACAAGCCTGGCGACACTCCAGCACTGTTTTGGCGAGTGTATTTAGTTCACTTTTTTCATTTCTAGGGTTTTGTTTTGTTTTTTTTTGGTGGAAATGTCCACGCACCAGATTCAGGGCTGGAAACTGCAACGAGACGTTTTCTGAATGGGGATTTGACCATTTTCCTGATCTGAATTTGGACTGCCACACATTTCAATGTAAAAAAAAAAATGGAAGCTTGACATGAGTGAGATCAACAAGGCAGTTTCTAACCCTGCTGGAAATGAGCCTAATCTAGCATGGTTATCATAGATGTGAGTGGGCTCCATTAGCATGAGTTGAGTGGCAATTCTAGGTGCATTCTCAAACGAGTGTGTTTTGTTGGCTTTTCACTTCAAAATATAGGAGATTCTTTGTGTTTACGTAGCTAAAGGACAAATACAGGGATCACACTTGACAGATGATGGAGAACTTGGTATCATTCAGCCTTTGTTTCTTCCTCCGCCTTTAGCCGATGAGTGGTCTTTATAGACAGTTCATAGACATTTATCTAATTTATAACCGAATGGGTGTAACCAGTTCACAGACTTTGTGGATATTAAATGAGTAGTTGGGAGTGTGTAATGGAATGTGTGTGATGACTTTGCTGAAAGCTGCATGTTCTGTTGTCCTGATTTCCTTGGTTTGTTCTAACTGGTTTGTGTGTGGGCAGGTCCTGTATGGTGGAAGAGTCTGGAACTCTAGAATCACAGCTGGAGGCTACAAAGGTGAGATGATGATGATGATGATGATGATGATGATGATGATAAAAAGAAGAGTTTTGTACACACATACACCTCTAGTATGCATCAGCTGTCCAAATACTAACCGGCACCGCAGCCGCTTTTGCCTGCATGAGTTTTTACGTGCCGTTCTCTGGTCTTCCCTCCCTGTGGCTGGGTTTGTATAGCGCAAGCACCAGGAGATTCGTGCCATGCGCAGCCAGCTGAAGAAAATCGAGGACCTGGGAGCAGCCATGGAGGAGGCGCTCATCCTGGACAACAAATACACAGAGCATAGCACGGTGGGGCTAGCCCAGCAGTGGGACCAGTTGGATCAGCTAGGCATGAGGATGCAGCACAACCTGGAACAACAAATCCAAGCCAGGTCTGATCCGTAGACACCTCAGTACCACAGCATGCAAACCTCCAGGAGCATTTGTACATACTGGAACATAAAAAAAATAATAGTACTCAGTAAATAATAGTGTGATGCAATTTTGGAAGTCTGATTAATTCGATTCAGCATTGATTTAAATCCAGTCACCCAAAAACAACAAAAGATCCCTTCACATTCACTTTCTCATTTTTTGTCTTGATGTGCATTAGTATTTGGTACTTTTGGCTTATTTTTCATAATTATTCCCCAGAAACACTACAGGAGTAACAGAGGAGGCCCTAAAGGAGTTCAGCATGATGTTCAAGTGAGTAACTCTACATCAAAAGCACACAACGCCTCTTTCTAGGCGACTGTTTGACCCTTTGTATCTTTTGTCTTTAGGCATTTCGACAAAGAGAAATCCGGTCGCCTGAATCACCAGGAATTCAAGTCGTGCTTGCGCTCTTTGGGCTACGACCTGCCTATGGTGGAGGAAGGAGAACCAGACCCGGAGTTCGAGTCCATTCTTGACACAGTGGATCCCAACAGGCGAGTCTTTTGCTTGAGTGAGGGGGGAAAAAGCATCCACTCCTCCCCATTGCAGTCGACTCACCTAGTCATTCTTGATCCTTTGTTTGCAGGGATGGCAACGTGTCCTTGCAGGAGTACATGGCATTCATGATCAGCCGCGAGACGGAGAATGTGAAATCGAGTGAGGAAATCGAGAGCGCTTTCCGTGCTCTCAGTGCTGAGAACAAGCCGTACGTCACAAAGGAAGAACTCTACCAGGTACGTAACTACACTGGCAGGAAACATGGAGGTTATTTTTCTGGTATAACCGCTTACAATAAAGCAGCAGCTCTAATGAACCGGTGGATTAAATACACTTTCTTTGTCTTTAGAACCTGACGAAGGAGCAAGCAGATTACTGCATTTCCCACATGAAGCCCTACCTGGACAGCAAGGGCCGCGAGCTCCCGTCAGCGTTTGACTTTGTGGAATTCACTCGCTCGCTTTTCGTCAACTGATCTCCCGCCCCCTTGCCTGCCAGTGACCAATCGGGATGCGTTTTCCCTTCACAAGAACACAGAGCTCAACTGCATGAATGTAACGTTAGAATTCTCTATAGCACCCTGTATCTGTATCTAGGGATCTACCTTACTCTTCACTATTTATCTCACACCTCTCTTTGTGCTTCACTGACAATAGTGTAGTGGATTTGTCTGCAATTTATTGTGGTTGTTTTACCTGTTTCAGCGCTTTGCTTGATTTTAAGAACCTATAGAGATGATGTGCTACAACACCATGCGTAATTCTGCAGTGTGCATTAATAAACGCTACTGATTAGAACTGGTAACATTGTTCTGCATGATTAAGTTTGAGGTTGAGGCGAGGTAAGTCGTATTCAACATTTATTATAAAGAAACCGTTCTAAAGGACCAGTTTACAGAGCAACAACAAGTGAAGTTTGCGAAGAGAAGACACACGTCTTGCAGAGGTTAAGATACAACAGTTTTTTATTAAAAAATCTAAATAATTTAATGATCTGGCTGCATCAGCCTCACATCCACCTCGGAGTCCTCCTTCTCACTCTGCCACCTCATTTGCCAGCTGGTCTAGAACTGCAATCTCTCTAGGGCCTTGCTCTGTTAACTCTGCACTCAACTGCCAAACGTTGACTGTCCCATCTGCGTTGCCCACTGCCAGGAGCTGCCGGGGGCTGAACTCCAGACAATATGCTGGCTGTCCTCCAGTGTTCTGGTCAATGGTGGCTGATGGCCTGAGTGACCTCCGGCCCAAATCAAACACTTGCACCAAACCTGAGCAAACAAACAGTAAATCCTTTAAGCCAGTAATGGTTGTACATGGCATATACGGGAAATTCTGTTCGTGTCATTTGAGGAGTAGTAACACAAGCATCAGAAAATGATGATGCAGCATTTGGTGATGAACGTTTCTAAACTTTTAAACTACAATAACTACAAAGACCCTGCAGTACACTCTTGCCCATGTTAGTCTTGCAGAAATCTTCATATTGCATAACTTCCAAGAAGGCCTACCTTGTCCAGTGACTGCAGCGAAAACCAGAGGACGGACAGGTGACCATCGCACTCCAAATGCGTAAGAGTCAGAAACTCGCAGAGCCAGCAGGGGTCTGGGCTGCAGTATACTGTGGATATGGGCCAAGCCATCTGTCCCAACACTCACAAACAGGTTTCTAGAGAAATGAAATCACACCAAAGTTGGTGCTAAGAGATTTACTCCAGCATATGTAAATGAATTCCATGTTCTATATCTCCCAAAACAAAAGCTCACCTATGGAATGGGGAGAAGTGGAGCGAATGTACTGGGCCACCTCTTTGTGCAAAAGAGAACTGTGCAGGCGAACGCAGTGTCACACTCTCACCATCAGGGGGCACTGCTGCTACTGTCTGACTGCTGAAAGAGCATTTGAGCACCATGCCCCCTTCAGAGCCCACAAGGAATGTGTCCATGTCCCAAGGTGAAAGTGTTAAAGAGGTGACCCCTATATTAGTGCCACCTCTGGTCTGCAACAGAAAAGCAGCAGGATTCTCACAGAAATCTGGACGATAATCTCAGCTGCTCAAGCTCAGTGACCTTTTTCAGGAGAAGTGAGTGGATGAAACGTATGAAGATCTGAATTTTCAATGTGCAATTTTGACTCGAAAGCCATCATGGTACAAACCTTGCTGAGAGAACTGCTCTGAGGGACCTGTTGCCTAACAAGAGCATATCCAGAAGCTAGTGTCAGTTTGCCATCCACTCCGTCTACGCTCCACACCAGGATTCTGCCACCTGAACATGCACTCAGAACTGCCAGGTCTCCTCTGCGAGCCCCCGGAAGCCATTTTACCTACATCCACAAGAGACACCATAGGATGGGTTATAAATTTAGCCGACAAATGAAATAATGGCAAAGAAGCTACGACCACTGAAGCCAACACGTCTAAGAAGTAAAAAAAAAAAAACCTACATTTGTCACTACTGCGGCACATACTGCATGAAAAAACATTCATCACATTAAAACCAGTGATAGGTGAAGTGGATAACACCGTTAGAATGACACCTGTCAATGGTTGAGATCTATTAGGCACCAACTGAAGTCGGTTCCTCAAGTTGATGTGTTGAAAGCTAGAAAAATGGACGAGTGTACAGATGTGAGCAACTTTGACGAGAGCAAAATTGTGACCGTCAGGCCCCAAAACGGCAGGCTTCTGTAGTATGTTCCCTGTGTACAGTGGTTAGTACCTACCAAAAGTGGCCCAAGGAAAGACAACTGGTGAACAAGCAACATGTGCCCAAGGGTCATTGATTCACGTGGGAAGTGAAGGCTCGCCAATCAGGTCTGATCCCACAGAAAAGCTCATTAAAAACATTAAGACACTGGCTATGACAAAAAGGTGTGAGAGCACAGAGTACCACACCTTGTTGCATGGCCTCTGGCAGGTCGGAGTACCCAGATCTATCTCGAAAGGCCGAAAGTGCCTACAAGTGCCATACTTTGAATGATGGGTGGCCTGGTCTGATGAATCGTATTCCTTTTGACATTGTGTGGACGACCTGGTGTATGTGTGTTGCATGTGTGAGGTGGCACCAGGATGCACTGTAGGAAGAATTCAAACCGCCATTTGTTTTTCTTGGCTGTTGGCATTAACGTGGATGTTACTTTAAGAGCTACCACTTAACGAAACAATGCCGCAGACCAAGTCCACCGCACTGTGGCAACAGTTTTGCCTAAAGTGGCAGCTTCTAATAGCAGGATAACACACTCTGCGACACTGCAAAAACGATTGAAGAAAGGTTCCCCAGATCTCCATCCAATCAAGCATCTGTGGAATGTGTTGAACAAAATGGTCCAAACCATTGAGGCCATATCTCACAACTTACAGGACCTGCCACTGATGCCTTGGGGCCAGGTGCCCCAGCACACTTTGTGGAGTCCCTCCCTTAATGGTCAGAGCTTGTTTTGGTTATGAGTGGGACCTAAACAATATTATGGTGATTTTAATGTTATGGCTGATTGCTGTATGGTCACAGTGATGAACTGAATAATACCTCATATACTGGTTCTCTGTGGGTATCTGGTGACATCCCGGTTTGAGCCAAAACAGGGTCTTGAGTGCGACTTGTATCCCAGACTATCACTTCTCCATTGTAGAGCCCTCCTGGGAAAGCATCAAAAAGAAACGAGGGATTTGACATAACCCAAACGTGTTCTAAGTGAAAAAGGATCTCAGCATCACAACTTCGATCTCAGAAGCTTCAGCCTTCACAAGTGCAACAACAGTAGTCTGGATTCAGGGGGCACCTTCAGAAACTCTTGTTCACTCAGTTTCAGTCGACGCTTAGCAGTGTATCTTTCTACAGCGAGTGAACGTTTACCAGCAATCAGAGATGGACGCATGGGGTGGAAGCACACGCACATCACGGGTGTGACTGTATCTATGACCATGTCGGGCTGTTTGGGATTGAGTCTGCTTCGGTCCAGGTTCCACGTGCACACACAGGACCTCTCGGTGCTCCAGTCTCCATTGTCGATGCTAACACGGAAAGCACTGATTAGCAGGGGTTTATATTATATTCTCTCCTCAGAATGTGATGCTATGAGTTAAATGCCTTGATTGTACAGAGCTCTGATCCTTAACAGACTGGTGAGATTTTATGCAAAGTAGCATGCATACATGCAAGACAATGATCTATAACTGTGCAATTGAGCTATAATCAGTCCAAAGACCTGGTCTGTCTTCATTTGTCAACCATTATCAATGATCAAAATGCCAAAAAACACCATCAGATCTGCTTAGTTTGACAATAAGCTTTAAATGTAATTGAAAGTTATTGTAATTTTTTATGTTTTGTGGTTTCCAAAAATAATGCAAAATGAGGAAGAACAGCAAGGAGTTTTTCAACATCTTTGTACTGATACTGTGTTGAAATTGTGAGATGTACTGATTGACGTTCACTATTCCAGGCATGGACAGAGTTACCGGCCATAAGCGCAGGCGATAACAGAACCTGTGCAGTTCCAAGACACACTGGTCACTTGTAGACCCCTCTGCTGTGCGTCAGGATTTGCCAGACAGTGTAAGGAGGACACCTGTACGAGGATACACACAAAATAGTCAGTACAATCAGAGTTACTGCACAAACAGGCTCTGAATGTAGCAACACTGTTCTCACCGTCTGCTGCTGATCGTCCCAGTTCACTTCGAACCCATCGAAAGCATGGCTCTTTGCATTCTTCACCAGTTCCCTGACGACCACGTCCTCAACCCTGCGCAGGAAATCCACCAGCCCGGGTGGTTCTGATGAGAGCTGCGGCTCTGGGACATCCCCCTGTGGATCGGTCTGGGAGCCGCTGTCCCGAGCAGTCCTGACTTGCACCTCGGCTTCTGTAGTACGAACTGGCTTCGTCTGACAGGTTTTCTAACAAGGCAAGCAGTGAAACAATCTGTCATAGTGAACACACCCCATCACACAAAGTGCACCACTGCATTTAACCCATCCCTGCGTGAAGCAGCAGGTAGCAACCGGGGAGCAGTGTAGTGGGACGGTATCATGCTCGAGAGTACCTCAGTGGTACCTGGGAGGGTACTAGAACCTACGACCCTTTGATCACATGGGCAAGTTCATAACCACTAGGCCACCACTGCCCGCAAACAGGGTAAGAGTTATTCATGTTCGCACAAATGCTTTTTGAGGGAATGAGGGAGTTTGTAACACTGTTTTTTAGACAACGAAATGCAACCTCTGCATTAAACCCATCACACGTGCACATGTGGAGCAGCAGGCAGCTACCAACAGCGCCCAGGGAGCAGTGTAGCGGGACGGTACCTTGCTAAAGGGTACCTCAGTAGTGCCCGGGCCGGGACTCGAACCTGTAAGAACCTCAAAGGCCCCACAGTAGTCCCTGAAGTGAGATTTCCATGTTTAATGACTAAGAAATTTGGCATATGATGCTGTATTCTGAAGGTGGAAATCAGTTTTGACAGTTTTGGCACAAACTGCACTATTTTAACTAATTTATTCTTTAACAACAAAACGTTACTGACAGAGAAGTGTTAAATCACTAATAACAGCTTTCACCACCGGAGTATTCGTTATGCTTTAGGTCAGTGGTTAGTAGTCAGGATATGTTGAGCATCTTAGGGATTTCCAAGGGTTACGTATGTGTGTAATGCATGCTGGGTAATGTAGTGACAGAACACAGATGAGCAAAAAACCCAAAAATCCTGACAAACCGATGAGGCTGAGGTAGGGCTGGGTGATCTACCGAGTATACTCAGTGCTTCAGCCAATTAATGTATCGCATCAATACAAACGGTCAGGTCATTTTCATTAAGCAGCTGGTATGAGTGTCACACATACCTACATCGCACACACACAGGAGAAGGTATCTCAATATTTTGGAATCTTTTCTAAAGCACTAAAAAAGAAAAAACAACACAATGGTCTCACTCTCCGCTAGAACATTTGTCTGGATAAGTGGGCGAGTGTGACGTATGTATGAGAGGTTTCTATTTGTGTTTCAGAGGAGATTTCAAATTCAATAGTGTGATGTGTAAAGCCCAAAAACATTGCAAAATTAGTTATAACCCATATCACCCAGCCCTAGGCCAAGGGATGTGATGGTGCACTACAGAATATTACACAATATCTTAATTCTTGCTGAAGTAATTTCTGAGGATTTCTATATAATAATACTTCTACTTGGGCATATTAGCAGGAGTTTTTTCATTACTTAGTTACATATTATTCCTTCATATTTAATGACTAATTCATTTCATGTGGTTTTTTTGACAGCACCTTTTTTATATGACTTATATTTCAGTATTTTACACATGGTAGTGCATCATATTTAAAGATTTTTTAATTTCCACTCCTTTGCTGATAAGATGATGGATCTTATCGGCTGCAGGTTTAAAGATAACACTTCGTTTATTCACGGTGGGTGTTTCAGCAGCTTATGCACACTGAAATTAAAGCATTAAAGCTACAATAAACTATAATAGACATGAGTAAATTAAATACAATTATTTCTAAAAAAAAAAAAACAGCATCAAAATAATAAAATATAACTTTAATTGTAACTATATTAGATTTGTTTTTTTATTTTGCATACATGTATATAAAATAAATAAACTGCAATTTATTACATATTTATTTTTATTCATTATTATTTTTGTATGGCTTGTTTTAATATATGTTTGTAGTTCCTGTAAAGTTCTTTGAGCTGCATTCAGATGTATGAAAGGTGCTATAACGTTTAAAAATATATAGGATAAGAACTACTTGTAGTACTGCGTTACTGTACAGATGTTGCAGATCACATTTCACACGTTTTTGGAAAGGTAATTTGGATTCTCTTTCGGTCAGTACTTCGTATATCCCTCTAAACTATATGGTCTGTTTTCCCAGATTCAGACTAAGTGATGTCTTTCAGTGAAGAATCTCTATTCAGAACACCATGTGGTCCAGCACCAGGGTTAAACAGTCTGCGGTCCCTCCACCCACTTCTGACCCTAAACACTAGTTTATCCATCTGTTGAGCTAGATGTGAAGTTTTGTATTGGTACTAGAGTGTCGGTACTGGGCTAACTTAATATTAAATTCAACCTATTCGCGTTCAAATGTGTGTTGTTCTACAGGAGCAGCAGGATCCTTGCTGTGGTGATCAGCCCGTCAGACACAGCGCGTGAGGAGGTAACGGTAATAAACTAGCTAATTAAGCCCGTTAGCGCTCAAAGATCACGTACCGACTCTTTTGCCCGCTGGTGGTGGGACTTTTCCCACGAAGACTGAATACCAACACCATCGAAAGATTCATCCGTAAACATTTTGCCACACTGTTGGGAGAGGGGTGGTCTCGGCAGGCTAACAGCTAGCGGCTAATGCTAACTTACGGCTATCTGCGGATTAGGCCGACTTTACTAGCTAACGGCTGTGAAGCTGGGGTGGCTGCAGACAAGTGCGTATTTGCTTTTCAGAGGAAACGATTACAGAAGCTTTCAGCCATAAACTGTATTTTGGTGCTTCTCGTACTTTCACGCATGAGCCGTTTTCGTACCGAGTCAAATACCATGGTTACATATGGCCGCGTCAAAACAACGCTTGTCTCACTTTCCCTTGTTCCCTTGCGCTCAATAATGTCATCCACTTACTGCCCGATGGGACATACTTAACATGTATGAACCAAATTAACTTTCATATTATTTTTGTCACATTCTAAGAGAGCTAATATAAGGTTATATCATAAGACCACCCCCGCTTCGAAACCTAGTGGAAGTAGCTAAGGATAGTGAGAAAAACGGATCATGTTTTTAACCACAGTCGTTCACCGCTCCTTGAACCAGAACTTTTTATGCGAGGATCTGTCATTACCTTGCTTAAAAACTTAACCGACTGAATATTTACCCATAAATGGAATGTTTTCATTATAAGGATTTTTTCGCATATAGCCTTTTAATACCATCACTTGATCAAACACATAATTCCTAGCAACCCCACCCCCCCTCCCGTGCAACAGTTCATGTAAAAGCAACCCAAGGTCAACATAAACACTTCTCCGGTCAAAAAATGACCAGCATGAAATAATTCACACGTTTTATTGTAGGAAAAGCACATCTCAATGTTTCCAAGACCTTCGGAGTGGGAGAGGTTTCATCAAAAAGACCCAAATGTACATGTCTTTGTAAGATTCTACGATTTATTTTTTTTTCTCTCATTTAAATAATCCTTTAATTAGCCAAGCTCAAAATTACAAGAGGAAGTTTTTTGTGTTTTATTTTTATTAAAAATGTAAATTTCAAACCTCATGGGTGTCTGTAAAACATTACAATGAAAATTCAATCAACATAAACCCAAATGTTGATGTGTCAAATGCCCGCTTGCCCCACCCAACCCCATTTACTGCCTACAATAACGACGGTCATATCCTGATATTGACCCCAGACATTTACAAGAGGTGACGAGAACAAGCTGGTGCTTTCCATTTGTCCAATAATCACATAAGAAAAACAGTGTCAACTCTTTGGGGCCCACCCCTGCATTAAAGAAAATATACATAAAGAAAAGAAGAAAAAGTGGCTAGGTATGTATGCTATGATTAGGTCATCACTGCACCATGGCTTATTATTTCATTTCACAACCATTCACAGAAAAAAAAATGTATTTATATACTTATATAAATTGCTATTTACTTCAGTTTAGTCTACAGAGGATGACGTGCAGATTGTTAATATCTTGTATTTGTCTTTGGAGATGGTGTAATAGTTGACGATGCAAGAGGCTTCAGCAACGAGATGCCACTAGTTTTCCAATGCAGGTATATCCAGGGAAATAACTCGTATTAGACATGGTAAGGACAGAAGAGGCTTCAGTAGAACAGAAGATGGAGCACAAAAATAAAAAAATAAACCAAAATAAACAGCTTTTTGCTCCCTCAGGTTGGAGGATGACTTCCAAAGGAAAGACTGGGTTTGGAGGTTGTTGGAATATGGGAAAATGTCCTTAATCTGCTCCTAATCATCCTCACCATCATCCTGTAGGGGGCAGAGAAAAAAAATGCATGTTACACCCCAGGTAAGCTCAGGTGAATTCAAAAAGGTACCAATTGCCCAGTTCTACTAATACTTTAAAGATAAGTCAGAAGTGCTCCGTACCTCTCCGTCCTCTCCCTCATCTTCCTCTTCATCTTCCTCTCCCTCGTCTTCATCTCCCTCCTCATCAATGTCTTCCAATCCTTCCTCCTCCTCATCATCATCTTCATCCTCACCCTCCCCTTCCTCATCATCCATGTCTGGGACCTGGGGGGGGGGGGTGGGGGGGGTGTGTGTAATTATTGCAGGTTCTGCAGCAGGACAATTATCCCACTACTGGGCTTTATTCACATGCATCCAAACTACAACAGCCACTACAAAATACTAGGCATACCAGGTAGTACTGCAGAGGATTGGGCCAGATATCATCCTTGATGACCTCTCCAAGTTCATCTGCACCTGCATCCGAGTGATCAGTGAACCAGGTGAAGAAACTCTCTGGCTCCTCATGTTGCCTCTTCTTTCCAGCCTTGTTCTGCGTCTGTCCAGTACGCTTTGTCAAGTCCTGGGGTTTCAGATGGATGCAAAAATATTGTTACTTGTAAACATAGATTTCTAACCAACATTCACCCACTGCAAACAGAAGTCTGACAATAATGGGAATTGTGAAATATCCAATGAAGACAAATCAAAACCAACCTTTCCAGCCTTCCATTTAATTTCGGTAGATTTTGAAGATGGATCGCCACTTTCATTCAAGTGAAATTCTTTTGACAAGACTTTGTTTTCGAAATATGGATTTTCATCAAAGAACTGAAAGAGCGGAAAGAGATCAATGAACACATGCTAACCTTGAGTTTCTAAGTCAAGTTCACAGTAAAGCACGAAACACTTGGATACTTACAAAATCTATTCTGTAACCCGATTTGATGTCCTCAAACTCCGTCACCTCAACCCTGGTCAGGTAATGAAGTGCTTCCTCATCCTCCTCCCCAAGCAAGGCTGACACTATACAAAACATCAGCACGTTACAATTAACATAAACAACCGAATAGCGCACAAGCCAAGGAAAGCATGGCAAACGTACCAAGATCCAGTACATCTTTGCCCAACCGTGTATACGTGGGATTTAAAAACAGAGAAATGGTCAGCACTTATTCCATTACCTTGTGGATGGTTGACAAATGTTGTGACCCAGAAGTTTGGAATTTTGGCTATGAGTTCTGATCTCTTCTGGAAGAATGGCTGGCGTAGCTTGTTGTATTTCTGCTCTACTTTTAAAATTTCCTCACTTGCTTGTTCGTTCAATCTGGGGGAAGAGTAAAAAAATTAAACATTGAATGCTTCAGTTCAATAAGTTTTTTTAACCCAAGAGGAGCAGAGGTGATGCACTACCTGTCAATTTCATTCTGTACTTCATCGATGTGTTCAATAGCTTCCTGCTGTTCTTTTTCTGAAACAAACACCACAAAAAACAAAATCAGTCAAACAAAATCAGTACAAGGTTTAACGTTCTCAGTTTCACTTGCACCGGACAAAGGGATGCTATGCGGAGCGGTGTGAGATCCCGTTCCCCGCCTAAATCGAGGTGACTGACTGTGGCTGCCTGGCTGAATCCCCCGCCCCCCATCGCATAGGTTTCGCTCACAGGCGAATGTAAACACGCAGGGCAGCTCTGAATAAACCCGGAACACTCCGCAAAACATCACGACAGAAAGATGCAATATCGTTCGAGCTTTCAGACAAGTGTGACTCTGAACAAATTAGGTTCGAGCACGATTATGAACTCCTAAGCCCACGGAGAAGCGCTCGGGCTGCCGTTTCCTGCCACCGCACCGGGCCGCGTGGTTTGAATGAACGAGGCCACACGCTGCGAAACCTCGCTTAGCCGAACCAGCCGAGCATACGATAAACTTACACCACGGCCCGATGTGCAAAAAAACCTAAATACGGCGACGGGCAGCCATTCGGTCCCCCAAAATAGCATTTAAACGCAGTTATCTTGCGATTATCAGCGGCAAAGTTGTTCCCCGACACACAAGCTGATCGAGTCGTGATGGCGGGGAAGACACAATAACGAGCTACAGGCTAACGCACACGGCTCCCGGCACATTAGCTACACATTTCAGCCCCACACGGCCTCCACGCGGAACTCGGGAATACGTGAGCGTGGCTAGACTAAGCAAATATTGATGAAAATGCGCGGTTTCCGAGCACAAAAGACTGCGTTTTAGTCAAACTGGTGTGTGATGAACATGCGTGGCACAATGAGCCGTGCAGGGGAACATGGCCTCCTCATGTAGCGTTAGCTTAGCCACATCTCCCAGCGGCCGGACAACTTGGTCCACGGGCGCGCACGACACACCGAGTTTCACTCTTAACGCGAGTCCGGGAGGATTAATGCGTCTCTAATGGTTTCTGTGATAAAGTAAAAAATGCGGTGTACGCTAAGAGAGATTTAAAAAAGGAAAGTGGAAAATGGCGGTGCTCAGGAGGCCGCCATTATAGTTACTTTACCCGAGGTCTCGTCCGCGCCGTCATGATTTGAGTTCTGCTCCTTTCTACTGACTTTCGCCGCTGACGCCGACATGATTCTGGTGCTTTTTGTTGCCTTTCCTTCGACGGTGGACTGTACTTAACCGCACAGAAGTGGAGTTCCAAAAAACAAACGAAAATAGTTCGTGGCGCTTCCCCCTGAGGAAGAAGAAAAACTTCGTTCTACCTTTGTGAGAGAAGTGCGAATATAAGCGCGCTCTATATCGCTCCCCTACAGTGTAAACCGAGCTCGCTCTCTCCCTCTCTCTCTCTTCGTGAACGCGCTTCAGGAGACTCGCCTGAAGCTCCACCCCTGGACGCGGGGGGCGGGGTTCACGGCGGCCCTCGCTCTTAATCGGCACTCTCTGATTGGCCGAGGGTAGACGTTTAAAGGCGGAAGAGAGTTTGTTTTGAAATGGCAGGATTAAAGTGGGTCATTATACGTAGTGGCTTTACGAGGGTTTTTGCATAAAAATCAATAGTGCATTTAGACGCGAGCGCCCACACTCAAGTAAAAGTGAAATGATATGCATCGGAATACGCCATAAGCGGTATAATACGAGTGGAAATGGGTTATCGCGGACAACGTCACGGCTGTGGTGTGGTGGAGCTGATCCGCGACTGCGCACTACTTCAAGTGTTCGTGTTTATTCGCAACAGTTGCGCAAAAGAAAATAGCAGAACAGAGACACCACGGCACTGCATAACTGCGTTAATAGTGACAATCCCGTCACAAAAAAATAAGTGACTGAGCATTTTGTATTACAGATAGAGCCACAAAGCTGCCTCAAAACTGACGTTTTCCCCGTAATTGCCAATTAAATGTGAATGTCTCGTCCACTAGAAGCCACTCACTCCTGCTAGGTCGGGCCCCTATGGACAGCCCTAAGGTTCACTCCCTTGATCAACAGTCATCGTGGCCCACCTGTACACTGGGAAATCCTGCCCCTTATGTACATTTGACCAGATCATCCATCACGGGGCCTTCTGCTCACCTGTCTGATACTAGCTTGACCACCACAGACCATCTCCATGTACTTTACGCTACATCTGCATATACTAGATATATGGCTTCAAGCTACAGGCTATAAGTTGCCACCTCTGTAAAGTGAGATTGTTTTATTTTTTGTTTGTTTGTTGCTATCTGATGTAGACCAGAGGAGGGTGGGTTCCCCTTCTGAGCCCAATGTTTCTTCCTCCAGCTTAGGGAGTTTTTCTTTACCTCCAGTCGCCGTTGGGTTGCTCATTAGGTGTCAGACCCGGATTCTCTAAAGCTGCTCTGTGAAAATGTTAGTTGTAAATTGTGCTGTATAAATACAATTGACTTGATTTGAATGTCATTTTTCACCAACTAATCTGTAAAACACCTCACAGTCCATGTTTGCTCAGTTGTAGTTTGTCACTGTATGGCGACTGAAAAGGGTAGATCAGCTTTGCCGTATTCTTCTCCAGTTTGTTTGTATGTAGCTGTTTCATGGCTGCAAGGCCTAAAGCTTATCCAGGAAAGTTGATAGGTTAATGTAGCCCTACTGTCACACTCTTCTTCAGAGTCTCACAGCAGCTCAAATATAATTTCATAAATGTGATCAGATGTGTTAATCTTTTGAGGTTTTGTTTGTCCAATGATATAAACGGAGGTAGACAACATACACAACTACAGTACCTGAGTCAAACTGTAGATAGTCCTGGTCAAATATTATTCACTACAAGTGAGAGCTGTTCAGTCAGATGTTTACTTAAGTTAAAGTTTAAAGGGTTGTTGCTTTTAAAAAATACTTAAGCATTCAAAAGTATTTTTTTTATCAGAGCAACCTCTGTGCAGAGCCTGTAGAATTAAAAGCTTGTGGATTTTGCTTCATAATCTATAGAAGTCAATAGAAACACCATTGAATCAACAAGAAGACGGTTCGAGTCCCGACCCGGGCACTACTGAGGTATCCATGAGCAAGGTACCGTCCCACTACACTGCTCCCTGGGTGCTGTTGATAGCTGCCTGCTGCTCCACGTGTGTGGGTGTGATACATTAAATGCAGAGGTTGCATTTTGTTGTGGTGCTTGAGTGTGTTCACAATGACAAACATTCACTTTACTTTCACTACTATTCATTACTGTCATAGTTCTAAGAGGCTTTAAATGTTTCAGTCATTCATTTATTTAGCTTAATTATGTAGTTTTTGTCAGCTGATGCGTGCTTCTTCTGTAAGGAGAGTATATGTTCAGTGATTAAACAGGCACTAAGTAAGCATGACCCTCAGTTATGGCTATGGGTTCTCTGATGAGCACTGACTGAGTTGTTTACTGTGACGGGTTTTTCTCCAGTGATAAATAAAATATGGTCTATCACATTTAGCGAAAAAAATTCTGGGAAACAAGAACCTCCATAGAAATGTAGTGGTGTATAAACTTCAATGTTGTCTTGCATATGTAGTGGAGTAAATGTACAAAAAGTAAATTAAAAAAACTGATGTTAAAAATACAGACACTTAAAAATAAATTACTAAAGTACAGTACTCAAGAAAATCTATTTAGTACTGTTCACCTCTGAATATTAGTAATGGTTAGCCACTGCATTATTCATGCTGTTACTTATTACCTACCGACCCAACTACCTACCTACCTACCGACCTAATTTGTTTACCACCTTGCTTTTGTTGTTTTTACTTGTTTTTATTTGTATTTTTATTGTTACATAATAAAAGTCCTATATGAAGCGCTGTATAAATAAATTCTGATTGATTTATTGATCGATTGAACTGGTGCTCTGTGGAGTGCTATAGTTATTTTTAAAACACCACAGCTTGAACTTTTCTGCCAATCTGGAATCCATTAAAGAACCAATGGATATCTGAGCACTGTTGCAATGCTGTGAAGTGCCACTTTAAGCATCTATACATTTGGGGATACCCAGGACAGGAGGCCAACCCATCGGAGGTCTGCCGTGGTTCAGTATTCAAATGCTAATTCATACAAGCCCAAGGACTTTTATAAAATGGGAAATCATAAAATAGGAACTTTTGAGCCATATTTTATTTTATATATACATACACACTTTACTTAAAACAAAACAAAACATTGCAACAGATTCATTAAATGAATCAATTAATTCAGCAAAATAAGTTTTTCTACCGCGAAACTTCTCGTCTGACTTTTATTTTGAAAAGTGTCCTCTTATGGTAGAGGGTGGAGCTCTTGCGCTGGCTGGCTTCAGTGTACTCAGGCTCGGCTGTGGATCGGCTGAGGGCTGGACTCCCCTGGACCGGACTGGCAGCTGAACAGCCTCTATGTGTTTGCCGGGAGGAGGGAGGCTTTTTCTCTTTTATTTTGTCAGTTTTTAATTTTTTTTGTAATACTGAGTTCAGCTTACATCCGAGAAGCTGGAACATCTTCAGGAGTCTTCGGCAGAAAAGACATTTTAAAGGTAAACGGCTTTGGAGGCTGCTGTAGATAGTGGCTAACTGCTGCTGGTGGTGGTGGTGGTCGCTCTGCGCCGTGGCCCAGCTGGACTGGGACTAACGAGCCGTATTTTACAGTTTAGGCCTACACACGACTCCTCAAACTCCACCTATGTGTCCATGGGGAATTATGACTACACGGCATTTCCAGTAAGATTTTTTCTCTAAGCTACCGTCGTTTTCCGAGCTCCGTGTCAGAGTGTAGGACCGTGCCGGGCGGCTTCACCGCTCCTCTCTCCCCTTTATTCATTCCTCCCTGGCCGGAGCTGGGATCTTCCATTTAGTCTGTTGGGATTGAAAATCGATGGATTTTGTACTTTCTTAAGCATTTTAATTCATAAAACGTTCACTTAAATAACGTAATCTGCTCTTTTTATGACTTTACTCATTTTTTTACTGTAGTTGTAGGATTTGTTCGGGGTGTAAATCAGATGTTTCCTCACGATTCGATCTTACATCGATTTTTTTTTAGCCAACGATCCAAAACACGTGCGATACTTTAACCTTTGCATCATTGCGATTCGGTTCTATGCGATTCGATTTTGTGTTTTACATTCGGTATTAAACATGATGAAATTGTACACAATCTGCCAGATTTCCATTATCTCACACATACAAACCAGTGATAATATGATCGTTTTATTATTAGTCAGAAAAAGCAGTAACGCAAAAGCATCTTCAGTACAAAACACGGCTCACAGTAAAATGAGGGAAGATTAATTGTGGAGTGATCGATTTTTATGTTGCATCGATGCATCGGATTGTGCACTGTTGCAGTCAATGGATCGATACAGATCGGCTTCAGCGGTTTGTCATGTTTTTTTAGGCCAAAATGATCACAAAAAGAGACGAATACAGTCTACTGACTCGAGTGCCTCCCTTCACATACACACAACTGCTTCATCTACTTCTACTACTACTAGTTTCTGTTGCACGGTGTTGATCTGCTGCTTTATTCTTTTAATGTTGGTTTTTTTTAAAGGCACTTTTCCTTTGATCTAAAGTGATGCCTTTTAAAAAAAATGCCTTTATTGTAAGTGTGGGTTAAGACTTCCCTCCCCACCTCTGTCCATGATCATTACAGACACATTACCAAAACCCCTGTGAAAGTTCAAAGCGACAATAACAGGAGAGACACTTTCTAACAGGCTTTGTCAGAGAGCGTGTTTTTCTCTCTCCGCGTGTTCACATGATCTTTCTGTCACCGGATGCCTAGGCTTTAAGGAGTAGTCCCCTCCTGAGTAAAACAGGCCATGCTGTTCAGACGTAGTGCTTACTATTTTAGGGCTCTGATGTCATTTTTTGTATCTGATTGTGAGAAATGTCTTTCAGAGCTTCGGCTTTTCATGCAGTTTGAGTCGTATTCCAGGAGCCTGTAGCACATTCCTGTCTACACAATGGCTCCAAACATCTCAGGCATTTGCAGGTCCTTTATGAGGCTGTGTAGGATCCTATTATGTAAACTCACGAAGGATCTTTCGGCACAATGATGACCAGGTTTCTTTTCTTCTTTAACAGCTCATTTTTAAAGGACAGGGTGTTACAAATACAAGAAGAGCACGTAAGTTCATCTGCTGTGCACATGCGAACAGGGATGTCTGCCAAGAATGTCTGGGTAATAGGGCTGTAAAGGCAGTAAGAAGGGCATTAAGATTTTTTTTAATGACCCGTCACACTTAGACAGTGTCACATCTGACAGTTTGTTCTGATCGTAGTGTCTTTCTGTGGACCACGAGGGACATGAATCCACCTTTTTTTTATTACTTTCATATTAGGATCAGTATGATCTTGGTAATGATTGACAATGTCACAAAATATTTTATCTGGTGCTTTTACTGCTGCTCTTGCCTTAGTAATTCTGTTACTGCTGCGTATCATGGGCTTGTCAAAGCTAAGCTCTCCTTTCACTTCGTCAGGTATGTGCCAGTTAATTTGCCCGTTACTGTTTGGCCTCCTCGTGTGGATTTGCCTTTAAAAGCAGAGATTGACGTTGGATTTCCAGAAATGACGGCCAGCTGACTCAGTAGAGTATATGCTGGACTGTGGTGCACTGACCCAGTTGTATCTCTTGAGCAGCCTTATTCTGCGAACGCTCATGTTTTTTTTTACAGCTCTCAGAGGAATGAGTCTGCTGAACTGAGGCTCTGTGTGGAATTTTTTTGCGCTCTTGGTTCAGAGAGCCTGCGTGGAGATCTAGGCGTTTGAATCACGATGGGGGGAAAAAAAACATTTGCCCGAGCGTTTTAGAGAGCGGGATAATCATTAGACCCATCATGTGGTTCACATGTTAATATAAAGCAGAATGTTTTTGATCTGGTTAAGTGTGTGTTCGCTCACTGGAGATGAAGTACCGCTTTTTTTAAAAATCCCAGTATTGAAACCTCAAGGAGCAGCTGATCTCAATCTGATCTGTCTTCTTGGAGAAACGTCTTCGCTTTAAAATGAGCTGTTTTTTAAGTGAAGCACGTCACTTAAGGTGAACGTTTACACCTAGGCTCTCACACTGAAACTATTCAAAGACTCCTCTAACCCACAGAAAGAAATACACTGCTAACATAATCACACTGTGTGATCATGCGCTATTTCAGGCTTGATTTGTTTCAGTAATGGATCACATTTATTCTGGTTTTCCCCACCAATGTTCAGGGCAGTGTCTTCTGCTGATATTGACCTGATACTGTTGTCTTGTACCCGAACAGTGCCTTGTCTATCGGTTGTCAAAGTAAATGTATTCCCAAGGCCCTTCTTAACTAGTAGCTGCCTTGTTGATCTACCACGGAATACTGAGCACTGGGTTAAACCAGTACTGATACTTGGATCTGTTGACCCAAGGAGTTTTACAAAATGTACTAGCTCGGTTTCTAGGTCACACGTTTTTATACTTTGTGTGTGTTTTTTCCAACAATCTAATGGAACTTTTCCAGTATCCGTTGCATTTCTAAATATTACTGATATACTTCTAAGTATCTCTGACATTTCCCGGTGGAAACGATCATTCCATCTGCAGTTTAATGTCGGAAAAGAAGACTCCGCATTGTTGTGCCCGTTCGGTCAGATTCAACGGAACAAGATGAACCTTCAGCGAGACATCTGGTTTCCTGAGTGCTCTTCTTCCGAGGACCATGTGTGTGTATGTGAGTGTGTTTGCAGTCTGTTGTTCCGAAGCAAGGACACTGCAGTTCACAGGGTCAACCAGCGAGTAGTTCAAGTGAATCTTAAGATCTACAGTCTCAGAGGAGCCGCTTTCATAACCTACATTTCAACCACACGTAAAGTACATTGACCACATTGGCAGTGAATATTCATAGTGTAAACAGTATGCATGTGAATCTGCTGGGCTTCCTTGTCTCATCAACCTCTCAAACCTCAGAAAAACCTTCAAATTAGAGATGCACCTGGAGGAAGTTTCTGCGCCTGATGTGATAACTAATAATAATTAAAATCGTATTGTGGGCAATACTGCGACTATGAACCGATGATTTAAATAATGTCAGATTTCTTAATCATTTAGAACATTCAAGCAATTAAATGTGACCGATATTTTAAAGCCATTGTATTTCAATAAATATTGCAATTCCTTCAAATAAATATCCAGAGATGTGATTAACTGTGATTAACTGTGGTGAACTATATTCAGGTTCATTGCATAATGAATGTAGCTGAAGGCTGCACAGTAAAACTCCTGAAAGACTAAGAATGAGTAAAATCAAAGCTTACACTTCACCTCCATTGAACGTGAAGTTGAGCGCATCCTCAGTCATTTGGCCCGAGCATGTAGACAAACCTGAACACAGAGAAGAGAATAATGTTTGATGCCTTAAGGTTATTAAAAAAAGCAGTGGTGGTGCAGTTAGGACACTGCCTTTGGGACCGGAAGGTCGCAGGTTCGAGTCCCGTCCCGGGCACTACAGAGGTACCCTTGAGCAAGGTACCATCCCACTACACTGTTCCCCGGGGTACTGTTGGTAGCTGCCCGCTGCTCCATGTGTGCACATGTGATGGGTTAAATGCAGAGGTCACATTTCGTTGTG